>CM052541.1:114583384-114689621 GCA_028533065.1 Trachops cirrhosus | reverse complement strand
CTTTTCCACTTGTTGTTTTTCTTCTTCTCCTTCTGGTACCCCTATAATTCAGATGTTGGAACTTTTAAAGATGTCCTGGAGGTTCCTAAGCCTCTCCTCATTTTTTTTGAATTCTTATTTCTTCATTCTTTTCTGGTTGTATGTTTTTTTCTTCTTTCTGGTCCACTCCAATGATGTGAGACCCATCTTTCATTCCATCACCATTGGTTCCCTGTGCATCTTTCTTCATTAAACTTATTGTAGCCTTCATTTTTTCAGCTAATTTGTGACTGAAATCAGCCAATTCTGTGAGTATCTTGATAACCAGTGCTTTGAACTGTGCATCTGATAGGTTGGCTATCTCTTGGTCACTTAAAAGGATGGGTTCTGGGGCTTTCAATTCTTCTTCTGTTTGAGCCATCTTTTTGCTGGTTTTTGTTTGTTTTGTTTTGTTTTTTGGTCTTGTCGAGCTCCTGCAGTGAGGGGCGGGCATTAGGAGTTCACCAGGGCGGGGCACTCCAGTCGCTGGGTTGTGATGCTGTCTGTGGGGGCGGGGTCTGAGAAGGAACAATGGCGCTTGCTCTGCTCTCTGTAGGACCCCAGACCCTTCTGCCACTTTCCGCAAGCCAACCGGGCCCCTCTGGCACCAATTCCAGTGTGGGTGGGCCTGTGCACCCTGTGGGACCTTCCTTTTCAGTCAGTGACCCAAAGCTCTATTTCCCGGTGCTGGGACCCTGGGTTGTGTGCAGTGCCTTGCTTCACAATGGCCGCCTCGCTGGGTCTGCTGGTCGCCACCCCCTGTCCAGGGCCCACCAGCCACTGCTGCTTGTGTGCCCAGGGTCTGCCTGCTGCGGGCACGCCACCCCGGGTGCTCAGCTCTCCGCTCTGCGTCCCTCGCCTGGCTGCCCAACTCCACCCCTCCTACCGGTCTGGATGAAAGTGTCTATTTTTAAATCCTTGGGTGTCCGACTTCCATACACTTCAATTTTCTGTCAGTTCTGGTTGTTATTTTGTTTCTATATTGTTGTTGTCCCTATCTTGGTTGTGCGAGGAGGCACAGTGCGTCTACCTATGCCTCCATCTTGGCCGGAAGTCCCTCTTGGTTGATGTTTAGACTATTTTCAGACTTCTAAACTTTTCCTCCTTTAACATCATTCCTCCAGTAAAATACTGCTTAGCACTTGAACCTATTAAACTTAAATTGGTACCTTGCAGTTGAAATTTACTGACTTCCCGTGTTACTAGGTAATTACTTGTGTGACTGCACTGGCCTGGACTGTTCCTGACCCAGGAGAAGATAGCCCCGCCCCCCAGCTACCCTCTTTTTCTTTATATCGTTGTAAATACCACCCATGTAGCTTCTTCTGCATTGCAAGGGTCCCCAAAATAGTTAGTTTTATAATTTGTAAAGGTTAAAAGGGACTTGTGAAATTTTACCTGGAGGTTTAATGTTTTCATTTACACAGTTTCCTAGGTTAGTTTCTCTGAACCCTTGTGTTCATAGATTTTGATTATTTTAAGGCAGCAAGTTTAAAAGCTTTACCTTTTACTCCTCCTCACAGCAAGAGAATTGGGAGGACAGTGAAGCCAAGATTGTGCTTCTCCCTTTGTCAAAAAGAATAATAATCACAATAAAAGAGCCGACACATTGAGCATACACTTACTACACACCAGGTGCTATGTTGTTGAATTATCACCACACAGTGTAATAAGTATTACCATCATTATTTTGCAAGTGTTGGAGAAGTGATTTAAGCTTACACAGTGTGCTAGAAAGGTTCTCTAGCGTAATCTTAAACCAGAATGTCAGTTGGAAGTTGAAGGGAAAAATATTGGTGGTTTTTCAGCTCTTTCTCACTTAAAAAAAAAAGAAAAAGACATTTCTTCTATATATCCTTTATAATGTGTTCATGAACACAGTTTTTCTCCATGCTGCAGATGTTAACACAGATACACAGGAAAGATGATTAAAATCCTGGCCACTTGTCGAGGAGCATGTCCCTGCTGTGGCTGTGAGTGGAGCTCCACAGGGCATGGCTGCCTCTGCTGAATCCTGGAGAAAGGGTGTGTGTGGCCATGATCTTCAGGCCTGGCATGGTCTTGAGCTGCTGGAGCGTTCTAGCCCCAGGTCCCTGGGTTGGCCACCCCTCTGGCTCCTGCAGCAGCTGGGAGGAATAAAGGGCTTCCTGTCTGAGCTTGGCATTGCCACAGTGCCTAAAGGGTTTCTTTAGTCTGGTGGGGCTTTTTTTGTTAATTCTCTACTTTCTTGCTTGACTCTGCCTATTTTGACCTCTGACTTTGTACTTATAATCTCATAGTAAGACGTTTAGCCTGAAAGACTCAAACATTATTTGCTTCTACCCCCTACCTTCTCATTTATAGATGGAGAAGTTGACTCATAGACATGAAATAAATTATTCAAAGTCATGGGACTCATGGCTGGGACTAGAAATCAATCTTGTGACTTTAGTGATTTTTTTTTCCTGTTACCTAGTGACTTGTCCCTCCCTATGTCTTGCTTTCAGTCTCTTATTTGCTCTTCATGATCCTGGCTTGCTGCCTGTTTTACTAATCCTCTGGATTTGTGCCTTGCACTGAGTGAGGGAACAGTTGTTTGCTGGTGTTAATCGCAGCTTTGGAATTACTATGCGACTCCTGATAAAGGCACTTTGTGCCTTAATATTATTATCAGCAGATTAAGTAGGACAGTTCTCAAAATGTCTTGAGAAAACGTAAATCATGTGAACTGGTGACCTGGTTTTTTAAAAATTATTATTATTATTATTATTATTATTATTATTTAATGGAAGATACTTTTAGGAAATTTAATGAAAACCAAAAGCATGGGGAAAAAATCAGATGAGAAAGGTTTCATGTTGAATAGGCTGAGCAAGGATGCCTGAGAAAATTAAAGAGACCTTAGGCCAACCTGTTTTGCAATGCACTTAATCGGATAGGACACGTTTTACTTCTTTGCACAATATCTGTTGGATCAAATTCTGCTCTGCAGGTGGAAATGTAGATTAATTTGTAGGTTTTACTTTTGTTCCACTTGAATTTGGAAAAACATTTGCTTGAGTTGTTTTAACAGATCTGATTAACAGGAGGAATGTAGATTTTTTAAATGCTGTGATATTTGGCTGTAAGAAAAATAATTAGATGCTTAGATTGAATCTTTTTCAATCTATAATTTCATTCTTTTTAATCCTCACCTGAGGATATGTTTACTGATTTGGGGAGGTGGGGAGAGAGAGAGACACTGATAGGTTGCCTCCTGTCCATACCCTCAGTGGGGACGGAACCTGTGAATTTGGTGTACGGAAGGATGTTCCAACCTACTGAGCCACCCAGCCAAAGCCATTTACTTCTTTGAAACTCATTTTCCCTAGATGTAAAATGGGGTAAATATGCTTAGTTTACAAGTGACAGTTACGAGAATTAAGTAGAATAGCGCTTGTACAGTGCTTGGCACATAGTAGGTTCTTACTCTGAGTTGGCGTCCTTCCTTTCTACTAATTTGACGCTTTTCCATTATGTTTAGATATCTGATATCCACGTTACTGGAGAGTCAGAGGACATGTCTGCGAAGGAGAGGTTACTCCTGTGGACACAGCAGGCAACAGAGGGTTATGCTGGAATACGGTGTGAAAATTTCACTACCTGCTGGAGAGATGGAAAACTGTTTAATGCCATCATTCATAAATACAGGTATGGAATTTGTGGAATTTTTTCTTTAGACAAATAGGAGTTTCTGTCATTTCCAAATTTTACAATAACCTTTTTTATTACAGAGGCAATACATGTACAGGCAGAAAATTAGAAAATACACAAATAAAAGTAAAAACATCACATTCCGACCACACAGGAGATCTTCCCTCTAAGCTTGAAGCACACACGCAGGCCCGCACAGCTATAATATGTCTTTGGATTGTGCTAGTAATCTAGCAGACATTAAGGTCTGATATGTAGAATCCACCTGTAGGTGACCAAGTTTGTATATGTAGAGAATTGATGAGTAGTAAGATAAGGGTTTAGTTCAGGCTTAGAGATCATAAGTGTCCAAATTATAGTCTCCTAGTCTAGTTACTCTTATGAGTAGCTGGGTTTAACATTGGCCGATTTTGAGGATTATTAACAAATAAATCCAAGTTAACCCTGACCTAGTACTTACTAAATTCCAGGCACTATCCTAAGCAGTTTACATGTTTTAGTTCATTTAATCCTCACCACATCGCTAAGGGAATATTGTCACCCCGATTAATAGAAACTGAGACACAGAGTCAATACTTGCTTAAAGTCACACAACCAGCAAGTGGCCAACTTGGGATTCAAACCCAGGCACTCTGGCACTTGAGTCTATGCTTTTATTACCTTGTAAGAAGCTAAATTCCAAGAAAATATTTATGGAAAACTACATATCTTGATCTCAGTTATTTTTCCTAGTTTTCAAAGATTATATCATGTTGTTGAGGTGAATATCTTCCTAAATAGAGTAAACCTAGACAATAACTCATGAAACTGTGACAAACTTATTTGGTACAATGAAATGATAACTATATAGAATAGTTAATATTTTGATAACTTTCTAAATGTCAGGTATTCTGTACGTGCTCTCCATGTGTTATCTCATTCAGATCTCCCAACAGTCCCCTGAAGCGGGAACTGTTACTGTCCCACTTCACGGGGACCTCCAGTTGGTCAAGGCCACAGTGCTAGTGAGTGACGGAGTTACTTTACCCCTGGTCTGTTTGACTTGAAATCCTCTTATGTGCTTCTCCTCTCTTTTCCCTTTGTTTCTTTCCTCTCACTCCCTTTCTTTTCTCTCTCTCGTAGTTTGGAAACTTTGGCATCTGTGAAACTGTGATACATCTCACACCAAGGGCCCCTTTTAGACACTCTAACAGTCTGCTTCCTTTACAGAATGACATTTCAGTGGAGGGAAGTGTAGGCTGCTGAATTAAGAGGAACCAGGATCAGCTTGCCTACACTTGCCCAAAATAAAATACAGCTCTTCTTGAGTAACACAACAAGAGGGTTTAGCGGTTACAGACACTGTGATGATCACACTGCATTTCCCATGTGACTTAGAACACGAGGCCATCAGAGGCCTGGGGAGCTGGACACATTCTACACCTGAGATGATAAGATCTTCTGGGTCTTTGAATAAAAATATTTAGATTCATTGTAGTCTTTTAAGTAGAAGCAAAACATTTAGAAGCTAGCTATTCTAAAATAATTGACTTTTAAAAACAATGATCTCGATGCATTGTCTCTAAAATACTAATGAAGGATTACAAATACAGAATAGTATATGCGTGCTGTGCATTTTTCCCCTGAGTACTTGAATAAGTCAGTGTGTATGTCAAAGATCCTAAAGTTTCCCAGGGAAGTTTAATGTTATAGAGCTTATATTGCTTAGGAGATCATTTGGATCTTTTGAATGTTACTTGTTTTGAACTTTTATATTGGCAGAATGGTCATTTTAGAAAACTGTTTAGCCTTCACTTTAAATTTTGATTTCTTAGTTTGCTTTGTTTTCCTTTGTTAGAATTCATTATAGAGATTCTGAATGTCAGGTCTAACTCTTACAAGTATTCTTTGTTGCTAAGTTTTGTTAAGTTATCCTGTGTCTCATAAAATATTACTGTGTTTCTTTTCTTACTACAAGGAGCTTTTCATCTGTGGAACTGTATTTTAATTAATGCCCTTGGGCCTTTTTTTTTACTTAAAAAAACATTTAAGTACTTTTCTTCTAGCATGTGTAAGAATTAAATGGATCGGGTTGAACTACGCATAGTTTTCACTGTTGAATGTCTTGATTTATTCTAAAAACAAAAGAGATAAAGTTATAGGCAATTGAAAAATCACTGTGAGTAGATATTTGGATATTGGACAGTAATCACATTTAGAGAGTAGTGTCTTCTTTTACAATTGATTTTACTTGACAATTATTTCCATAAATTTTGTGATGTATTTGTATTGGGCTTTTTGGGTATTTTTTTAGATAAAAAGTTTTCTTATTAATATGAATTTTATTTGATTTTGGTGCATGAGTTTCATTTCTACTCAATTATCAAGTCCAACCCCATGGAACACTTTGTTGAGAAAAATGTAAGCATGAGCGAGGGCTTAGCAGGAGAGAACCCCGAGATCGCTGCAGTGGCCAGAAAGGGATATGATGCCCCTTATGCAGCAAGTCTGCCTGCTCTAGAGAGAATGTGAAAGATTTCTGTGGAGATTAGAAGGAAAATAGGTAACATTTGTCATTTAAAAGTGATTTGTCATTGTAAAAAGTGACTTAAGATTTCTGTCTACATAACATGTTCTAAAGATTTAGAAATATTGATCTGAAATGAGTACAGAGTAATAACATCCCATTGTGTTATTGCAAATACTGTCAAATGTTATTGAGTGCATTAATTTGGATTTTCTAGCATATTTTTATTGTTCCCACATAGAATATGATTTTTAAAAGTAGGAAGAATGTGACTGCAGTAAGTAGTACTTCACTAATAGTTTAGGTATCCTAAAATATTCCATAGAAAACTTAACTTTGGGAGGGGAGGGAATTTCAGGGGAGAAGGGAAGGGTTTACAGGAACAAATATAGAGGACACATGGACAAAACTAGGGGTTTGGAAAGGGGAGGGAGGAGGGGAGGGATGGGTGGGCGCGCTGGAATGGGAGTAAAGGATAGAAACTGTACTGAATAAACTAAAATAAAAAATAAAAAAACCTTAATTTTCTATTATTCCTGTTTCTTCAAAGAACACTTAAGTGAAATAAAAATGAAGAGAAATTCATATAGGACTAATTTGTAGATGTTATACAGTAAAATGACCCATAGAGGTAAAAAGAAACTGTCACATAATAGGTATCTGAGAAATATATGCAGAATATTGACCATATATCAGTTTCTGACAAGTCGTTTTTTATATGTGGTAGGTTTTAAAATGATCAATATCCTGTGAAATAGATGGCACTTTTTCCATGGTATCAATTTATTAAATTAGCAAATTATTAAGTTGAGGCTCCAAAGGTAACTAACGTACTCAGCATCACATACTTTTTCAATAGTGTAGGCGATTGCCTTGGCTGGTGTGACTTGATGGGACATTGTCCCACAAACTGGAAGGTGGCCAGGTTCGATTCCTGATCGGGGCACATGCCTGGGTTGCAGGTTCGGTCCCCAGTCAGGACGTGTACAGTAGACAGCCAGTTGATGTTTCTCTCTCACGTTGATGTTTCTCTCCCTCTCTTTCTCCCTCCTTTCCCCTCTCTCTCTAAAAAAAATAAGTGAATAAATAAGCATAAAAAGTCAATAGTATAGATGATTGCTTTGGATTCTCAAGTCCTCATATACTTCTGTGTAACTGCTCATGTAATTTCCTGTAGGCAAACTAGATATCAAGAAATGAAACTATTGACTAGAACTGCTGTGGTATTGCAACCTTGAAGATTAATGATATTCAGCAAAGATATATGAAACTTCTTGATAAATTAAAGAAATGACTAAATGAATAGAACCTTATATAACTGCCAGCTAAGATCTTTGTCCCTTCTAAGAAATGAATGAGGGACAACCCTCACTGCTTAACTTGAATTAGCCATCAATGAAAATAGCCTCAGCAACAACTCTAATGTAGTAAATAAAATTGTAAATAAGGGAACATGGAAAACACTTGGCATCAGTAAGAGAAAAATCACCAATGAACTATTCTATAGTTTTAGTATGTCATATTATCCCAAAGAGGCTGGCTGGGTTGTACAGTGGATAATAAGGATGAGAGAATATTTAATAATATGATTTTGTGGAAGAGATTACAAGAGATAGTTCTATAGGTTCTATTTAAATAGGTCATTGACAAATACATTATTTTGTTCCATTTTCTTAGGAAATGCTGTTCCTCATTCTTTCTAGGAATGTCTATTTATGTTCAGTTTTCAGTGGAAAGGGTTCAAATAATAAAAATACCACATATCTGTACTAGTTTCTACTTGTTTTGTTTGTATAGTTTGAATTTTCTTTAAAGCATATTAAAGTTTTTTCCACTGAAAACCACCTGTTAGAGATCTTAGGTAAATAAGCCTTAGGTAAATAAGATCTTAGGTAAAAATGCCAGGTAAATTGCCCCTGGCCTTGATTTTTCGTTCAAACAAACAAGGAAGACTGGATTTGATGGACTTAGATCAAAAGGATATTATAAAAATATTTGATAAGTAAGTAGTTTAAAAGCAAGAGAGGATGAAGTAGAATTAACTGAGAACCAGCAGCCAAAGGATAGAAGTATCCCCTAAACACTAGTAGATTAACGAGTCACCAAGAGATAAGATAGAAATAGAGGAATAAAATTCCACAGTAGTCCATGTCCTTCACAGGTAGGTGTTACAAGAAGTTTCAAGTGATAGCTCTGTGCTCTTATTTTTAAGTTTGCTCTGGCATCAGTAAAATTGACATTTTTCTTTCTGAGAGAAGTAAAACTCTGTCTTCCAACTTGAAGTTCAGCTCCTGACTTGTCTTACTTTATCAGTCTCTCCAAGTGGGTATCTACCCCGGAACGCTGATTAAAGCCAAATTCCAAAACAGCAGTACCCAGCGTCTCTGAGTGTGGAAACATGTTCACCTGAGCAGGCATGAACATGAACACAGCCCACAAGCCGGAAAGGAGAGACAAAGTGTGCAGTGGGACCAGATGAACCTCAGGTTGCGATGTGGAAAGATACTGTGTGTGTCAAGACTAAACTTCCTGGGGGCTGGGGGGTGTTTTGAAGACAGATGATTTGTTTGCTAGTTTCTGCTAGTCTTATTCTTGTTTTTAATTTATTCCATTCATTTAATTAATTTTCCTTGTAAGGCCCCTGGCATTCTTTTCAAAAGCATGTTTTAAATATATTACCCAAGTAAGACTCCACATTTTTTAAATAGGTTATATTCAGGAGCATGCCTTTTAAGTATTTTCTGTTTAGGCAGCTAGGAATTTTTCACTTGTCTGAGTGTATAGTTGGGAAGGTAGCAATTATTTTGTTCGTTGTTTGCCTTTTGAATTAGAATTTAATGGGACCATCATATTTCATTACTTTAAATGTTTAAAGATGCTGTAATTGGGAAGGTCAAACTGTAAGGCTGTGGTCAGAACGATCTGGTTTAATAGTGTGACCCAGAGGTCTGTGATTCAGCCACATGCTTGGATTCAGTCACACCTTACAGGCTAAACTGGATCAGACTGGTTTAATACAGCAAGGAGGCCCTTTAGGGTTTGAAATGTTCCCATAGGAAGTTGAATTAGTGTTGTGTAGGTGATTCTTATCCCTCAGATCTGGTCATGCCTCAGGCTGCAGAACCCAGAGGATGGGTGTGAGTGTATGTGTGTGTGTGTTCACACACTGCATGCGGGTATGGGCCCTGGTTTGTGTGGCTGTGGGCTGGACACAGAGTTCTGCAGGTTCTGAATTTTTAAAAAGTCACAAGTATGTATATCAGTTTGTCAGGCAAAATCAAATTGCTTATTTACCTTACCAAATAAACTCAAAACACTTGAACTTTGAGAGCATAAGTGGTTGACTTCTAACCATTATCATAAATTTAAATCCTTGGAGAGCTGGCATGCACTGCTTGTACTGAGTCTGTACCCAAGTGAGGTCTGCGAGTTTGTGTCCACATCCGGTGACAGTTTCTGTGTATCTGTGTATTTTTACATGCAGTTTTGGGCATACTGTTTGGCATGTAGAGGAAATATCTACTTATTTTACCTTCATTGTATGTTCCTGGCCCTCTTGCTCACATTAATTTATAGAAATTTTCTATAATTACTAATTCCGTATAGTACTAATTGTATGAGATAGCTCCTTACAGATAATAAGTAAGGCACAGCTGAAATTCGCTTCGTTCCATTTTTTGAGTCAGAAAACTGAGAAAGTGATGCTACCATAATAGGAAGACAGCTCACCTGGCTGTGCTCTCCGTGAGAGCAGTTTCTGCAGTAGGTACTCCTTGCCATGGCTCTACTTTTTCCTGTGCATGTGATTGAAAAAAAAAGCAACCAGCTGAAAATACAATATATGGATGTAATACACTCAGAGTAAAAGGGATGGCATCAAAATGTGATTCCCCCAATTTCTGAGGCAATTGCTGTTAAGTTTCTTTCATATTCTTCTAGAAATTTTCTATGCATATACAAATACCTGTTTTTCCTTTTTTAGGGGAAGAGTCAACTTTATTGAGGTAGAGTTTACATAAGCACCTAATCTTGAACACATATAATCTTTTATAAATACAAATGAGAGAGCAAGCAGTATATATGTTATTTTGCATTATTCTTTGTTTCCCTTTATTTTAGACATCTTTCCATATCAGAACAAATATATGTACCTTATCCTTTTAAATACTGCATAGGATTCTTCTATATGCATGTAATATAATTTAGTAGCATCTTATTGATGGACATTGTTATTTGCTACTTAAAGGTGTTGGGTTGGACTTTGTATGTGTCTTTGTGCTGATGTATGAATGTGTCCACAGGATAAGGTCCTAGAAGTAGAATGGCTGGGTTAAAGGATATTACATTTAAAGTTCTAAGACATATGTCTGAACAGTCTACCAAGAGTTGGATTGGTATATACCCCTTCTGTGGTGTTTCCCCTCCATAATGCCTTTAAGAAAGAAGCAATTCCTTACTTTGTTCATTTTATTGTATCAGTTTTAACCTCCCCTTTGATTTTTCTTTGGCTTTAAAATATGTGCCAGAAATTTGCAAATCTGTGTTTCCCTGTGCATGGTGTGGTGTGCAAGCTGTTAGCCTAAACATGTATGTGTTAAGAGTTTATTGGGGAAAATGGCCAAATAAGTTGGCAAATCTGAATGATCCAGTCATTCAAAAAGAATGTCAGCAGTGGGGGCTGCCTTGGGATAACATCACTGTGCCAGAGATTTAGGGAGTGTGCAGCGAACGCCAGTGTCCCACCCTGTGTGCTGCTGCTGCTCCACTGGCACTAGGGCACGTGCCTGTGCAGCTCAGGGGAAGGGGGCTTTGAGGAAAGGCAGCGCTTACTTGACAGCTGACCTGTTCTTCCTCCACCATGTTTCCTGTCAGCATCCTTACCTTTCTCTTACATTACAGTTTCTTTTACGCTGCAGGAGCAGCGGGCATAGGATCTCTCCATCTACTTTTCTTTGATAGGTCTATCTATTTCGCTTCATCACTTTTATTTTGACTCATTCATAGGTTCATATTCTAATGTTATTCTGTGAAATGAAGTAGTTTAATTATTTTTTCTACCAGAGTAAAAAATAAGCTGAGCCATCCCCTTTTCTTGGGTGGTGGTGGGAGGTGGGGAGAGATGGTGGTGTTGATCCCCTAGTCACTAAGGCTTACTTATAATTTACTTTCATAAGTTCACTAAAATGTAGGTACTGAAGGAGTTACTTCACTGTCAAAATCAGTGCTATTTTCTGCATTTCTTAGTCTATGAGGCTGTTATGGAATTGATTGTTTGCAAGGTGAGTCATAGTTTATTAAGTATCTTTTAATTTCTGAGGTTGTGAGATTCCAATCTTGAAGTACTAATAAAGCTTGCTGTAAATTATAGTGCTTCTCACTTTTTGCTTTCTCCCTTGTTGTTAGTAGAGAGGCAGTCTGTAGAACAAAGTTGGAAAAATATTTGAAATAAACTCAGGCATCTAGTTTTGAGAAAAGGGAAAATTACCGTCATAGCTTGTTGCTTACTTGGAGTTCTTGGCTGTGTTTCTTTCAGCAATATGTGTCCAAATATGAGCATAAAGGAATGTCTCTACCTGGTTACGCAACTGTGGGTGGGACTCCTGCATGTTCATATTTATTTGTGGGGAGGAGAAGGGAGGATCTGTTACAGGTCTTTTTTTTTTCTTTCCTAGGGGCGAGGTGGGGAGGTGAGATGCTTTTTGCACCAATAAGAACAGTAGGAATATGCTAAGCCCGAACATGATTTAATCCAAACAGTCATCTTAGGGAATTTGTTATGGCAACTGCTCTGCCATCGTAGGATAAGCGAGGCACATTCAGTGAATATTTTCATTGTGTGATTTATTGAAGAGCAGATGTTAAGTGGCATATGTGGCTTCACATATGTGTGTGAGTTGGTGAACTGTGTTCTGGAGTACAGAAGTTGTTCTAAATCTGACCTCTAGGTAAAGGGAGTGGGGTTTTTTTGTTTTTAAACTTCCATAGAATCCTTTTTAGTTCCTTGCAAGCTGCTGAGAGCATGCTAATTTCCCAGGAAAGCCTGACCCCATATGAGCGCAGCTATCTGCTTTGTCTGTGCTTGTACCCAAGCAATGAAGCACACCGGAGAAAGTTAGACTTCAGGATGGATGGGTTTCACTGTAACCTCATGATTAGCAGCCTCAAATGGTGCTGTGGCCAAGCAGTCTTTCTGTCCATGTTAACTCACCTTTTCTCTCCCTCACACCACCTTTCCTTCCCTCATTGCTAACTGATGATCTCAGTTCCTGATCTCAAGAGAAAATGGGGGCCAGCCAGTGTCAAGTCTTTCTTTGTGCCTCCAGACTTGCTTTGCATCCATCCTAGCCCCTGTCAACAGAGGAAGCTTCTCTGCACTGACCAAGGCCTGTGCCCCTCCTCCTGTGTTCTGGATCCCATCTCTGATTGCCCCTGAAACCTTCTTTCTCATTATGTTAAACTTTTCTCTCTCAACAGGTCTTTCTCATTGGACTTGAAGCTCATTGAAGCTTCTTTGTTAATAAAACAACAAACAGTAACCCGCCCCCAGCCCTGTGCTTTTTTCCATCTACTGCCTTATATTATTCCTTTCCTTGAAAGCCAGACTTCTCAAAAGAGTTGTCTATACACTCCATTTTTATTTCTTTACTCCATATTTATTCCTCAACCCGTTGTAATCTGCTTTCTGGCACCATAATCCACCAAAACACTTCTTCTAGGCCCGTGAATGACTTCTGTGTGGCTAAATCTTATGGACATTTTTTAGATCTCACCTTTCTTACTGCTTAGTATTTGATTCTCTTAACTAGCCTTTTGTTCTTCAAGTACTCTTTTTCTGTAGCACTTCCCTGGTTTTTCCTCCTGTTTCTTAGGCTGCTCCTCCTCACTTCCCTTTGCAGACTCTACCTCTTTCCTTGAGGCTGGTGGGAAGTTTTTCAGGGTTGTCTGTTCAGCTTTCTCTTTTCTCTTTGTGTTGAATCTCATCCATGCCGACACCCCTTATTACTATAACCAGTGTTATAAAACCACATTCTGTGGATTCGACCTTCTAAGTATCTCCTGGTCTGTTCACTTTTCCCCACTGCTATCACATACTTCTGAAAGTCACCATGGTCTCCTACCTGGATCCTGTGGGAATGCTTTCACCACTTTAAATCTTTAAATTTCTTCTCCATCTGACCTTGGATCTGATCATTTAATCCCTTATAACCTTAATGCATTTTAATGGTTTTCTGTAATCCTTGTAAAAATATTCAGAATCTTTGCAGAAGTTTATGCGATTCTGTTGTTTTTAAACAGAATGCTTATCCTAGGATATGTTTATTGATTTTAGAGAGAGGAAGGGAGGAAGGGAGAGAGAGACAGAGAGAGAAAGAGAGAGATGTCGATCTGTTGCCTCCTGAATGTGCCCCAATTGGGGATCGATCCTGCAGCCTTTGGTGTACAGTACGATGCTCCAGCCAACTGAGCCACCTGGCTCGGGCAGAAATTCTGCATCATCTTGACCCCGCCGTCCACCCAGCCTCATCTCTCACCATGTCCCCCTTGCTGTTGGCTGCTCACCCATGGGTTGATCTCCTTGTACTCATGTTCCTTCCAGGTATAGAACACATGTGTGGCTTTGTCCACTACCTGGGTTTTGTCCACTGGGTTCTCTCCTGTTTTATTCCCATGCTCCCTTTGGAGCTCTGAACTCTGCATATACACAGTGTCTATATCCTAAGTACCTCAGGGCTGAGCATATGGTAGATGCTTATTAAATATGAAGAAAATGAGTGAGCTTGCTATTTTGTTGACTGGGAAGAATTATTTATAATTAGCATAACAAAGCACCAACTTCTGCCTTCTCTGATTATATATTCTTTACATTGTTTATGATGTAAATAGGCTTATGGTCTTTATAACCTGTCTACATTGCTCATTATACTGTATTTCACAAGTACTTTCACATGACCCCTCTCTTGGGACCTTGGGCAAATCCATTAGGTTCTTCAAACCTTATGGCAGTAGCAGCACGAAATATCCTCCCTCCACCCCCACACGTATTTCCAGAGGGTCCTTAGGGGGAACTAGAATTCTAAATGATTATTGTAATTCCTGATTTTCATTTTTTGTAGGAGGGAACTGAGACACAGGTTTCTGGATTAGTGTTCTAAGTTAAACAGCAAATTAGGACTAAATCAGGGGATACTTGAATCACATCCGTTAAGTTTTTTTTCATGTCAGTATCGCCTTTACTCTCAATATGTAGAGTCTTAAATTTTTTAAACATTGTGATAAAGTACACATAACAAAATTTATCATCCTAGTCATTTTTAAGTGTACAGTAAAGTGGCATTAAGTACGTTCACATTGTTCTGTAACTATCACCACCATCCATCTCCAGAACTCTTTCCATCTCACGAGACTGAGATAGTAAGTATATCCATTAAACAGTAACTCCCCATCTTCCCCTTGCCCCTAGAAACCGCCATTCTGCTTTCTATTGCCCTTTTTTAAGTTACTTTATTGTTGTTTAATTACAGTTGTCTGCATTTTCTCCCCAGCACTCCCCCTGACCCTAGCCAAACCCACCTCCCTTCCTTGCTTCCACCCTCCCCCTTAGTTTTGTCCATGTGTCCTTTATAGTAGTTCTGAAAACCCTTCTCTTCTCTGTTCCCTCCCTCCTCCCCTCTGGCTATCATTAGATTATTCTTAATTTCAATGTCTCTGGTTATATTTTGTTTGCATTTTTCTTTTGTTGATTAGGTTCCAGTTAATGGTGAGATCATATGGTATTTGTCCCTCACTACCTGGCTTAGCATAATGCTCTCCAGCTCCATCCATGCTGTCCCAAAGGGTAGGAGCTCCTTCCTTCTCTCTGCTACATAGAATTCCATTGTGTAAATGTACCACAGTTTTTTGATCCACTCATTTATTGATGGGCCCTTAAGTTGCTTCCAGCGCTTGGCTATTGTAAGTTGTGCTGCTATGAACATTGGGGTGCATAGGTTCTTTTGGTTTGGTGTTTCAGGGCTCTTAGGGTATAATATATTACCCTTCTTTAAATTGAGAAAGAGAATTGTTGCCCACCGTCCTTTCAGCTGATCAAGTATCTCAAATCACAGAGTTTAAATGCTTTTGGTTGTGATTTAAAAAATGTTACCAAATGCTGTCTTTTCTAGACTTCATCATTCACTATGTATTTCAGAGTTGGGCTAATATGAAATGCTCCCCACCCCCAATCCTAAATGTATTGTTTTCCTCTAGATTTAAACAATGAAAATCAACACTGAAAAAGAAATAAAAATGTTGCTGTCTCTTACTGAGGGCATAAAACAGTAGGCACGTTTGTGTTTATGTCTCTTCATGTTTGCCTTGTGACACTTACCTGATAGTATTGTGGGATTTTTAAAAACTTGAAGTATAATTGGCATATAACATTATATTAGTTCCAGATGTACAGCATAATGATTCAATATTTGTATATATTACAAAGTGACCACTACAATAAGTCTAATTCACATCTATCATCTCACACAGTCACAAAAATTTTTTTCTTGTGAAAAGAACTTTTAAGATCTTTCAGCAACTTTCAAATATGTAATACAGTATTATTAACTATAGTTGCATTTTCTCTCAAAATTGTATGTAATTATGCAAGCTAATAAATTCATAAAGTGTTTGAGAACTGTCTGTGCCAAACTTTTTTTAAATTTTTATTTTATTGATTTGAGAGAGAGAGAAAGAGAGAGAGAGGGAAACATCAATTGTGTTCCACTTATTTATACATTCTTTGGTGGATTCTTATATGTGGATCAAACCCACAACTTTGGCGTATTAGGATGAATCTCTAACCAACTAAGCTAGCTGGCCAGGGCAAAAAAAATTTCTTATGCAATTTTAATGTTTTGCTAGTTTGGTTATCTGTCATGTATCCACATGCATGTACACACATGGACACATGCGTATATTGGTAGGTACATGTGTGTATGTGGATATATATATATCTCTATTTTGTCCATGGAGAATACTTTTTTAGAGATGCATATTGTATGAAAGATAAGCATTACTTTTATCCAAAATTATTTGGTATAGTGGCATTAGCCATTTTTTTTGTACCTTTTTGTCCTGTGTTTTTGGAACAAATTACTGCACTAAGCATGCATATGTGAGTGGTTTGTTCTTTTTGGCCTCATTTGAAACTTTGTCTTATGGCCTGTTTTGGTTTTCTACTTCTAATTTAAAATTTGTTATTTTCTTATATTTTCCTTTTTTTGTGTAAGCTGTTTTTAAAAATTCATAGAAAAATGGTGGCATATAAACAATATATTTTTATAATTGCAATCTATGATGATTAAGTCACTCAGAAAATTTTGCAATATCATAGAATAATGACACAAGTAAGAGTTAGAATGGCCTCTTTTTCCTAAAAGGACTATGATATATTATTTTAGTTGGCACAGGATTATCTTATATGATTTTGAAAGGTTTCCAGAAATTAAGGAAGTCAGAATAGTTAATGCTCAACTCCCTAAACTATAATACAGGAACATGGTTACTGTCTTCTACATGCTAACAGTATGGTGTCATCCTTGGTTAGTCAAACCTGAGATGGGAATGAAATTCCTATTAATATTATAGAAAAAGGAGATATCACAGTGAAACGAAACCCATCTTCTTTATGTGGAAAATAGCTGAAGCTTTTAAATATTATATTATCCCAGAAAGACTATGAAGAAAGAAGGAAGGTAGACAGGTCACAACAGGTGTGACTTCTGGAGGCTTCAGACACACGGAGGCGAAGCAGCATGAAGACTAAAATGACCAATGTTAGCAGATGACTGGGGAGGGACAGGACTTTACTTTTTCATAGTGGTTTTAAAATTGTATCCGTTTTTACTTTTTGCTTAATTTTGTCTACTGTAATTTTTTAATGGTCAAAAACCATTTCAGTTTTTGTTCATTAAAGTGTTAACTATCATGATGAAGAGGTGATTTATCCAAACTCATGTATTATCCAGCTTCTTTTGTGCTGAAATGACTGTGTCATCAGGAGGAAGTTTTATGTTTTATTTTCTTACTCAAAAACTTGATTCTTCAATGATTTTATTCATTCTGCTTGGGATTACTCATTGCTCACTTTCTTTGCTAATGGCAGGGTTCACATAGCAACATGCTCTTTCTTGTTGGGAGATTTGGCAAACCCAGAAAGGCTGGTTTTTATTTCTTCAAAATGTGTGAACTTTATGAAAGTGAAATAGTTTTTTGAACTGTAGATATTTGTTTTTGTCAAGAATGTTTACATACTTGTTTAGTAATTTTGAAGCAGGCAGATTATTCAAAATGGGTCATGTGAAAAAAATGCTTTTATGTGAATAAAAATGTTATTTCTGGAGGCATGTCACTTAACTCTTCTATTGTTTTTAGTGGATTTATTGTTTCTATAATAAATGTAAGATCACTTTTAAGTGATCAAATTGGTGACATTTATAAAGCATGAAAGAATTTCCTAATAATTTCCTGGGAAATAAGGAGGTGGGTGATGGTAGCTATAATTCAAAGTAATGAACACTTTAAAGAGCTGTAAAACTGTAACTAGATTTCTTTGGAAGTCTATAGTCTCATCAGATAAAAATAGGAGTACAAATTGCTGTTTACCTTCCTCAGATTAATGACACATTTTCAAAGAGTTTTCTCATATAGACAGCCTTCCAAGTAGTATTCAAAGTAAAGTGCATTTCACTTGTTCCACACTACTGCTGGGCCCTCCCGCTGTTCTGCAGTTGGAACAGAATGCCTGTGGACGCAGAGCCTTCACTTAGAAGCTGACAAATAGGTTCTAACTCAGCGATTTTGGGACTAGGTGCCACTCTTTTTGAAGGCTTTGCTGTTTCCACATTTGTTTCTGCATTCTTTTAATGCTTTATTTTTGAGATGAAAGTTTCCTGACTGGCTTCTGACCTTGAGTAAAGTTTCCAACTGCTGTATTTTACCTCCTAACTTAAGGAGTATTTCAGTCTTTTCTTGTCTCATAGAGATAGAGCTAGGTATCCTTGTGGTTTAGAGTATCATGTCAGTATTACAAATTAGAAAGAGATGAAGACTGATGTGTAAGAGCATGTATGTGTGTGTGTGGACATGCAAATATACAAACTACTGCTTATTTATTTATTATTCAAGTTCCTAACTAACCAACCTGTTTATTGGCTTATCTGTAGGTATTTATTGAATGTCTACTAAGTATGTGCCTCTCTATCTCAACAGAAGGATAAAATACAATTGCATAGTAATACATGGTTCTTACCATCTTGATGTTGACCAGTCGAGAGAAACAAAGATGTGCACATTAAACAGTGAATTAATAGGGCAAGGAAGTATGTGATTATTCTAAGTGCCAAATTGACTGGCATAGGCCCAGGAGTATGAGGAGTTAGGGAACAAAGAGAGAAAACTGAGAGCTGGGAAGGTGAGGGGTCCACAGAGGAAATGGGCTTGATCCCTACTTGCAAGGATGAGTGGGATCATGGGAGACAACAGTGACAGGGAAGGCCTCCCGGGATGGGGGGGGTGCCACAGGCATGCCATTGAACTGGGTATAAGCTTTTGTGTTTGGGGAGAAACATTGAGAGGATGCTGGTTGGACTGGAAGGATACTCTTGAGTAGTGGAAGTTACATGGGTTGAATAGGACAGACATTCATATAGATTCTGATTTTGAGGGATTCGTAAACCTTGCCGAAAGTTATACGTGTTCAAATTTTTACATTTTCCTCATTACACTTGCCTTTGCCACACAAACGTTTCTGAGAGGAGTAAGCAATGTTTGATAAAAAATCTTCTTAACACAGACTTGGTATTAATGCTTGCAGCAGTTGCTATATAAATAGTTACACATGTAAATATGATGTTGAATTGGCGCATGAAAAATGTAATTGACACAGTGAATTTCTTCCTAGGCCGGACCTGATAGACATGAATACTGTTGCTGTTCAAAGCAACCTTGCAAATTTAGAGCACGCTTTTTATGTAGCAGAAAAAATTGGTGTTATCAGACTTCTGGATCCAGAAGGTGAGTTGTTGTCATGACCTGATGTAGACTGGCCTGCACGTTTGATTAAGAGTGATCTTGCAACATTTTGAAATAATTTCTGTTGCTGCTTTTAGATGTTGATGTCTCCTCTCCTGATGAAAAGTCAGTAATAACATATGTGTCATCTCTCTATGATGCCTTTCCCAAAGTTCCAGAAGGTGGTGAAGGCATCGGTGCAAATGTGAGTATTGACTTTTCCATATTAGAAGCTTCTGATGCAGCAATGCCCAGTTAACTGAATTCTTTGATAGTGCTTTTTAAATCGTTCTTAACTATCAAATATTTTTAAAGAATTTGAATTAGTGTGCTATTTATTAAACTAATATTGTATGCATTTTAATGGAACCATTCCACCATTAAAATGAAAATGTAACAAAAATGTGTTCTGTGTCATAAAGTAGGCTATTCAGAGTTATTGGTCATTTTCTAAAATACAGCTATAAACCACCGAGCTTTGGAGATTCTCGTTTTTAACTTGTTGCTATTTTATAACTGCTCTATTTGATATATTTGTATAGAATATCTCACATTTGAAGTCACTTTCAAGTTGTCAGCTCACATGCTTCCATGAGAGCGGGTGGCTCGGTGCTTTCTGACTGAGCAGTGAGACCCAGAGGAAGGTTATGTATTTTGCCACGTTGGCAGAGCTACTGTGCATGCAGGGCAAGGTCTCTGACACAGAGCTTTGGACTCTATCTATAGTCGGCCAAGGTTTGTGTAATTCAGTTCAGTCATGCATTTTTAGTGGTTGTGCTAACAAGTGCTTATGCATTTCTAGAAGAGACAGGAACCCCTATACATGTTATGCATTTGGGGGTGGTCATCCCTCATTTTGGGCTTCTCCCCTCCTCCTTGCAGGTACCATTTTTAAAAATTTACTTTGAAGATTTAGGAGCTCATCTTGGTGAGCTCTCTTTTCTGGTCTTTTACTTTGCCTCGGTATGCTATTGTTTTTAGACTTATTTCCACACTCATCCTCTTGTTCTTTCTCTCAAAACTTTTATCTACTCTTACTGATCTCTGAGTAACTTGCTCCTGTTCATCCTCTCTGATTCAGTGCAGTTCTCCAATGACTCAATGTTGAGTGCTGCTTGAGAATGTTTCTGGTGGCCATTTTTTGCTCCACTGTCTCCCAACCTCCACCCCGTTCCTGGCTCTTACCCCTCTACACTAGAACCAGGATGATCGCTTTCTTATGGTTTTCCATCTCCCATTATTTTTCTCTTCCCATAAATCCTTCACACTGTCACCAAATTAGCTTGAAAACTTTCAGTGGCTTCATGTGGCTGGTGAGATTCAATCCAGTCCAGATATTCTGACATTCAAAATTCTGCATATATGAATTCAGCCTGCCTTCTTTTGAGCTATGACACCTTAACCTGAACTGTTAGCTGGTAGCCAGGGCATTTCTGTTCCAGAGTCCTGACTCACTTGGGGCTCCCTTATCTTTTACTCAGTCTTCCATGTCCCGCGCCAACAATTACCATGTTTTGCCATGTTTTTGGACCAGACTTTCAGGAAAAAAAAACCTAAAGGTTTTAATTTCTTAATTCAGTTACCCATATTTATTTATTTATATTTAGATACTTGGGTGTTTTTTTCTTTGGTATCATAAGGGGAGTTTAGCATTTATTTTTGAACATATTATGGTAGAAGAAATTTTATATAATAAATAATTACAAAACACAAGAACAGATACAAGGTATTTCAGGTACTACTCATACTTATATATAATGTGCTTTCTTATTTTTCCCTCAAAAGTCTGGGCAAAAAAGTATACTTACTGAAAGTTTTGGAACTGCTCAGGGACCACCTCGCCCAAGAAGTCTTTAGTGACCATTTTAGGCACACTTATGCTTACTTGCTTCTTATCTCAAGTCCTGGCATATACCACCTTTTTTAGTTATTTCAATACCTCATTAAATACTGCTTTTTATTTTGCTCAGCTGTTTATCTTTTGAACCTCTCTTGCATTGCTATGTAGGCAGTAACTCTTTCATACTAGGTATTAATTATGTCTTAAAAATTACATTTTTATTATAACAGTGCAGTACTTTAAACATAACGAGCACTCATCAAATACTTAATTGAATACAGCAGTTGACAGCCTTTCAGTTTCTTACGTGTTTACAAGGTTGATAAATGAGTACTTGAGTAATCCTATCATATACATTTTCTGTAGTTTTCATTCCTACCTAGTTTCTTACATAACGGATGGATCTTTTGAGTTTTATACATACAGTGGACTTATATCTAAAAAGGTTGGCAGACCGGCACCCAGCCAGGCTTATGCAAGCTACCATTCCCCCTTCTTGAGCCCCTGGCAAGTTGATTGTGGCAGTTTCTTCTGCTGTGCTTGGATGCTGCCTCAGAACCCTTCTCAACACAGAGCTTCAGGCAGCCACTGTCTTTGGATCAGAACTGGCGCTCATTAGGCTGTGCTGAGGCTCAAATGTTGATAGCATGCATTTAAAGCTGTTTATGTGGAAAGGACTAGGAGTACATGCAAAGTAAAAAAAAAAAAAAAACATTTAGCTGGTTCTCTCTGCCAGGCTTAATGGTGTAAATTCACAGAATGACCTCTTGACTAAATTGTGTTAGATATGAATGTTATTGTCTACAGTCAGGAGCCTTTCCTGTCATTTTTTTTTTTTTTTTTTGTTCTAGGATGTTGAAGTCAAATGGATTGAATACCAGAACATGGTGAACTACCTCATCCAGTGGATTCGACATCATGTGACCACAATGTCTGACAGAACGTTTCCTAATAATCCGGTAGAACTAAAGGTCAGTGGCACTCAGGAGTGAGGTAGGATTGACTTGATTATTAAACTGCTAAGTAATGTAGTGATAATTCTGTTATTTTAGAAGTCCAAGAAAAAATGCTTTTGGCATGCCACTAATAAGTAGGCATTAAAAAATGTCCTCATCTCCCTATTATACAGAGAAAATGGTGGTAAACTTTAGTTATTAAAACATAATAGTCATGACATTGTAAAGAAATTTATAGTCCCTTAGCTTTGAATTGAGTGTTTTAAGGTTTGAGAGACTCTCTGGATGTGACCTTGCCAAATGGTTTTCGGCATGTGGGAAATGCTCGGTGCCCACTGGATGGCCGGGGTGGGAGGGACCCTGGAAAAGTTGCACAAGGGTGACAGTGTCCGAGAGTGTGCCTTATCAAAACTGCTTCGGAACCTTCTTCTGTGTAGCAAGAGGTATGTGCTATATTTCACTATGAAGTTGAAAATACATACCTGACTCCTGGTATAAATTAATTCATGGTCTAGTAAAACATTTGCTACTACCTAAAAAAAAAGGTCTAACTCTTTAAGGCAAAGAAATTTTAGAAATATAAAAGACATTATACATGTAGACACTTAATTAAAGAATATATTGCCTCATTTTGTATATTAGGATTTATGGTTGCAAAATAGCCTGCTTTATTTCAGGAAACTGGTAATGTGAATGTTAACAACAAAATCTAATTCCTTGAATTATAAGATTTTTTTTCATGATCAAACTGGAGTCACAAAAATTGTCCTAACCCAGCGTGGGCCCTGTTGAAGTTATTCACTGTGTTTACATATCTGTACAGAACATCTGTGAAACAGCTCTTAATTCACACTGCCACAGGGAGTTTGTCCTTGGCACACAGAGTTACTTGGCCTGTGCTGATAGGATGCTTCTTAAGTGTGCTAAAGTTGTTTGTGTGAAGTTTCCCTGTGTGGACATAAACCTTTCAAGGGCAAGAAACTTTTCCCCTTCTATCACCACATCTACCATGAACAGCGTTTCACATATAATGATATTCTGTGCTTATTTATTGATGGACATCCTCAAACATTGCATTTTAAGTTCAAAACACTTTTCAGATTTCAAGTGCAAATTACTTCCAAATGGATTCCTATTGTCCAGACGCTTGGGTAAATTTGTACTGGCTTCTGATTAATGCGGATTCTTAAAGTTTTGGAAAACATTTAAGTGATTATCCAGATTACTTGCTGGTGCTTAGGTTAGGATGTAATATAAAAAAGAAAATATATATGGGGAAAATGCCTGTAATTTGATTAGCCAGCAAAACATTGCATGAAGTCCTTCAGAAATGTGTCTGCCTGAAGATTTAAAAGTACTTTAAAAAAACAACATGAAATAATTAGTATACACTTAATATATGTGGAGATATTTTATCTACATAATTTTTATGAAGGTCCTTTTTAGTAAATATGATAAATTATATATAAGAGATTCTAAATTAGTATCTGCAAACTAGATGATAATTTAATTACATGGCTGAGACATCCATAATAAAGCAGTAATCAATGACATTTATCTTTGTTTACTAAGAGATCTGTTTAACTTGGCTAGTAGGACAGTGAAACCAAATTTTAGCTCCATCTAGCTGATACAAATTCTATTTTCAAGGGTGGATCTATGGTATACACAAGACAGACTTTTTTTCCCTTTATGGGAACTGCATCAGATTATTTTTCCAAAAGCTAATTTGCCACAGTTGGAAAGTATATCTTTTAAAGGATGTGTTTTCTTTCTTGTTAGTATGATGAAAGGTTTTTAGTAGAGCCGTAGTAAACACGACCAGGGTTCATTATTATCCAGATGCCTGTGAAGCACATGTTGCATCACAGCGCACATCACTAGTTACACCTCATCAAGTCCGTGTGCTGTAACCTGGTTGCCGCCCAGCTGGCAGTTGGCATGGTCCTTGAGTGTCGATGTTATACAGGACTCCCCCTGAATGCACATGACACCATCAGTAGCATTTGAAGTGATAACGTTATGCAGTAGTGAAAACAGGTCTTTGAAGGTGGAGCCTTCATGTATTTTCCCTTTCATTTTAGGCACTTTACAATCAGTATTTACAGTTTAAAGAAACAGAAATTCCACCAAAGGAGACAGAAAAATCAAAAATCAAACGCCTATATAAATTATTAGAGGTAAGCAGACATTTCCTTTGTATTGTCAAGTATAATCATTTTTCCTTTATTTGCTTATTTTTATATATTTTCTTTGTTTTTTTTTCAAGATATGGATAGAATTTGGACGCATCAAGTTGCTTCAAGGTTATCATCCAAATGACATAGAAAAAGAGTGGGGGAAACTCATCATTGCCATGCTCGAGAGGGAGAAGGCCCTTCGTCCAGAAGTGGAAAGGTGAGCTGGAGTGATTGCTGCCAGGGGAACTGGGGGAGAGGGTCTCTTTGTTCTCATGGAAAGAACTTATGTTTCGGAGCCAGGATGACCTAGGACCAACTTTCACCTTTTCCATTTCCTTGGCTGTGTGACCTTGGATAAATCACTCACTCTTTCTGATGTTTCATTTTTCTTATCTCAAAACTCTTCTAACAGATTTCAGAGATTAAATCAGTGAAGTACTGTTCAAAAAGGACCAGATAGGCTGGGTTGGTATGTGAAGTCTTATTAGGTGATTATAGCTTCGAAGCCTATTAAAATTACCCATGAGAATTTCTCAAAGTGGCTTTTAAATGGCCAGGGTCTGGATCTGGAAGCTTCCAGGTCAATAATTAACATATTTTGTTTTGTGTGTTCTTGGCGATGACCCTCTTTCTGTGGGGCAGTGGAAACCAGAGTCTCGTCTGCCTCCCTTAAGAGGGCAGTGAGGAGGCTTCTGGAAAACACTGAGTATCTCGGTGTAAGTTCCCTTTCAGACACTTCTATAAGTGCATTTGTTGCATGAAACCATCACTGACTCTTAATCACTCTGTCCCTCCCACTATATCCCTGGCAGGTACCTCAGGAGACATTTGTTAGGTCCATTTGTCTTCATTCTAGTCTCTACCTCACAGGCGGACTTAGTGGCATGTGGGAATGGTGATCTCTGTTCCTCATTAGCTGTGGGCTCCCCAGGGACTGGGTCTTCCACCTCACAGACTCTCCCCACACCACACCTCCTTGCCTCCGCGGGGCAGGCACGCTGGCTGGGAGTTCTGAAGTGCTGAGGTCCCACCCTCCTTCCTACCCAGGATGTTTGCAACTCTGTGCCTTTGGCAGGGAAGTCTGTTTCATCCTCCCCCTTTCTCTTTTCCGCTAATAATTCTCAGATCTCAGCTCCAGTGTTACTCTCCCAAGAAGCTTTCCTTGGTCTCCTGGGCTAGTCCAGAAGTCTTGATTATTGCTCTCATATTTACATGTATTGTTCCTGCAAAGCACTTATCTCAGTAGTAATTTTATATTTATTTCTGTGATCCTTTGATTAAGGGTTACCTGTTCCACTGTTATGAGCTTTGAAGACATGGAGACAAACTCTTGTTTTCACTGCTTCTTGTGTTACCAGTGTTGAGCACAGTGCCCGGCACATGTAGGGCTCCCAGGGTGCTCAGGCTCTCTGTGCCCCATGCTTGATGGCAACATTGTGGAAATAGGAAATAGAGCATTGACAGTGAGAAAGCAAGTCTAACTTGTCAGCCCTTTATTCAGTTACTGACTACACTCTTGTTTAAGCATAATTTTATATCTATATGACTGGGTCATTAGAACCAAAATAAACCTGAAATACACGGGATGGACCTTTTATGGCGGAGGCATTGGTAGGTGATTAAAGTGAGACTCTAAGCTTATCATTTGAAATAATGGCAAAGCCTACCAGAGAAAGGATACAGAGCTGATTTTCAGTCATCAGAATAGTAGCCAGATTCTAATGTGTGTTAATAAAAGAATGCAGTGGTTGAGTTCAAAGTCCAGGAATCAGTTGATCCTAGATTAAAGTATTAGCTTAACTTGCAAGCCATATTATTTTAGACAAGCTTATTAACCTCCCTAAGCCTCAGTTTCCTCATTTGTAATCAGGATGTAATAGAATCTACCACATTTGGTGATTATGAGTATGAGATGATGTATATAAAATGATTAGTTAATCTCCTGGCACATAGTAATTGCTTAATAAACCTCAGATGCTGCTGTTATTATTTTGAGATTTTCTGTTTACTAACTGTACTTGATATGGCTCTTGCAAATGTCCTCTTTCTTGTCTTCCAAAAAGATTATATCAACCTTAGAAGTAGAGAAGCAAGTTTGGTTTTGCATTGTTGGAGGTAGCAAAATATTTAGGGGCCTGTGTGAATAAATACCTTCAGTTTTCTTGATGCAACAAGTTTTTGGCATTAACTGTATGTTGCGAATAATGTGGCATGGGAATGTGTAAGAGACAAATGAGAAGTGCTTATGCCAGGTAATAACCTATGGAAAGGAAAAACAAGTGCAGACCAATTAAATCTGCAAGCATTGCACCAATATTCCACTTACCACTTAGGCTTTTAAAAATATAAAGTAACTGTAGTAAGATTAGAGTAACATTCCTGAGAGCACATCAAAATTAAGAAAGGTAAATGGATCATTTCGTAGTTCATTTAACCTAACAAACAAAGGACATGGTTGTTAAAATGGAAATGGACTTTGTTTCCCATCAAACAAATTTGTTTATACATACTTTGAGTGGCCAGCTTTTCGCCTCGTGTTATTCAATACAGACCTGGCCCTTTACAAAAGTCAGGCTATAATTGAATGTTTGTGTTTGTTTAGCTGGTGATTGCTGTAGCCTGAATGACTTTTACTAATTGTACCTGGGCTTTGGTCAGGCATCTGAGTTGTTTTTTAGGTGGTTGCAATCGATGACTCCTGGTGAAAATATTTGGCCAGTCTTTTTCAGTGACGCCCATCAGCCTGCCTTGTCTGTACTTGTAGGGTTGTAACGCAAGCTACAAAAGGCAGACCTCAGCAAGCAAATGCATGGCTTTAGGCGAGATTCTTTTGAATAGTTATCAGCATATTATTTGCTGTGTGTTGAATATGCATGTTGGAGCATATTTAAGGAGCCATTAAAGTCGTAACGTTCTGTTGCCACTTTTCACTGTAGGAAGTAGAGTGTTTTGCAGGCCTACTCTTTTGTCTACCTGTAATGGTCACAAAGGAACATTTCAGGAATAAAAATGCACAGCAGTAGTTATAGTTACCGTAGTAGTGATTCTGTGTTCAGTAACACTACTAGCACTCGAACCAGTCTTGATTCAAATGAAAATTTTCTCTCTGTTCATTGTGGTCCGACACTGATCAACTCCTGCATTAGCTTTGGCAATGAATCCTTGGATGGACACAGGTATTGAGTCAGTGGTGTGAGATTGTGCTTTACTTCTGGGCAGCCTTTTTCAGTGATTGTGAATTCTGCAACTTCAAAGGGAAAGATGTATTTTATTTTGTTCCTTCTTTCAGGTTGGAAATGTTGCAGCAGATTGCCAACCGAGTTCAGAGGGACAGTGTCATCTGTGAAGACAAACTGATACTTGCTCGAAATGCTCTTCAGTCTGTAAGTTGATTTTGGGAGCCAGTGGGATTGTGGTAGAATGGGGTCTGTGCATTCGGATGAACTAAAACTTTTGTATAACATTTGGTCAGTTCTTGGTATCTTTGTCAACTGACACTTAGAGTTTGTTAAAGATTATGAGCACTACTTGCTCTATTGAGGGACAGTGAGCAAAGGCAAAACATACATTTGAACCGAAAGGAAAAACAGAGAACCTAAGTAGCCCTGTGTTTCAATATTTTGAGTTTTACATCTGACACTAGTTTTGAAACTTTGTTTCTGACAGAATTAATATTGACTTCTTTTAAAATACAGGATTCTAAAAGATTAGAATCAGGGGTGCAGTTTCAGAATGAAGCAGAAATTGCCGGGTATATACTTGAATGTGAGAACCTTTTACGCCAGCATGTAATTGATGTGCAGATACTCATTGATGGAAAGTACTACCACGCAGATCAATTGGTACAGAGGTCAGTGTGCTACTCACTTATTCATATTCTGTCCTTGTGCGTAACTATTTCATGGGCACTTATGATAGGAATGGAGAGTGTGACAATTTTATGAATTTTGTTTCTTAAGCTCTTTTCAGTTGCAATTGCATGTCATTAATTCTGCTATATATTTTTTGTTAAAAAGGTATTTGTTCTTCAAAGATAGGTAATAGAAAAATATAGTACATACAATATTTAATATTATAGTAATGAACATGCAGTTAAAATATGTGTGACATTTGAAAAAGGGAATATATTTGAAAAGTATCGTTATTCAATTTTCTAGTTTTCTCTTTATATGAAAATGTTTTATAACAAAATATTGGAAAAATATATGTGTATAAAAATCTGTATCTCCGGGAAGTAGGTTTGGGATTAGAGATGGAACCTTTTGGGTTATATGCCATATATACACACATATATGTGTGTATGTGTGTGTATATATATGTTTATATATGTAATATATATATATAAAGCAAAAATTGTAAATGATGCTTGATACAGTTCTTCCCCTTTTAGGAATCTATAGTAGTAATTATAAAAATAAAACATATTAAATAAATATAGACAAAAAAGCTTTTGTTCCCATGAGAAATGTTTTATAATAACATAAATTAGGAAATATCTTAAAGTCAAATAAAAGGAGAATGGTCACATTATAGTTTAGTAATTATATTATAAATGATGGTTATAAAGGTCGTGTGATAATGAAAGTGCTCAATTCAGTAGAAAAAATTATGTTGCAAAATTTTATCAATATGATTATTACAATGCCTTTTTCAAATAATAAACTTTATTTAGCAGTTTAGATTTTAAAAACTTGAATAGAAAGTACAGAGGGTTCCCTAATGCCTCCTTGCACACCCTCTGCCCCCATTAACATCTTGCACTAGTGTGATACATTTGCTATAATTGATGAGCCAGTATTGACACATTATTGTTAAGTAAAGTCCATAGATTACCTTAGGGGCCACTCTTTATGAAAAATGCCTTTTATATTATAGCTTGACCCTTTTGATTTTCTTTTCAGGGTTGCAAAACTGCGTGATGAAATTATGGCCTTAAGGAATGAATGTTCCTCGGTGTACAGCAAAGGACGCATGCTGACGACAGAACAGACGAAGCTCATGATATCAGGAATCACTCAAAGTTTAAACTCAGGGTTTGCACAGACCTTAAACCCCAGTCTGAACTCAGGGCTGACCCAGAGTTTTACGCCTTCCCTGACCCCTTCCAGTATGAAGTCAGGCCTGTCCTCAGGTTTGTCTTCCCACCTAACTCCATCCCTCACTCCAGCTTACACACCTGGTTTCACAACTGGATTAGTTCCAAATTTCAATTCAGGAGTAGAGACAAATTCATTGCAAACCCTGAAGTTGATGCAGATCCGAAAGCCTCTTGTAAAGTCTTCTTTGTTGGATCAGAATTTAACAGAAGAGGAAATCAACATGAAATTTGTTCAGGATCTTTTGAATTGGGTTGATGAAATGCAGGTAAAAAAATGTTTACTTTACCTGAGATTTCAGTCTTTATTGCTCTCAGTTTCTTTTTTGAACCTAGTGTCTTTCTTTTTGAAGGGGCAGCTGGACCGCACTGAATGGGGATCAGATTTGCCAAGTGTTGAAAGCCATTTAGAAAATCATAAAAATGTTCACCGAGCTATTGAAGAATTTGAATCTAGCCTTAAAGAAGCTAAGATCAGTGAGGTATATGAATTTAAAATCTGAACATACTTGATTTTAGCTTACTGATTTGCTTTTTATATAAAGACCCTGTAACAAGATAATAGGTACACTGAGTATGAGTCAGAATTCTTTTTAAGATTCCTAATGGCAACTTTTTATACCATATTTTAGATCCAAATGACGGCACCTCTTAAACTAACTTATGCAGAAAAGTTGCACAGGTTAGAGAGTCTGTATGCAAAACTCTTGGTAAGTTTTTTAAGCTTTCTTTTTCCCTTATCTTTATTTGGCAAAGACATGAATTCTAACAAATGATTTTCCTTATAAAGAATACATCCAGGAATCAGGAACGGCACCTTGACACACTCCATAATTTTATAACTCGTGCTACGAATGAACTTATTTGGTTGAATGAAAAAGAAGAGGAGGAGGTTGCTTATGACTGGAGTGAAAGAAATACCAACATAGCTCGGAAAAAAGATTACCATGCTGTAAGGGCTACTTTTGTAGTTGAATATTGAAGCTGTATTTCTGGGTTAGATCTTTTTCTAACATATTTCTGAATTCTTTCTTAAATTAGGAATTAATGAGAGAACTGGAGCAAAAGGAAGAAAATATTAAGTCAGTTCAGGAGATAGCAGAGCAGCTGCTTCTGGAAAACCACCCAGCCCGATTAACTATTGAGGTAAGTCAGGAGGTGTTATAGTCATGGTTGAATATTGACATTTGATTACTACCCTTCAAGTTATTTTATTGCTGATAAATTGAAAAATGAAAACTATCAAATTTTTGTTACAACCTGGCTCAAAAGTCCTGGTTCTGACAAGTCATGCTGATTTGCCTTCACTTCTTTTGCTCCAAGTGGGTCACTCACTCGTCACTTAAGTAAAGGTAGCTTTGTTAACCCCTGTGGCCCAAGAGACATATTGCAGTGAATATGGAGGACCTTGACTTGACAGGCTTTGATGTTTCATTTCCTCCTGACTGTGTGACATTGCACAAGTGATGTAACTTTACTAAACCTCGTCCACCTACCTAAATGGGAAAACTGTTTCTAACCCACTGAGTTGTGGTGAGGGTGAGGGCAATAATGTACTGTTATTACTTTGTACAGTTCTCGGTGTGTAGTATGTTCTTAAAAAGTATTGGTTAGTAATTGTTTAACTATTAATTATTTAAGTACTAAGTATTATCTAATTAGTAATTATTCAATTAATGGTGCTATTATTAATGATTTTACTTACAGTCTGGTTTTGTGAAATGTATTGAAATAATACCCTGACGAGGCCTCATGGTACAGAGTGCACGTGTCAAATCCAGAAGTGGAGAGTTGATGTGGGATTTATCAGGTTGCCCGTGTAATGATGTTGGTGGTGGCCTGGCAGTGTTGTGTTTAATTTTTTTTGGCCTGATATATATACTAGTTAGAGTTAGTAACTTTATAAATGTGAAGTGGGGGTAAGTAAGAGGGCAAGGAGCATCAAGCATGTGTAGATGTGGCGTATTTCCAGAGGAAAAAAATGTACTTAGAATGTGACATGCTTCCAACTCTCTAAGTTGGGGAAAGGAATGTCTCTGTTCACTGAAATCATGATGACACAAAAGATTAGTAAAATTCTAGGCCTCACTAGGAAGTACGGTAAAGTTTCATTTGACCTTCTTTTATGTGAAAATAGGGCTGTGCATCCACGTGAAATGCTACCTGGGAATGTTACAGACACGGAAGCATAGGAGGAACAACAGGGGTAGGAAATTAGAATAATGACGTGTCTGGGTAACTTTTGTACAATGATAAACTAAAAATGGAATATTCCTGAGAGTAGAGATTAAAGCTATTAGAAAGAGTGATTATAGGTTAAGAATTTTGCTGAAAATAGAGAATGTGGACGCGAACCTGATTACTTTCATGTCGAAATTTTAATGTAATTAAAAGTTTCTTGAGGGATGAAATTAAGTCTTAGTCATCTTTATGATTCCATTGACCTATTCAGTGTCTTGTGGGTACATGGATAATAGTTAATTATCAACAATATTCATATTGTATATGAAAAAGAAACTAATAACCTAACAATGCACGATAATGTCTTTTATAGCCATTTTACTCAAAATAGCTTAATTTGAGGGAACAGGTAATGTAATTATGATATGTTGCCACATTTCCAGTGCTGTTGGAAATGCCTGTCTGAGCAGAGCTCAGCAGGAAATGAGGTTTCCAAAAGGAGCAAGTATCTGGCTTAGTTAAGGTAGCCATAAAAGTATCTGGAGCACCCTCTTCTGGAAGGCAGTGAATTGCACCTTCAGTATAAAAGGGTGTTTCACGTTTCCCTAAGGAACTAGGTGTCTAATACAATATTTTTGCCCTCATGAAAGATATGCTTTATCTAAAATATAAATTAAAGCAATAAAATATTTTTAGTAAAATTTCTAGTATTATAATTATTATAACTCCAGAATTACAGTGGTATGGAATTGTATACTCTCTTCTCCACCCTCCCCAAACATTTTCCTGGTAAAAACAAACAAATAAATTAATCCCTGCCCCTGGTCCCAAGATCTTCTGGCCTGGGTTTAGAAGCAAAACAAAGAAAAATCTGTGGAACCATGTATTTTGTGTCAAAGGTCTGTTCTATGATCCAGTAATGTAAAATTCAGAGGAAAGAAAGATGAGGGATGGGGTCAATCGAATGAGGATTCCACAGAGTGGGAAAAGGGTAGCTGGGAACGGAGCAGCGGGTCCCCTGGCTTCCATTTGAAATGTTAAATACTTTTTCATGTACGAATAACCAGAGTTAGCTTTTGTCATATATTTTAAGAAAGAAATGGAAAGTTTAAATTTGAAAGAAATTGACTGGAGTGATTTAAAAATTTATATTTCAGCTTTTAAGACTAGCTTTGGGCAAGTGATAGTTTGAGGTTAGAGGAACATTCACTACCCTGATTTTCAAGTCTTAATCTGCAAAAACAAAATCCTACCATCTGTGTAGATAGTGGAGTCTCTTATCCTTAGAAGCACTGCAGTGCACGCCTGCCATTGCCCAGCAGCAGTGACCGTAGCTGTGCTTTGTCCTCAAGGCCTACCGCGCGGCGATGCAGACGCAGTGGAGCTGGATCTTGCAGCTCTGCCAGTGTGTGGAACAGCACATCAAAGAAAACACTGCCTACTTCGAGGTATGGAAATGCAATCACAGCTTCAGTCGATGCCACTGTGATTTTGGCTGACTTGCAGAAAATGTTTTCATAATCTGTTGTAAGATACATGCCTGTAATATGCCAGGGGAATAAACAGAATTTTGATTGCTGTCAGATATAAAGCATACATGTTCTGTAGGACACATGGAAGCATTCTGTTAAGGAGGAAATCCTAAAAAACCTTTAAAGTGTCAGAAAAATCTTTATTTTACAAATGCATCTCTTATTAAGGAAGTATTTTTGCTACAGTCATTACAGACAGCTCTTCGTTTTTGTTATTCTTCAGCAGTGTTTAATCATTGGAATTTCACTCCTACAATTGTTCCAAATTAGTAAATCTTGGACATTTGGTATTCGATCATAATTATCAAAGTACAAGAGTTGTTTCTTTAAAGGAGGGAGGTGGCTATTAAGTTGTACTAATTTTATTTTATGTTGTTCTCACTGATGAGGGCTACACACAGGGCCCTTGTAATTGAACTTGGAAACTGTGCTTTGCTGGTATTTAATATACTTGAACTACCAGTTTTTGTCTTTCCCTAGTTTTTCAATGATGCCAAAGAAGCTAATGATTACTTAAGGAATCTGAAAGATGCCATTCAGCGGAAGTACAGCTGTGATAGATCGAGCAGCATTCATAAGCTGGAAGACCTTGTGCAGGAGTCAATGGTACTACTAATAAAATCTAGGGACTTCATTAGTAATGCAACATGGGGGTTAGATAGTTTTTATTATATTTTTATGGATGCAGAACTTTATATTTTATTGGTAGTCTTGAAAACTCCACCTCGTTTAATCAAGCATTTAAACATTTAGTATCTTTTTTTATAACATAAAAAAGTATTTTTTATGTGATAGCCTTGTTATTTTAAAATGCTTTAACAGTGGTATGTGTGTGTTTATGGTCGTTCATTCCACAAATGTTTGTTAAGTATTTTCTATGTTGCAGGTACTGTTTTAGCTCCTGTAGATGGAGCGTGAACAAAACAGACAAGAATCCCTACCCTCGTGGGGCTTGCATGCTGGGGGGGGTAGACAATAAGTATGGACATAAGTAAAATATATGTGTATGCTAAAGAGGGAAGACACAACAAAACAAGGGCAGAGAGATGCAAGAGGGGGTGGGGAGGGATTGAAAGTTCAGATCATGGGGTCAGGGCAGGCTTTTCTCATGGTTCCGTTTGTGGAAAGCCCTAAAACAGCACAGAATACAAATCTTCTACCATTTAAAGTCCATCTCATTTATTACTTAGGAAGAGAAAGAAGAACTTCTGCAGTATAAAAGCACAGTGGCAAGCCTGATGGGGAGAGCAAAAACCATAATTCAGCTGAAACCTAGGAATCCGGACTGTCTGCTCAAAACATCTATTCCAATCAAAGCCATCTGTGACTACAGACAAATTGAGGTACTTACGACTCCTAGAAACAGACCAGTTTCTGGCATTATGCATATATTTAAAAAATGAGGTCATATTGCTCACTAGTAAAGTTTTCCACCTCAAAAAACACACATACACACACAAATAAACCCAAGTTTGGGTATGGAAAAAAGATTAGTCAACAATGATTTCATTTGGCTATTCTGTTCTTCGTTTTAAATCAGATAACCATTTACAAAGATGATGAATGTGTTTTGGCGAACAACTCTCATCGTGCTAAATGGAAGGTCATTAGCCCCACTGGGAACGAGGCAATGGTGCCATCCGTGTGCTTCACAGTACCACCCCCAAACAAAGAAGCGGTTGACTTTGCAAACAGGTTCGTATGCAGTAGCTAAAAACAGGCCCCTGGTCTTGGCAGCTCTCTGAAGGTAAAAGAAATAACCAGCACTTTGTCTAGGCCCACAGGATCTGAAGGGTCTAAAACTACTAAACATGGGATATTTCACACACACACAAAAGAAAAAAATTGTAGTATGTTTTCAGAGGGAGTGAAATAGCTTAATCTGTGTTTTCTTTCACATATTTCAGAATTGAGCAACAGTACCAGAATGTCCTAACTCTTTGGCATGAGACACATATAAACATGAAGAGTGTAGTATCCTGGCATTATCTCATCAATGAAATTGATAAAATTCGGGCTAGCAATGTGGCTTCCGTAAGTGTAAATCTGTACCTCAATCCAATCTGTCCAAAAACATGGGGCACCTATTTATGAAGGGTAGAGTTTGCATTTGTTATAGCATAGGATAGAGTTCAGCAGAGCCAATATTAAGTTACTCGATGGCTAGTTGTTATATACCTATTATATACAGGGAGCTTTTGAAGAATTGGGGAAATCTGGGAGATCTCACATTTCATTTAATGCTTAGTATATTTTGATAGGGAGACAGGATATAGTGTTTGGAGTTCTAGAGATGAGTATAGTTTAACTTCATTTATAGAATTTTATAGTCTTGTTTTTCTTTGTCTTTTAGAACCTGAAGTTGTTAGTGAGGAGGAAAATTAAGTTCAAAGGATTATTCTATTTATGATGATTAATATAAACTGGTCTATACCATGAGACCCTAATTTGAGATCTGTCCCATTGAAATTTAGCTCTGAGGACTATAGTCACTTAATTGTATGGTCATTTTTCTTCTTTAGATAAAGACAATGTTACCTGGTGAGCATCAGCAAGTTCTGAGTAATCTACAGTCTCGTTTTGAAGATTTTCTGGAAGATAGCCAGGAATCCCAAATATTTTCGGGCTCAGATATAACACAGTTAGAAAAGGAAGTTAATGTGTGTAAGCACTATTATCAAGAACTTCTTAAATCTGCAGAAAGAGGTAAAGTATGGGGATCCTTTTTTTTTTCACCTCCCATAGGTGTTTAGTACAGGCTATTTCTGCCCTGAACAGGAATTTTAGTCTTAGGTGTGTGATGCCACTCAGCCAGTGGTGGACAGACACAATTGTTGAAATGTTGAAATTATGCTTAAGGTGAGAACATGCAAAAAGGCATTAATTTATTCTTAAATGATGAATTAATTAAAAGATGCCAACCAAATAGTATGGCAGACGATGAAATCTTAATACATCTACTTTTCAGCATTTTCACTGTTTCGCAATATCATGTTCAGAATGATGATCTTTTCATTTCAGAAAAGATTCAGTTATTTTTCTTTTTTTATTTATAGATTTGAGAGAGAGAGAGAAACATTGATTTTGTTGTTCCACTGATTTATGCATTCATTGGTTGATTCTTCTGTGTGCCCTAACCAAGGATAGAACCTGCAACCTTGAGGTATCTAGCTGACACTCTCTCCAACTGAGCTACCCTGCCAGGGCTTAATTATTTTTCTATGTATGAATCTTGGATTTTAAAGAGTGACATTCTGCCCTGGCTGGTGTGGCTCAGTGGATTGAGTGCCAGCCTGTGAACTGTGGTCACCAGTTCAATTCCAGTCAGGGCACATGCCTGGGTTGTGGGTCAGGTCCCCAGTAGGGGGCACTCAAAAGGCCCACACATTGATGCATCTCTCCCTTTCTTTCTCCCTTCCTTCTCCTCTCTCTAAAAATAAATAAATAAAATCCTTAAAAAAACAGTGACATTCTTTTTTAGAGCACTTTTAGATTCAAAGCAAAAGTGAGAGGGAGGTGCAGAGATTTTCCATAACCAAACTTGGATTTTATGCAGAGGTTAAAGGAAAAAATTTTGTGTAGTTAACTTTTGTTAAGTATAAATTTTATTCCATAGTCTTTTGAAGTTACTTAGAGACAAAAGCTGTATTAGTAATATTCTATTTTTAAAAATTTAAAACTAACACATTTTAATCTATCATTTTTAAGGATTTTTATTTCATTTTTATAATCTGCAACTAATGTGATTGACATTTGTTGTGAACATAAAAGAGTAATATATTACTTTCCTTGGATGTGATAAATCAGAATTGGGTACTCCAAATGGCATTAGGGGAATTTTATTAAATCTTTGTAAATTGTAAAGTCACTATTTTAAGGTTTATATCCTTAGGTTGGGTTTGTGATGATAGCTGGTAACATTACTTTGACTCACTGTGCTCTAAGACATAGTAAAACTGCCATATTAAAGCATAAGCAAGAGCATCCAAAAGACAGAAAACAAGGTACTTTCTGAACATTCTGTTTGCTTTCACAGAGGAACAAGAGGAATCAGTATACAATCTCTACATCTCTGAAGTGAGAAACATTAGACTTCGGTTAGAGAACTGTGAAGATCGGTTGATTAGACAGATCCGAACTCCTCTGGAAAGAGATGATTTGCATGAAAGTGTGTTCAGAATCACAGAGCAGGAGGTGAGATTTATAAATGTGTTGGGACAAAGTTTGACTTAAGATAAATAACTATCTAATTGACTGTCAACTGCTGTGACTTCTTATATGCTCAACTTTGCCCAGCGGCCACTTTGTGAGGTCTGATTGTGTTTTTATTGCATATCGTAAACTCAGATTCTGTAATTCACTTCTACCTCTGACTCATGTAAACAGAGGAACGTGTACCCTCTTGCCCACTTTGGTGGAGGCAATAAGGGCTTTCCCCAGTGGAAGTCATTAGATGTTTATTGATCATCTGCTATGTGCAAAACCACTGGGTAGATGCCTGAAAAGGTGGGCAGTAAAGGAATTACTGATAATAAAACTTGAATGCTATGGCTTAGTTTTCTTAGATGAAGAAAAAGTAAAGACTATGTAGAATTTTAAGGTAATAATCATAATGTAAAATATGAGTTTTAAAACTATTTAAAGAACGATGCCTGGTCTGGAGTGAAAACTTAATACCGATGTTTATTCTCTCTTTTATAGAAACTAAAGAAAGAGCTGGAGCGTCTTAAAGATGATTTGGGAACAATCACAAATAAATGTGAAGAATTTTTCAGCCAAGCAGCAGCCTCTGCATCAGTTCCCACCTTACGGTCTGAGCTCAGTGTGGTCATTCAGAACATGAACCAAATCTATTCTATGTCTTCCACTTACATAGACAAGTACGTATTCACTGTCTTAATACAAAGGTGCTTCATACAACTGTCCTGTTTTTATGTATAAGCTGTACATTTAAAATATTCATTTTTATGAATATAAATATTTACTTTTATTTCTTTATCACAGTATATTAATTATTTCTATGGATTTCTGATGCTTCTTCATGGTGAAAGGACAGGTGCCATAGAGATTAGGGAATAATGTATGATCTTCCCACATTCTGCCTATATTTTGGTAGCTCAGCTGTTGCAGCCTGTAGGTTTTTTCTCTCAAGTGTGGTCTGAACAGTCTTGAAGAAGACCATCTTATCTTGGAATCTCTGGCTAAACACTGCTTGTGGGTCAGGGCATGGGTTGGAGCTCATGCTGTCTATTAAGAAAAGAGTCAGATGAATATTAGCCTTGTAGTTCATGATGAAGAACACGCTATATTATGTATTACAATGGTGCTTCAGGACTGCCTTAAAGAAAAATAAACATTTACCCTTAGAAGACTGTTTAATTCTCTTTATTAGGTTGAAAACTGTTAATTTGGTATTAAAAAACACTCAAGCTGCAGAAGCCCTTGTAAAACTCTATGAAACTAAACTGTGTGAAGAAGAAGCAGTTATAGCAGACAAGAATAATATTGAGAATCTAATAAGTACTTTAAAGGTATGTCTTGCTTTTGGCTGTTTTATAAAATCTTACTCTAAAATTAATTTCTCTAGCATTTAGATCTTCAAAAATCAACCATTAAATACCTTAGCTTGATTATATTTATAGTCATTCCATTGTGCATCTCTATAATACCATAGCTAACTGCAAATAAATATGTTCAGGCATTTTTAATTTGAAGCAAGTTCTTCTCATTGAAAGTTTGAATCTTCTTGACTGTAGCTTTTTATAATCAAGAGGAGTTAAAATTAAAAATTAAATCATTGGTAATATATTCTCTTGCTGAAAAGAGGTAGTTATTTGAAGAGATCAAGGAGGCAAGTAGAGGAATTAACCTAGGGAAGAAAGAAGACTGGTGGTCGTACTCATCTGTACCTACAGATGTGCGTGAAGAGCCAAGTGAAACTATTGCAAAAACAGTTGTGAAAAGTTACCTCAGTGATTTTTTAATGCATCCACTCAGTTTTAAACAATGAGATTAGTACATATTTTAGAAATAATCAATGAAAAAGACATTTATAGAGGTAGCCAACTTGCTTACAGAGTATTGATATGTAAATTCCATTAGACTGAATTTTATTAAATTGTCAGGGTTTTTTTTTTTAGATCAAAGTACAGTCAAATATTGGCAATTTTGTAAGGTTCAACCTCATACATTATTTTTGTCTATGAAAGATAATGTTTCCTTTCTCTGATTTTATGTCAGTCATTTGTAAATAAATTATAAAATTAGGGTAAGCAGTATGTTTGCCCAGTGAGTAGTTACACATTTTTATAATTTTCACCAATTAATGAATTTTAGCAATGGAGAGCTGAAGTAGATGAAAAGAGAGAGGTGTTCCATGACTTAGAGGATGAGCTGCAGAAAGCGAAAGCCATCAGTGATGAAATGTTTAAGACATACAAAGAACGGGACCTCGATTTTGACTGGCACAAAGAAAAAGCGGATCAGCTAGCTGAAAGGTGGCAAAACGTTCATGCTCAGATTGACAACAGGTTTGTATTCTTTTTGTTCAGTTTTAGCACCGATTTAATGTCTATCCTTGGAGTCTAGGTAAAATCTGAACTTAGGCTGTTTCTTTTTAAACTTTTATATATAGTTAATCTCATTAACATAATTTCCATATACAGTTAATTGTGTTAATTTCAAGAACTTAACTCTAATTGTATTTCTTTGTTACATAGTGGACTTAAATAAGACATTTAACTTCAAAATAAATATTTTTAACTATGTTATTAAAACTATTGATATACTCTGGCATTTGTACGGTTAATCTACTTGCTTTTTTTCTAAAGGGAAAAACAATATAGTTCTCTACTTATTACCAGCTTATGATATTTGAACGCAATGTTTAAATAACTCAGAATTATCACCAACTTACAAGACTCAGTAGGAGCATGGATCGCACGTTTTGCAGGGCTGCAGCAGCGCTCTATACCAGACCTAGGAGGTGTTCAGTTTTTATTACAGATACAAGAACGTTGAAATTATTCACCCAGTGACTGAAATTAAAAAGTGAGAGGAAATTTGATGGTTTTAGGGCTCGTCTTAAAAGAAATGGAATAGTGTCTTTTTTCATTCATTTCATGTTTCTATTAATGCAAATAAAATCCTTTAATGATGGAGTACCATTCTTGAGAAGTAAAATTATATTCAAATATAACATATTTCATCTCTAAAATATGTGATATATAGGTTTAGTGTAGTGATTTTAAGTCATAGAAACGGAAATATTTAATCACAACTCCTGGAAAGTACTCTCTCATTCCATGCTGAACCATTTAATGAACTGTCTTGTCATTATTTCAAAAGCGAACTGCCATTTGATGCAAGCTTTGGGTAGTTAAGACATGTTGCTTGATAGTAATTATGGTTAAGTTTTCAGTTTTCCTGGTTTTTAGCCTTAGTTTCTTGGGCTTGTCCCTAGGATAATCAGGTGCATGACTCCCAAAACAATATAAGTTGTACAACACCAGGAATAAAATATTTAGATTCAACCTGAGCCCTGTGGAATGCTCTTGGAGATGTTCCTCAGGGTGCCGTAACCTTGAATTCTTTACACATACCCCTATTGTTGTGCTTAGTGCATTTGAGAACAGTTACTTTGTCTCTCCCTTCTCTATTCTATACCTTTCATCCTCCTAATGGATACTATTAGAAACTATAACTACTCTGTTATGATTTTATTAGATTACGAGATTTAGAAGGCATTGGCAAATCGCTGAAGTACTACAGAGATACCTATCACTCTTTAGATGACTGGATCCAACAAGTTGAAATTACTCAGAGAAAGATTCAGGAAAATCAGCCTGAAAATAGTAAAACCCTAGCCACCCAGTTAAATCAACAAAAGGTATGTGAACACAATTCCTTGCACGAAGGTTATATCTGCATTTGCTCATTAATGACCCTTATCTTCCTTTCCCTTGTTAAAAGAAATAGCCAGCAGCTATTTGAAAGAAGGTGGGAAATAAATCATAAATATTAAAATACTGCAATCCAAACTTACATACAAAGGGGTCCCCAGAAAACCCAGAATTATCTTCTGGAGGGTGAGCCTTTTGTAGTGCAGGCTTCCGCTGCTAGGTGAGTGTTCTAGGAACCCATCTGTATCAGGTACCAGCTGGCATTATTGTGAGAGGCTGTGTTCCGACTCTGAATTTTTTTTGATGACTCTTTCAACGTGTTTGCCCATTTCATGGTGGGTAATTTACAAGTGCACCTGCCCACACTGTACTGAGTGTCCAGCAGTTTTTGACCGAAAACAGTGTGACCCCTGTGCCCCACCCTCCCTATTCACCAGATCTCACCTCAAAGCAACTTTTTTTGTTTCCCTGATGAAAAAAGTCCTCAAAGGAAACGTTTTGCCCATGTGCAAGAGGTGAAACAAAAAATGGCAGAAGCACTAAAGGTCATCAAAATCAATGACTGTTTAAAAACTTTTGAGCAGTGGAAAAAACGTTTTGGTAGGTGTATTGTATCAAATGGAGAGTACTTTGACGGTGACTGAAGTTTAAACGTTAAGAATAAATATATAATTTTTTATAAATAAATTCTGAATTTTTTGGATCCTCTCCCCTTAGTATCACTTACTTTGATTTCTTGGAAATCATATCTGAAAGTATGAGGAATAAGAAAGTAACACATTGGGGCAATTTTCAAATTCCTAATGATTGTTTAATCACAGGTATGGAAATCTCTTTGACACTCAGCTGGTCATAATAGTTTTGTGGGGTCCTAAATAAATGAAAATGTTTAGTGGTAGAAAATTAAATAGCCATATTTGACAAAAAGTTAAATGCTTTGAGATTTTTTTTTCTGTCTTGATGGGCCAGTAATTTCTAGCTCTGTTTTGATCAGGAATAGGTAGGGGCCCAAGGCTTCAAGTCTACTTTTGGATAATGTCTATGAAGTTTTATAATTTCTGCTTCAGAAGCTCCATGTGGGTGGGTCACTTATATGGGTTATTCCAGAAGTTTGTGATTTATCCATAAGGCACATTACATATTACGTGCTAAGGGTTAAGGAACTAAACTGTTAAATGATGTGGATATTTCTTAGTTCCTGAGCATTTTAAGTAGTTCTGTAGCACAGAAATTCCTTGTCATTTTTCTTTTAAATTGTGTGTACTTATAGATGTTGGTGTCAGAAATAGAAACGAAACAGAGCAAAATGGATGAGTGTCAAAAACATGCAGAACAGTACTCAACTACAGTGAAGGTAAGAGGACTCAGTTACCTGCCTCACATTTAATATTTGGGTTTGTGATTGTACATTGAACTTTTTAAAGCCTTTGCAAGTCATTTCACTCTGTGTTAAAAAGTGAAAACAGAGAACCCTGGCTGGGTTGCTTAGTCGATTGGAGTGTCGCCCTATACACCAAAAGGTTGCAGGTTTGATCCCTGGTTGGGATGCGTATGGGAGGCAACTGATTGATGTTTCTCAATCTCTCTCCCTTCCTCTTTCTCTCTAAAATCCTAAAACATATCCTTGGTTGAGGATTAAAATGAAAACAGAGAATCTTTATTTGAAACTTTTGGACACCTATCTAATAATTCTTTGAAATCTGAGTCACACAACAGCCCCTGGTTTGTTCATTTTCTTTGTGTCTCACATCTCATGCACACACATCCCTCCACACACATAAGAAAGAGCTCTGAAATTCATTTTACTTTGTGCTCCCTCCCTCCTTCCATTGCCTTTGATTGCTCTCTCTTTCCCTCTCTTTCTCTCTAACAATGCCATAGTATTCCATGAAAGAACCTCTAACTTTTTGAGTTCTTATGCTTTCTGAAGTCTATAACAATAAATCTGCTTTAGCCATCCAGATGCACAGTATGCTTGCCTGACTAGAGGAAAGCGAGGCTGAGTGTAACTAGCATGTTGTACTAAATGTTTCCATGAGCTTCTAAAGAGACTTAGGAACTTCCGTAACCACCCTAAATGTTTCTGATTTTATTACCACCTTGCGAACATCTCAGATTGGATGGAATTGTGATAGATTCACAAAAACTGTTGTTTTGTAATATTTTCTTTGAAGTTATTCAGTGAAACTAATTTCCAATTTGGACGCTTTAGCACTTTGCTTCAATTAATTTAATCTCATTGACTCCTTTATCCAGGACTACGAATTACAAACAATGACGTACAGGGCCATGGTAGACTCACAGCAAAAATCCCCAGTGAAACGCCGAAGAATGCAGAGCTCTGCAGATCTCATTATTCAAGAGGTAATAAAAGTTCAATAGAGAAGGGAGGGAGTGTAACACAAACAATACTTCAAAAAATTCATATATTTGCATTGTAAAATATACATAATGGTAAATTTATCATTTTAATCATTTTAAACTGTACATTTCAGTGGCATTCAGTTCATTCACGGTGTTGTGCAGCCTTGGCCACTGACCATCTCCAAAAACTGTTCATCATTCCAAAAAGAAAATTTCTACCTAGAAATTACATTTTACTAAGTTTTTTTTAAAAAACCCTTTGAAGGCGAGAGTAATGGGGAGAAAATGGAGACAACTGTAATTGAACAACAACAAAAAACCCTTTGAAAATCTTTAGTGAGGTTTAATTATTAATTGCAGATTATAATAAATATACTTCCTGATTAAATTTAGAAGAGAATTGCCATTTAGAATGGCTTGCGCAACAGTAATAAGCTCATTCCCGTCACCGTTACTGGGGAGTGTGTACTTTGCTGTCACAGAGCCTAGTTAACATTATAATCATTACTTAGCATTTACTGTACTCACTAGGGTACCTAGAGGTTATGTTTGTATTGTTTTTTCCTTACTTGCAGTTCATGGACCTACGGACACGATACACTGCTCTGGTCACCCTCATGACGCAGTACGTTAAATTTGCTGGTGACTCACTGAAGAGGCTAGAAGAGGAAGAGGTAACCATTAACTATGAACAACTAACTAAAAAGGAAGTATATAGTGTGGTTTGGAAAAACAGAAAAGGTTTTAGGTTAATTTACATGGTTAATAGCTGATATGTAAGTAAGTATTTAATTATAAAATTAAAATGAAAACAAGTAGAGGCTTGGGGTTTTTTGACTTGTATTGTTTTCTCAAATAGAAAAAAATGTTTTTATTTTCACTGTAGGACTCTAATTTGAACCATTTGATGTCTTAAATGGTTCTACTTAAATTATGAAATGTTGACACTGGCAGAATTTTTGTTTTCTCACAGTTGAGAAGTATAATTCTTTGAAGTATGGTGACCACTGCTGCAATGTCTACAGAAATACTATGTGAACACAAGCTGTTTTATATATTATAATTAACTTATATCTTCAAACATAAAACAGATTTAAAACATAAAAGCCATTAATTTAGAAGTAGTAGGTATTTGTACAAAATGATAGTACATTTTGAGAATTGTGGAGTTGTTTTTGTTTTTATTTTTAACCAAAAAGATATGGTATATAATAAGAAGACTGTTTAACTACCAATCTAATTTTGAGGGATTCTGCATTTTAGAGTGTATATTCTCAAATAGAGTAAGGAGTTATTTATGAAAATATCTTGTCATAACAGGCTATTGTGTATACTTTTGAAGGGATTATACTCTGCTTTATCATCTTGGTATGCTTTCTATTCCTAATCTCAGAACAGACAAAAATAGTAGACTGAATGCTGAAATTATTAAATTGTCTGGCATTAGTCATTCTAAATTAGACCGTTGTTGAAATTCTGAAGGTGATTATACTTAGTATAACTGTGCATATAATGAGCTAACTAAAACAGTAGTAAATGTTAAATAGATGTTACCTTCTTAGTTTCTAAAAATGAGACTGCTTTTGTAAACTATTTTAGTCTGTTCAGTGTTAATAGTTTTCTGCAGCTAAATTGCTAACATAGCTAATTGCAAGTCTTTATAGCTAGCTTTCTTTGTGCTTAGAAAGGAGAACCAGAATATTTGTGACCATCCAAACAATTGGCATACACCTCTCATTTATGAAAAAGTCCCTAACTTTTATATTTTGACTTTTTGAGAGATACAGTTCCATATAAATGGCATACAGGTCTTTTAAATTATATTTTTAGCTGTTAAATTTAAATAAAATAATTTAAGTCCTTTTCCTTTTTTTATAATATGTAACTTTTATTGCACACATACAAGTCACTTTGCTCAAGCTTATCTTATGAGGTAGGATACTAATTATAGAACCAAATCATATTTCCAGAAAGACTGAATATATATAAATTATGCTTGTCATCCTTTGAAACATAAAGGAATTATAGTGAACTGAAAGTCAAAATGATATAGGCAATACAAACACTATAATGTAAAATATATTTCTAAAAATTCCTGAATAAAAATTTACCATTTAAGAGTTTTATTAATGGAATGTAAAAGGTTTATTTTATACAAGATATATAGCTCAATTTTAGACTCCAAAGAGTAGTGTTTCTGCCACTGAGTCTGTGAAGACCCACGTGAGAACCTTTGGTCTTCTGAGAGTAGAATTTTTCATAATAAACATGAAATTGAAGAAGGATGCAAGTTAATTTCAGAAGATAATGTCAAATTAGAAATGAAAGTAGAGTACCTCTAATAGATATTAGACAGATAAAGAGATTTTTTTAGTCTCTGTTGAGAGGAAAGTACATTAAATATTACTTGCTGAAATTAAAGGACAGTGTATCTCCTTGGGGAAAAGTTAGAGAAAACTTGAGGTATTTATTTTTATATGAATAAACTTGAAATCTATAAGAAAGCAAATCAACAATAGGACTAAATTATTTCTAGTAACTTTTCTAGTATTTGCCAAAAAACTAAGAGTATCTAGACAATATGAGACTATTAACGATCAATAAAAATACTTTAAGATGCTAAGGGTTCAATAACATTTTTTTTCCTGAGAGAATTTTTAGTTTTTTAAACCTTAAAACATAGCTAAGAAAAAGTAGGCTCAAATCTTCTTAGCAATAGCTAACTTTTAAAGGGGGGTTGATAAAACATTGAGAAAGACCCTATTAGAAATAAACTAATCAAAAATATTGATAACTTAATATTTAAACCGAAAAAATGCTTGAGTGTCACTAGAAGTTGACGCTGATAACAAAACAGAACACTAGCACTAAGTATTGCAGACTGCAGTGAGATCTGTTTAAAATGAATTCTTATTTTAAACCACATTTAAGTTAGCAAAGGAAACAGCTGAAATGTTTGTCAGAATTATGGCGGTCCAAGAAATTTGAGGAAGCGAAATAAGATATATGGTCTATAATGTAAATTAAATTATTGAAGTTTAGCAAAGCTTCTCAATTTTAAAAATTATGTTCTAGAATAATTTCTCGACTCTTGTTTAAACTGTTTATAGTTATGGTTTGGGGCTGATGATATGAAACTAACAACTTTATGGTATTAATAAAGAGAAACTAAATAGTAATTGGTAACGAGCTCTGACCATGTGGTTCTGTAGTCAATGCCAAGTGTGCTCCTCCCAGCTGAGATTGATTTTATCATGAACAAGGTAAAAAAAATCTTCTTACATTTTAATTTATCCATTGACGCTAAATCCCTAAGTAGATTTTAAAAAGCATTTATATTTAACGACTATCTTTGTATTTATGGAGTATCTAAAGGTACATGTCAAGGTGGATTTGTATGAGGCATGTCATTAACAGGAGCAACAAAATCTGTGAGTATGTGAAGCACATCTTTTCTAAAGCCACCAGGGGCTGTAGCTGCCTTTGCATTAGCAATTCTGATTATGGTTGTCTTAATATGGCAATATGAACAAGTTAGAAATTTGACTTTAGAAATGACAAGTTTTTGTATAATTTTCCTTCTTCCCCATGTTAAGTATTATTTCCTGATTTGGCTCTCAGTCCCAAAGTTCTGTATTTTATTTCTTTAATCATAGAACAGAGGGATGTGAACATCATTTTAATTTCCATTGGGCTAGATATGGAAAACTAAATTCTTTAATGTCATTTGATTCCTATATGTTGTATGTTCTTATCAGCTTGGACTAAGTTATGGGCGAGAGGAGAAAGAACACTGTTGAGAAAGCTTTCAAAATTATTTAACCTCCCTGTACCTCAGTTTTCTCATCTATAAGCGATATGTTTTTGGAAGGTCCCTTCTTGCTATAAAATCCTAAGCCAGCTAATTTTTACAACCAAATTATTTCTGAGAGATTAAAAAAAAGATACTTTGGTTTAGAAAACCTGTTATGAAGGGTTTTTGCCTTCTCTTTTTGCTGACTGTCTGAAGCTTCCTTTCCGAAGAAGGTGATAGTGGTGGTGGTGGTGATGGTGATGGTGGTAGTGCTTGTTCTGCATTTCGGTTCACTTGTTTTTGTAAGTGCTTTTCTGGGCCTGGCTTCAGATTTTTAAAGACAGATTGGAGTAGAACAGGTTTGACACTTTTAAACATCTCTTGTAGATGAAAAGGTGTAAGGAGACCTCTGACCATGGGGCATACTCAGATCTGCTGCAGCGCCAGAAGGCGACAATGGTTGAGAATAGCAAACTTACAGGAAAGATAAGTGAACTGGAGAAAATGGTAGCTGAACTAAAGAAAGAAAAGTCCCAGGTAGAGGAAGAACTCCCGAAGGTCAAGGAGGCCGCAGAAAATGAATTGAGAAGGCAGCAGCGAAATGTGCAGGACATTGCTCTGCAGAAGATCAGAGCTGAAAGTGAAGCGAAACAGTACCGAAGGGAGCTGGAGAGCATTGTGCGGGAGAAGGAGGCCGCAGAGCATGAGCTGGAACGCGTGAGGAGGCTCACGGCCGAGGCTGAGACCAGGAGGGTGGCTGTGGAGGAAAACCTCCGCAAATTCCGGAGCCAGTTAGAGGAAAACACCTTTACAAGAAGAACCCTGGAAGATCACCTAAAAAGGAAAGATTCGAGTCTCAGTGACTTGGAGCAACAAAAGAATAAGTTAATGGAAGAATTAAGAAGAAAGAGAGACAATGAGGAAGAACTCTTGAAGCGGATAAAGCACATGGAAAAAGATCTGACATCTCAAAAGCAGATCGCAGAGCAACAGCTGAAAGAAAAGCAGAAAATTGAATTGGAAGCCAGGAGGAAAATAACTGAGATTCAGTATTCATGTAGGGAGAGTACGCTGCCCACATGTGGTGTGTCAGAGAAAGAGCAGGACAAACAGAAGGCAGAAGAGCTCAAGCAGCAGGTGCACGAGCTGGTAACCGCGAACAGAAAGGCCGAGAAGGACATGAGGGAACTCAAGTATGAACTCAGTGCCCTCCAGCTTGAAAAGACCTCATCTGAGGAAAAGGCTCGCTTGCTAAAAGAAAAACTAGATGAAACAAATAATACACTAATGTGCCTTAAGTTAGAGTTGGAAAGGAAGGATCAGGTAGAGGAAGGGTATTCTCAACAGCTCAGAGAACTGGGGCGGCAGTTGAACCAAACCACGGGTAAAGCTGAAGAAGTCATGCAAGAAGCCAGTGATCTGAAGAAAATAAAGCACAACTATGAGTTAGAATTAGAATCTCTTCAGCAGGAAAAAGGGAAACTGCAAAAAGAAGTAGACAGGATCACCAGGACGCACGCGATAACTGAGAGGGATATTCTGCACTTAAATTCACAAGTGAATTCTTTTCGGGGTGAAAAGGAATTCTCTAATGAAAGAATACAGGTCTGCCAGAGAAAATCAGATCATCTAAAAGAACAATTTGAGAAGAGCCACGCACAGTTGCTTCAGAATATTAAAGCTGAAAAAGAAAATAATGATAAAATCCAAAAGCTTAAGGAAGAATTGGCGAAAAGTAATAAGTGTGCAGAAATGTTAAAACAAAAAGTAGATGAGCTTAGTAGGCAAAATAATGAAACCAAGTTAGTGATGCAGAGAATTCAGGCAGAATCATCCAATGTGGTTTTAGAGAAACAAGCAATCCAGCAAAGGTGTGAAGCACTGAAAATTCAGGCAAGTGGTTTTAAAGAACAGCTACGCAACACAAATGAACACTTGCACAAACAGACGAAAACAGAGCAGGATTTCCATAAAAGAATTAAATGTCTAGAAGAAGACCTGGCCAAAAGTCAAAACTTAGTGAGTGAATTTAAACAAAAGTGTGACCAGCAGAACATTATCATCCGGAATACTGAGAAAGAGGTTAGAAATCTGAATGCTGAGCTGAATGCTTCCAAAGAGGAAAAGCGACGGGGTGAGCAGAAAGTACAACTACAGCAAGCTCAGGTACAAGAGTTAAATAACAAGTTGAAAAAGGTACAAGATGAGCTGTACTTAAAGACCATAGAGGAACAGATGACCCACAAAAAGATGGTCCTATTTCAGGAAGAATCTGATAAATTCAAACGTTCCGCAGAGGAGTTTCGGAAAAAGATGGAAAAATTAATGGACTCCAAAAACATCACTGAAAATGACATTTCATGCATAAAACTTGACTTTGTGTCTCTTCAGAGAGAAAACTGCAGAGCTCAAGAGAATGCTAAGCTCTGTGAAACAAATATTAGAGAACTTGAGAGACAGCTTCAGCAATATCGTGAGCAGATCCAACAAGGGCGGAATGTGGAAGCAAATAACTACCAAAAGTGTCGGAAACTCGAAGAGGAGCTGGTAGCCCAGAAACGCGAAGTTGAAAACCTGAAGCAAAAAATGGATCAACAGATAAAGGAACACGAACATCAATTAGTTTTGCTCCAGTGTGAAATCCAAAAAAAGAGCCCAACCAAAGACTGTACCTTCAAACCAGATTTTGAGGTGTCAGTGAAGGAGTGTCAACACTCTGGGGATCTCTCCTCTAGGAACACAGGGCAGTCTCACCCAATGGCCAGATCTCCTCTGTTGCGGTGGACTCAAGAACCACAGCAGTCGGAAGAAAAGTGGCAACATCGGGTTGTGGAACGAAAGGACGTCCAGTGCTGGCCAGCAGGCGCTCCACTGGAGAAAGAGAAAAGCCAGCAGTGTTACTCGGAGTATTTTTCTCAAACAAGCACCGAATTGCAAATAACTTTCGATGAGAAAAACCCTAGTTCAAGACTCTCAGAAATAGAGAAGATAAGAGACCAGCCTCTGTACAATTCCAGACCACCTGTTAGATATAAAGATGACAAATGTGAAGTGGACCTGGTGAAGCTTTTGGCACCATTAGAGGTATAATCTGAATTGTAAGACCCTATCAGCTACCTATGTTAAGTTTCCTCTCCTGTTTCCTTTCTCTGCTAGACCAAATTTTGAAAAAAATAATGTTAACTGTGATTAGCTCTTTGTCATTCTGACAGAAAAATAATACTGTTATTTTCTAGTGATTTACTTAAATGTTTAGTACAAATTATTAATCTTTAATTTTTAAGTGAGATTAAACACACAGATATAATAGTTATACTGTTATATCTATGGGATTATATTCTGAAAAATATGCCCATTAAAAAACTGGAAAACTAGAAAAAACTAGAAAACCAAGCAGTTAACTTTAATTTCTAACATGTTCTCTGGACAAATTTTGTCTCAGTCTTTTTTAAACTGAATTTATTGGAGTGACATTGGTTAATAAAATTATGGGTTTCAGGTGTTCAGTTCTGTAACACATCATCTGTATGTTGTATTGTGTGTTCACCACCCCAAGTCAAGTTTCCCTGCATCACCCCCTTTATTCCCCCTTTACCCTCTTCTATATCCCCTCACCCCCTTTCCCTCTCATAGTCACCATACTGTTGTCTGTGAGCTTCTTTGTTTTTTCTTACTCCCTTCACCTTCCTACTATTTTAATGCCTTAATTGTCATCTAAGTAAGCTTCAGACTCTCAAAATGTATTACTTGTTCCTGAACTCTCTTTGGTTTGAAATTTTTCTTGTCTTTACTTATCTCATCTTTGTTATTCTAGGAATTATATTTGGATTAAGAATGGGTAAAGTAACATAATATTCTTTTAACGCCTTATAAATTCCTGTTACAGATAGCTAAGAACAAGCAGTATGATATGCATACAGAAGTCACAACATTAAAACAAGACAAGAACCCATTTTCCAGTGCTGAAGAATGGATACTTGGACTCAAGAGAGATTTTCTTAAGAAAGACTTAGATCCAGAGACCTCCCAGAACTTTGATGGTGATCATGCATGCTCGGTTAGGGATGATGAATTTACATTCCAAGGGCTCCGGCACACTGTGACTGCCAGGCAGTTGGTTGAAGCTAAGCTTCTGGACATGAAAACAATTGAGCAGCTGAGACTTGGCCTTAAGACTGTTGAAGAAGTTCAGAAAACTCTTACCAAGTTTTTGACAAAAGCCACCTCAATTGCAGGGCTTTATCTAGAATCCACAAAGGAAAAGATCTCATTTGCCTCAGCAGCCGAGAAAATCCTAATAGACAAAATGATGGCTTTAGCATTTTTAGAAGCTCAGGCTGCAACAGGTTTTATGATCGATCCCATTTCAGGTCAGACATATTCTGTTGAAGATGCAGTCCTTAAAGGAGTTGTTGACTCTGAGTTCAAAATTAGGCTCCTTGAGGCAGAGAAGGCAGCCCTGGGATATTCATATAATTCTAAGACATTGTCAGTGTTTCAAGCCATGGAAAGTAGAGTGCTTGACAGACAAAAAGGTAAACATATCTTGGAGGCCCAGATTGCCAGTGGGGGCATCATTGATCCTGTGAGAGGTATTCGTGTTCCACCAGAAATTGCTCTGCAGCAAGGCTTGTTAAATAATGCCATCCTGCAGTTTTTACATGAGCCATCGAGCAACACGAGAGTTTTTCCTAACCCCAATAACAAGCAAACTCTGTATTATTCAGAATTACTGCAAATGTGTGTGTTTGATGTAGATTGCCAGTGCTTTCTGTTTCCATTCGGGGAGAGGAACATTTCCAATCTCAATGTGTCCAAAACTCACAGGATTTCTGTGGTAGATACTAAGACAGGAGCAGAACTGACTGCCTATGAGGCTTTCCAGAGAAACCTCATCGAAAAAAGTACTTATCTTGAGCTGTCAGGGCAGCAATACCAGTGGAGGGAAGCCACGTTTTTTGAATCCTATGGGCATCCTTCTCACATGCTGACCGACACTAAAACAGGATTACAGTTCAACATTGATGAGGCCCTGGAGCAGGGAACAGTTGACAAAACCTTGCTGAAAAAGTATCAGGAAGGCATCATCACGCTCACAGAACTTGCTGATGCTTTGTTGAGCAAGTTAGTTCCCAAGAAGGATTTACATAGCCCTATTGCGGGGTATTGGCTGACTTCTAGTGGAGAAAGGATCTCTGTCCTAAAGGCCTCCCGTAGAAATTTGATTGATCGGATTACTGCCCTCAGATGCCTCGAAGCCCAAGTCAGCACAGGGGGCATAATTGATCCTATTACTGGCAAAAGGTACCGGGTGGCTGAAGCTTTGCACAGAGGCCTAGTTGATGAAGGGTTTGCCCAGCAGCTGCGACAGTGTGAATTAGTGATGACAGGGATTAACCATCCGGTCAAGAACAAAGCGATGTCAGTGGTGGAAGCTGTGAATGCAAATATCATAAGTAAGGAAATGGGAATCAGATGTTTGGAGTTTCAGTACTTGACTGGGGGGTTGATAGAGCCACAGGTTCACTCCCGGTTGTCAATAGAAGAGGCTCTCCAGGTCAGTATTATAGATGTCTTCCTTGCGACTAACCTCAAAGATCAAAAGTCGTATGTCAGAAATATAATATGTCCCCAAACAAAAAGAAAATTGACCTATAAAGAAGCCTTAGAAAATGCAGATTTTGATTTCCACACAGGACTTAAACTCTTAGAAGTGTCTGAACCCTTGATGACAGGAATTTCTAGCCTCTATTATTCTTCATAATAGGACATGTTGAGTAACTTTGCACAGGAGAGATGCTGTCCAGTTCATGTGATCTGTCTGGAGCAGGATGATGTCAGCTACATGGACAGTCAAGTAATTGTGTCACATACTCAAAGCAGTATTTACTTCTGGAGGGTTAGAAATAGCTGACTGTTCAGAGGAGAGAATGATTTTTAAATTGAAAAAAAAAAAGAAACAAAGATTTACTGTTCTTAAAAATGGTTTCATTTAGCTTGGAAATTAGTTCTTTCAATCTTGCTCACACCAAAATAAAGGTATTTTACTGAGAATACAGCATAAACTTGGTGAACTCCAGTAAGTTCAGAGAGAACATCCTTTCTTCAGAACTCTCCATCACTGAATAGATCCTAGGGTTTCCCTTTATTAAATGATCCTTTACACTCACTGAAAGAGCACTTCAAAGAGCACCATGGAATCAAAGAGAGAGATGTACATTCTTTCCCAGCATCCCTGAGGCTAGTGTTTTAGACTGCCTTAAAAAATGAAAAGTTTTTTAGTTTTCTGTATGTAGTCACATTCTTTACATATTAAATGTTTACTACAGTCTTCTATTTCTAATTAGACTCTGTGATGAATGGATTGTGTGTTGGAAGAGGGGGAAAGATTTTTCTTCATTCTATGTATTTTTCAAAAGTGTGCACGCATTCTCCATTCTTTCAGCTTTCCTCGGTCTTATACAGTGCTTTTCTGTCAAGACCATTGTGTTTGTGATGCTAATGCAAAGGCAGCGATACAGATATTTTCTAGTGCTTCATTAATAAAATCAAGGTTTTGTGTGTGTTTTTTTTTAAATTTGTCATACTGATAGACCAGCTGGGAGGTTAAACAGTGTTTGTCACAGCTTCCTTTGTTACCATAAACATTTTGGAAATACATCCACGAGGGACATGGTAAACATGGTTAAGTGAATGAATAAAGTATCTCAGTAACCTGTGTGTGATAAAAACCTTTTTACACTCTTGTTTTCTGTGGAGGTGTCAGACTCAGTCATTTACTGGAATGTATCTTTTTTTACTACTCATATCTGTCAGAAATCACTGGAAGAAGAAAAGAAAGAGCATGTTGAAAAAGCCAAAGAATTACAGAAATGGGTATCAAATATCAGCAAGACATTAAGAGATGGAGAGAAGTCTGCAAAATCTCCCTTCTCTAAGCAAAAGGTATTCACTGAGGGCCTGGTTAATAATAATAATAGTGGGTAGAGTTTATAAGATTATACAGTCCATCTAAAAAAAATGTCTCATTCATTACCTTAATCCCCCCCTCCGTTTTTATAGGCAGTTATAATGAGGATCAGAGAGGTTGAGTCACTTGCCCAATGAATCACAGTATTTGGCAGGCAGAAGAAGGTGTTTTCTGATTCTATAGCCTGAAGTGTGTGTTAGTCTTATTATTAGTGAACCAATATGTTGTGCTGCTTTCCAGAGCAGCAATAGTTAGCTCTGCTTCTCAATTACTGTGGTGAGCATTGCGAAGAGCAGAGGCACCCTGTTTTGTGCCCAGAAAAAACCCATGCACTCCATATCACACATGTACGCAGTCTCTTTCTTAACAAATGTAAACCAAACTGACAACCATTAGGAAAATACAAACTAGGATAAACATTTTTGAGGATTGAATTTAGTTGTGCTTTTTTGGACCTTTTGTTTTATGAAGACGTGTTCAGTCGGTGACTAGAAATTCTAGATTCTTTCCCTTCCTTAGATGGATTCTTTAGCTCTGTGGGCAATCTCCTGTACCCCAACTGCCTGGCATTAGCTGGGTAGCTCCAGCTCCTGAGATGTTAGTGTTTCACGCTGTCTGTTGGACTGCCTCCACTTGAAGCTCTAAGGCCATTGGTCTAAATTCCAGTATTGCTGTGGCTGCTGGTGATAGCACTGGGATTGCAGCTGGGTTCTTAAAAATTTCCACTAAGTTAAGCAGCATTTTTCCTGAAAACTTTTCCTACGATGCTCCTCTGCCCCTGCCTGACCTTTGGAAATTTTAGGAGCTATTGTTAGCTATTATTAGCTTCCCTTTCTAGCTCTGCATCAATCAATACTCACTTGTCATCAATTACCATTGCTGACATCATTATATAGGAGAAAACTTCAGTGTCTTGTCTAATTTTTCCCTGTGATATGAGGTAGAGGTAATTCTTTATCTGTCCCCCCACCCCCCGAAGTTTACAGACCTGGGCATATACTTGAATTATTCAATTGAAATAAAGCTCCCAGTCTTGCATACTATATTTCATAAAGTGTCGAAGAAGTAAGAAGCTTGAAAGCAATTACATTTGGTGTAAAACCGTCAAAGTAATGTTATGCATATATTTAGTTTAAAATATCTTCTTTCCACCCCCCTACCCCATCAAATAGGAAAAGAACTAAAATAGGAACAACAACTTAGCAAGTATATCTTGGGAGAACAAGTCGCATTTGAGAAATGTGGATTATAAACCTTTGGTATTTTCTCATTCTATAGTTTTAAATTCTTCAAAATTTTATCACATCAGTTTTAGACCTACTGGACATAAAGTAGATACTTTTTTAGTGAAGATCATGGCCTAAATTATAAATCTCTAATAACACTGATAAAGGAATTTAAGGCAATTTGATGTGAATAATAAATGTCTTTCAAAATATCATTATGGCCTCATTATTACCTGTAACCTTTAAAAATAGACCTTAGTTGACTCTTAAGAGAATACATCAGGGGGAAAGATACGTTTTCATTGGCCCATCATTAACTCTCACTTCTGCGCATTTAAAAAAATGGCAATTTCTGATATTAGGTATTCAGAAGTGATAAACTGAGGAATTAGGAGAAAGTGTTAACTTACTCTCCTCAAATGGATCAATTTTATTACTCTGACTATCATGAGCAACTTTTGCAACTGAGTCTTAGCAATAAAAATTATTTAATCTTGATCTGCAGATATACAGATTAAACAGTCACTATAATTTTTTCAAAAGTAGCATTGTATTCAGGAACTTGGACAAAGTAAGATGCTTGTTGGGAGTAGTGTTCTTCTATCATGCAATTTGGGGGCACAAGGATGACATTGGGCCAGTGTTGGATCTCTGGCCACCTGGGCTGTTAAGGCAGCCTTGATTCATGGTTGAGCTGGGACAAAAGCAAGAACCATATAATGCTGCATTACTGTTTCCTCATGAAATAATAAGGCTTTCCTTAATTATTCATTCTAAACATAAAGTGCTCATTTTATCTAGGCCCCAAACTGATAAGTGATGGGTTATTGACTTGGGTCACCCAGAAAATAGACATCATTTGGGTCTTGAAAACTTGATTTGTTTTTAAAAATTACTGTTGGTTAGTTTCTATGAGGGCAGAATTTGAGTGTGTTTTTCATACTTTGCAGATTTCCAGTGAAGAAATATTAACCAAGAAGGAACAGTTATCTGAGGCACTTCAGACTATGCAGCTATTTTTGGCTAAACATGGAGACAAGTATGTTGATTTTCATTCACCCTTTATTCAGTGAGGAAAGTGGTCTTAAAAATGCTCAGGAAAATAAAAGATGGTAAATTTTATTTGAGATCTTTTTAATGAAATTCAATCACAAATTTACTTAGTAATGTAATAACATAAGATTATACATTGAACAATTTGAGTAATTGTCATTTTTAGTTACTTTAGTTTTGTTTACCAAAAGCCTGAGAAGTACTTATTATACCCATATATTACTGGTAAGAAAACAGACTCAAGAGGTTAAGGATTAGTAGCTAGTGAGTTGTGAAGATTCCAAGCCAAGTCTTAATATAAGTAGCACTGTATGAGATTTGTTTTTTGGGAAATATCATCTTCAATTTATTAAATATGTGTAAATATTTCCTGAGACCTGAAATGACTCTTGTAAAGTCAAGTGGCTTGTGGCTTATACTCTAGTACTCTTTCATTTCATCCCATGGTTGTTTGGATTAAGGCAGAAGAAAAGGAGATGAGAGAGGAAAAGGGAAAAAGATAAGGAGCTAGTTGAAGAAAATAGGGTGGAGAAAAAAAAGTCAAAATGGTATGCTATCCCATGCAGAGCAGTGAGACGGGGCACAGGCAGGCCTCCACCAGCAGCATAGGCCAGGGTGTTTCCGTATGGCCCCATCACTCACTCCAGAGAGCAGGTTAGAATGAGGGGCACAGAAAAAAAGCTGTAAGTATGTTCTTGGAGTTCTTAATGGGAAACCTGGTTTTTCATACATTGGTCCTACTTTTTGCAACAAGGCACTTTATCTGTTTCAGCTAATACCTCAGGCAGGGAAAAAATCTACCCTTTTCTTAAACCCATTTTGACTGTCCACTTTAGGATTATTTCAGAATGATTTTTTATCATACCTTAGAGAATCAGGTTAATTTCCTCTTTATCCTTCATCTTAAACAAGTTTCACCTTGAGTAATAATGGTAACTTATTGTCCCTTTTCCATGTTGGGACTAACAAGGCCAACTTTCCCTCTATGGGACAACAGCTATTGGTATTTCAGAACCTTGTATGTGATAGAGCGGTGCTGACGTAGTTCACACCTGTCCCTTTTTTTAGTCAAGAGAAGGATTCCTAGATGTGTTTAGGGCCATCCTTAATTTTCATATACAGCCATTTGAAGACCTGAGTTATCTGAGGTTATACTAAAAGGTTATATTTTATTTTATGATTGTGTACCTATTTAGAAGTGTATTTTATAAAATCATTGAGCCTAATACATCATCTTTATCACCTGAGGGCTTGCACTCCTCATTTTATACTTTCTGGTTATTTTAGAATGACAGATGAAGAAAGAAATGAATTGGAAAAACAAGTACAAACTCTTCAAGAAAGTTATAATTTATTTAGTGAATCCCTGAAACAACTTCAAGAATCAGAAACTGTGGGAGATGTAAAGGTAGAGGAGAAGGTAATATTATTAAAATATGAAGCTATTTCAGGATTCTTAGTGTTATTGCATGATTGTAGAAATGTATGTCAGTGGTAAAGAAATGACCCTGAATTGTGTACATGGAAAAAAACATGGAGTTTACTTAAATATTTGGAGATTTCAATGTTGTTTATTAAATGCAATATTACACTTGCTGTCATCAGTTTCCGTGACATCTTAATCTCTGCCTTGCATGATAAAAGAAAAGAATCATTCATTTTTCTAACTCTTCTCTTGAAAAGCCATTTTCCTACTGCTAATTAGATATTTTACTATATAAATGTGATGTTATACTTGTGAAATAGCCTGGGAGTCACCTCTACTGGTGACACTGGAGTGTTATGGGATTTTTTTTTCCAGAAATATTATGGGATTTATTTGAGTAACACAGGGCCATATAGTATAATGAGGATGCCCTCGCATCTTCTTAAAATATAACAGAAATCACTTAAAATTTGGCCTCTCCTTAAGTTTTTAAAACTTGATAATACATATTCACAATATTCAATATTCAAAAGTCATCTTTATATTCAATTTCCTTACTCCCCGGAGTACTTTACACACTATTTGTCTCATTTGGGGGTTTGTGACAATTTCTCCAGTTCATTATGTTTTGACTGGGAAGAAGTCTGTATGCTGTAAACATCAGTAGCATGGGGTTTGACACACTCTCTTTCGTGTTAGTAGACTAATCTCACCCAATTGCAGAAAGCATGGTTTGCCTTCTGAGTATGTGTTCTGTTTTCTCACTGTCATCATTTACTCTGTTGTGTCTTCACTAACCTTGTTAATGTACACAATATTAAGTTTTCAATTCACAGATGCATGTTGTTTTCAAAGCTTTTATCATATCCTGTGCTGTTGAATAGATCACTGACATAGATCACTTGTGCATTTGAGCTGCCTAACATTCACAGCATTGCCACGCCTTGGTAAGTAGAGGATTTTTATGTTGAAGTGCATTACTTATTTTTCAAAAATGCACACTAAGTTTCATGAAACTCTGCCCACCCTTGAATCCCAAACTGACCTGAGAATTTTGTATTTTCCTTTCAGCTGGATAAAGTGATCGCAGGCACCATTGATCAGACAACTGGAGAAGTCCTTTCAGTCTTTCAGGCAGTTTTAAGAGGCCTTATTGACTATGACACAGGAATAAGGTTGCTTGAGACACAGCTAATGATTTCTGGTCTAATTTCACCAGAATTAAGAAAATGCTTTGACCTCAAAGGTGCCGAAAGTCATGGCCTCATTGATGAACAAGTTGTGTGCCAACTCCAAGAACTCAGTCAAGCAAAGGAGATTATTTCTGCTGTATCTTCCACCACAGTTCCAGTGCTGGATGCTCTGGCTCAAGGCATGATATCAGAGTCCATGGCCGTCAGAGTCCTGGAGATACTCCTTTCCACAGGCTTGCTAGTCATTCCAGCCACAGGAGAACAGTTGACCCTTCAGAAGGCTTTCCAACAGAACATGGTTTCCTCAGCATTATTTTCTAGAGTTTTGGAAAGGCAAAATACATGCAAAGATCTCATTGATCCGTGTACCTCTGAGAGGGTATCTTTAAGAGATATTCTGGAAAGAAGTATTATACAGGAAAACACTGGGATGCGGCTTCTACCTGTAAGACCACAAGAAGGAGGCAGAATAACATTAAAATGTGGGAGAAACATTAGCATTTTAAGAGCAGCTCATGAAGGTCTCATAGACCGTGAAACAATGTTTAGGTTATTAGGCGCACAGCTTCTTTCTGGAGGTCTGGTCAACTGCAGCTCTGGTCAGAGAATGACTATTGAAGAAGCTGTGGCAGAAGGGGTGATTGACAGAGATACTGCAAACAGCATTCTAACCTATCAGGTTCAGACAGGTGGAATCATCCACTCTAACCCTGCTAAACGTTTAACTGTAGATGAAGCAGTCCAGTGTGATTTAATAACCTCGAGCAGTGCTCTGTTGGTACTAGAGGGTCAGCGAGGCTACGTTGGACTCATTTGGCCTCACTCTGGTGAAATATTTCCCACATCATCTTCCCTGCAGCAGAAGTTGATTACAAATGAACTGGCATACAAAATCCTGAATGGTAGGCAGAAAATAGCTGCTCTGTATATTCCAGAAACTTCTCAAGTCATTGATTTAGATGTTGCTCAGCAGCTAGGAATTATAGATAATAACACAACATTAATTTTAAAAAGTATAATACTGCCTGATAAAATGCCAGATTTGGGAGATTTAGAAGCTTGTAAGAATGCCAAGAGATGGCTCTCTTTTTGTAAATTCCAGCCATCTATAGCCCACGATTACAGACAAGAAGAGGATACTTTTGATGGAGAAGAGCCAGTGGCAGCGCAGAGCTCAGAACAGACTAAAAAATTATTCCTGTCTTACTTGATGATAAATAGCTATATGGATGTGAACACCGGACAGAGGCTGTTGCTCTATGACGGGGACTTGAATGAGGCTGTTGCTATGCTCCTGGAAGGTTGCAGTGCAGAATCTGATGAAGACACATCCATGAAAGAATGCACTGATGTCCTAAGGCTCCCTGGAGTATTTCTGAATAATTCCCCAAGTAAAGAGAAGGATAAGAGTATAACTTCACCAACTAGTTTTGATAAATGTTATTGCAGAGAATTTAAATATGAAGAAATGCCTGAAAATAGAAAGGATGCCTTAGATGAAGGGTTTAATGAAATGGGAAATAATGTTCTCAGTGAATTGTATCAGTCAGAAAACCTGGCAAATGTAATACTAAGAGATCATACAGTTGAGAATCCATCCAGTGTGAATCTTCCCAATTCTGGATCATATTTTACACAGTCTGAACTTGCCAAAGTTAGCAGACTTAGACAAGACTCTGGAAACATACCTAAAAACTGTGAAAATCCAAATCAAGTTGAAACAAATGAACATGCAGATGAATGTAGTCATCCTAAAAACATTGAAAACCTTGCAAGTGATTTGATAACACCTTCTGTTGTAAAGTCAAAAACTAGTAGAATGTGTGACTTGAAAGAAACAGAGATTGAAGATAATATAAACAAGGACTCAGCTATCTTTGACTATTCCCCCAGGCTGAGTGCCTTGTTAAGTCATGATAAATTGAGGAATGATCAGGGGAGTTTTAATAATTTGCACACCACAGAGAGTGATAGAAATAAATGTGAAGACTCTACATTGCCATCAAATGAGCAAACCATGTTATTGGGTCCAAGAGTGGGAGAAAATCTTCAAGGCCAGTTTCTAGGAATTGCAGCTATTAACATCAGTTTGAAGGGAGAACACTGTGGACAAAAACCTTTAAGTATTGGTTATAGTGATCCTCAGGTACAATATCACAGTGATAAATATATTTCAGATACTTGTGGGGAAGGTGAAAAAATACATGTTACTTCTCAACAGAAATCTAAAGACACAGAAAATGAGTCCAAAATGGAAGAGCACTCCTGGGCTATAACACCGAGGGGTGATACAGATAGTACCGATGCATCTTATGTTTATGGCACACCACTGTGTGAAGAGGCTGTCAGTGCTGGTGACTATGAAACGTCACTCCTGGATGATCAGCAGAGGGATACAGAAACAGACAGTGATAGTGATGATGATTTTTACGATACTCCCTTGTTTGAAGATGATGACCATGATTCTTTGCTCCTTGAAAGTGGTGATTGTGATGGTTTGCAACCTGAGGACTGTGACACACTGCAAGATGAAAATGATGGGGCTGCTTCTCCTGGCAATATTTTCTATGATGTTCCAAAAGAGAATGAAAATTCTGTGGTGACTCAGGCGGGGCTAGTGGAGAGCTTAAGAGTGAGGGAAAAAGCACAGTCTTTTCAGGATTGTCTCATAGGTAGTGAGAAAGCTGAATTAGATGCTGATGAAAGAATACATTTAAATTCATCTGACTCATACAAGGTCAATGAACAGTTGCTGGAAACTGTGTCAGACAGGGAAAGTGCAGATAGCTTAGAAAGTGATGAGTCTGACTTATTGACTGATTCTGAAACTGTTGGAAGGGAAGAGAGCTTCAGTGCTGCTTTAAAATTTGATGACACTGGCTGTTGGAGAAGGAGAGGAGAAGAATATATAACTGGAGAAGAATTTAATTCTGATACTGATTATTTAGATCCTATGCAAAATGAAGACAGTTACAGGGATTACATATGTGACAGTAATGATCAGGATGATGATGATGAGGAAGAAGAAGAGGAAGAGGAAGAAAGAGGAGGAGAAGGGGGAGATGGGAAGGAAAAACCGGTGTGCCAGGATGAGTCTGAAGGTATGGATATGCAGTTGTGTGCTACTACCATGAATGAAAAGGAAAATAGCCATGAAAGTCAAAGTACTAATAAAGGGATTCTCCTGGGCCAAAAGCACAATTATAATTCTTTAGAAAAACATCAAAGTGTAAATGTTTTACAGCTAGGATCAAGTACTAAAAGTAGCTTAGTTACTGAAAGAGACAATCTTCCAGAATATACAACTGAGGTTGTTGGAAAAAGCAAAGAAAATCTGTTGAATCCTGAGACAGCCCTTAAGGAGGATATATTGTTACCTATCACTAAAGACACTGAATCAGAAGACACCTTTGGCCCTGTGGATGTTTTACATAATACTCATATCAGTTCCACTTCTGCTGAAACCATTTGTTCTGAGCCTGATTTAACAGGAAAACCTGCTGAGGGAGGCCATTTGTCATCTGTGGACTCTGTAACTGATAAAGATCAGCAAGGAAATGGAAGAGATGTAATTAAAAAGAGAGATGACAAAAACAATATACTAACAGAAGATAAAACATCAATTCATAAAACGTGCTCAGGGGAAGATCCTATAGAAGGGCCAGTAGGAGATAGTGAACATCTCAAACTTTTGCCTAGTAAAAGGATGACGGAGAATCTGGATTTAGTTAGTAGTCAGTTTCCATTTCCACAAATCACAAACAAGGAAGAACATAATCATAAAGGAAGCCTTAGAAAAGCAACTGTAGCTGTTAAAGGTGAAGCAAAGAATCTAAAAACAATTGATGGTCAAAGTCCTGTTCAGTTTGAGAATCTTGAAGAAATATTTGACTCATCAGTTTCCAAAGTGATCAATGATGTTACTTCAGACATATTGTCTGAAGGGAATACAAGTGCTGAGACAGATTTACTCACCGGCAGACCTGAGAAAGAGCTTGATCTGTTCACTTATTTAAAACATTGTGCAAAAAATGTAAAAGCAAAAGATGGACTGAAGCCAAATGCAGAAATCCCAGGCTGCACTCTAATAGCTTCCCCTCCCGTGAAAGAACTCTTAGAATTAGGAATTGATAATGCAAAAGAGAAGGCAGCCCTCACTCAAGAAGACTCACCTGTAAATGAGATGGTTCAACAGAATGACCTTTGTACTAAAGAAGATGTCTCAGAAGGAGGAACAGAAATTCCTCAGTTCACATCAGTGAGAAATGAAAACACACTTTCAATCTCACCTCTGAGAAATGTGGAAGGCCTTGGGGAAAATACTGATTCTGTGCCATTAGGCCTCAGCACAAAAGGAATACGAAGTGATAACTCCAGTAACACTTTAAGCGTTGACTGCTCATTCTTAGAAATGAACAGTGAGAAAAAAATAATTGAGCAACAGCCACAAAAAGAACAAGCCTTGTCTCCAGGATTCCAAGAAAAGGAGGTTCAGATTCCTGAGTTATCTCAGGTATTTGAGGATGTAAAGCACATCTTAAAGAGTAGATTGAAAGAAGGTCATATGAATTCTCAAGAGGTCGGAGAACCTACCGCCTGTGCAGACACTAAAATTTTAATTCAAAGCTTAACTAAAAGGATGAGCACATCACAAGTGGTAAAGGAAGCATCTTGTGTGCCCAGAGATGACTCGAAGATCAGTGACTCTCCTGGAATTTCCCCCTTGAACAACTCACCAGAACTAAGAGCAGAGAGTAGAGATGATCCATTCTGTATTGCAAATCTTAAGTCTGAGCTTCTCCTTGACATACTTAAGCAAAGTCAGTATACCCAGAATGTTACAGGAACATTTGAATTGACAAAAGAATTAACTCAGATGGGATATGATCTAGAGAAAATAGGTATTACATCTAAAGTAGTTCCACTGCAACTTGAAAAAATTTTCTGTAAGCTGCTTGCTGATGGCTGTTCAAATGAAGCAGAACAGGTTGGGAACTTGAATCAAAAATTATCTCCAACTTCTGAGATGGTGGATGGAAAGCCACATCTTCTTGATGATCATAAAAGTAAAGGACACCATGGTTCTCTTAATCCACAAAATATAAAAGAGAGTGAACCAGAAAACTCTACTGTAAGAGAATCAGCCTTACCGAGAGACGAGAAGCTGCAGGAGAAATGCAACGATTTCCCAGACCATTTGGAATGTATTTCAGGGTCAGAAGAAATGACTTCTGGGGTTAGCTCAATGGAACATGTAAGTTGACTTTATGTTTCATATGGAAGTAGCTGCATGAAACATTTGGGAATCATCCCATATATTTTATTTGCTCTAAAAACCTGCATAGAGGCTATTGAATTAAAATGTACAAATTTGTGTTTAGTTTTCCAAGGAGTTACAGCAGTGTTTACAGCATACATCAAAAATGCACGAGTATTTGGCTTTGCTGCAAGATATGAAATCTCCCTTAAACACCTCAGAGTCTCTGGATAACAGTCTAGAAGCTTTGAAGAACCAACTTAAACAGTTAGAGGTAAGAATTGATGAGTATTTGCCTGTTATGGATGGTAGTCCACTAAGTTAAGGTGGAAAAATAAACAAAGCTTTTTATATTTGTGTTTTTAATATTAGTTATATTTGTTTTTGTCACTAAATGGTTTTGTCTGGGATATGGATACTCACACACACACAAAATACTATTACTAAAGTCTAAACAAAATTTGAGTTTCTTACGTGACAGATCTTTGGTTTACAGGTAAATTAAGATTACCCTCAAATGCTAGAAGGGGTCTAGGTCTGGTGTGTCAGGTTTGTTCCAGATTAGATGTGCCAGCAACCGAGTTTATTCAGTAAACACTTGAATCTTGTACTTGTTTCATCTGATTTTATTACTCTTAACCCACAAACAGTGGCGACTCACTGATCCTCTGGAAATATTTAATGCTTACAATCCTGCTTTGTGTATCTAATTTAATTCATTATAAGGTAGCACTGATTTTCACATATTAATGTGATTTCTTCCTTGTTGTCCACTGTGGTCTGTGTTCAATCCGGAAAGCTTCCCAAAGATCCCTGTCAAGTCCTAAATATGTAAATTGTGATTATTTTGGGAAGAAAATATATACTTTGTTAGTTTACAATATTACAAAATTTCACTCTCAAAAACCTGTTGAGTTCCTAGTGTTTCTTTTTCTTTCATATATTTTTAAATTGATTTTTCTTCTTTTACTTGAAAAACTGTTTTATTTCTAAATGTGGTCTGTATTTACAACCTAGTTCAGAGCCAAGCCTTAAACTGTACAGAATTTCCACTGTAATTAAACTATTTAGTGTTTAGTTATAAGTAGCTTCAAAAAGATATATTCTCCATTACACTGTCTACTGCATTACACAGTCCATGGTGAATGTATGTTTCTGCATAGCGAAATAAAAATGGCAAATGCAAATATGTATATATTTTGTAGGCATTTGAATTGGGATTGGCTCCAATTGCTGTTATCTTAAGAAAAGACATGAAGATGGCAGAGGAGTTTTTAAAGTCTCTTCCCAGTGACTTCCCCAGAGACCATCTTGAGGAACTGAGCAGAAGCTACCGAAGTTTGCAGAATGCCTTCTCTTCCCTCAGCGAAGCGTCTTCAGAAAGAATGGAGCACATCGTGCTGGCAATCGACTATGAAATGGTAGGTGTTGGCATGTTTCACACGGAGTCAGATTTGAGTGTTGAAGAAAATTTGATTGTTTAAAAATTTAATCATAAACTGAAGTATTTTGTTTTCAGAGTGTTAAGCCCTTAAGACAGAACTGTCATTTATAGGCATTTGAATTTTAAGGACAGAGAGAAATGAACACAATTTTGTTTTCTAGTCAAAACTAGCCGTGTCCCATGAAGAATTTCTGCACAAACTGAAGTCATTCTCACATTGGATAGCAGAGAAGAGCAGGTCTGTGAAAGATATGGGGGCTGGGAATGCTCAAGACACCCAACACGCAAGGCAGAGTTTGGAGTTTCTTAAGGCAAGTATCGAAATAGTGAGACAGAAAGCACATTTAAAAACCTGTGGATTTAATATAACAGATGTTTACAAAAATATATGACTGCTAAAGCTCTATGGGGCTGTTTCCTCTCCTTGTCTCTTCAAAGTATTTCTTTATAGTTGACACAACTGTAAACAATCACAATGGGGTGATCATTCTGTTGCCATCCCAGAAGCCTCCTATAACTCTTACGACCACTGACATGCTGAGATTTGCATTTATGTATTTACTTATATATCAGTATATAGTAACCATATAAGCACATCACAGTTTAAGAAGTACTTTCGTATGAGTCTTTTTTGTCATGCCTTCTCCCATCCCACAAGTTCTTAATCTGAACAGCTTGCCCCATGAATGATGGTTAGGCTCCTGACTCAGGAGCCAGAAAACTGAAATTCTGGCCCACTTAATTTATGTTTCAAATTCCCTGTAGTCTCATTTATGTGCTACCATAATAGCCTGGGTGCTATAAATATTGGCAAGCAATATTTTAATGTTGTTACCCTTCAGTGTGCTAAGTTTACATAAGTTGAATCCTTTTGTGAGAGTTTCAGTTGAAGTGTGATGTGGCAGGCAAGGTTAAAATATTCTCAGAGGGTTTATCTTTTTATATACAGTATTAATTACCACAGTATTTAAGTGATTTCATCATTACCATTTTTACTAGATGAGTAGGTTTTAGACTAAATAAAAATATCAATAAAACCTTGAGTTTGATATAAGAAGCATATTTTTTAAATAAATGTTGCTGTTGATATAGACTGTCCGTTACGGCTTCACTCCCTGTTGGTAACTTGTACCGCTTTGTTTGCAGAGTGTGTTGAAAGACCTTGGCCATACCAAAGCGCAGCTGGAGACGACTGCCTTTGATGTGCAGTTCTTCATTTCTGAGCACGCACAAGATCTGTCTCCCAGCCAGAGCAAACAACTGCTGCGGCTCTTAAATAAAACTCAGAAGTGTTTTCTTGACGTACAGGAATCAGTAACTGCCCAGGTGGAACATTTAGAAACTCAGTTACAGCTAGAACAAGACCTGGACGATCAGAAGGTTTGCCCTTCTTTGTGGATTCTTTGTGTTTAGTTCTTCAGTGTAGAACCTGTAATACAGGTACCCAGGGATTACAGCATGATGGGGGAGATTTCTCTGGATAGGCAATTAATGGACAGGGTATAATGCATAGATTCTACAATATGTAACACTGTTACTTTCTGTGATATGCTGTAATTCATTGATTTTAATTTTCATGACTCCCTGAAACTAGTTTTCAGGTGATAGTCTTCCTTTTTTCCTAGGAGTAGGATACGTAGATGCACTCAGAAATTTCAGGGGGAAGATTGATGAGCATACGTGTAAAGAAGGTTAAGGGTGTCCCCCTCTGGAGGGCGGCGTGACACAGCAGGGCTCTGGAGCCAGACTGCCTCCTTCCACATCCCAATGGCACCACGCACTCATTGTGGGTCCCGGGGCAAGTCACGTGACCACACTTTTCTCACTGGCCAATTGGAAATAGTAGCAGTGCTTACCTGGTAGTGCTGTTAGCACTGATAAAAAAATGAATATAGAACACTCAGCACCTTGCCCAGCGTGTGTTAGGCTCCTGGTAAACACAATCTGTGGCTGTAAGATGAATAACATGTGTATGTGTGTGTGTGTGTGTGTGAGAGAGAGAGAGAGAGAGAGAGAGAGAGGAAAATGAAAGATGCAAGCAATTGACTTAGGAAATAAATCTCTTAGAAAGATTTAATGAATTATATTAGAGTGCTGCATCCAATCGCAATCAGTAATGAAGAGATGGGAATAGAATTAGATGTAATGATTAAGTAAAAATAGTGCATGCAATGGTCTTTTTATTATTTCTTGAAGCATCCAGGCATTGTCTCTAGCATGATAACCTATATGCACATATATTAACAGACAAACCATGACTAACTTCTGTTTTGATATCCTTTTACAGAATTAATTGTGTGTGTCGCAGGTCTCAAGAGCTTAAGAAAATGGAATGTTTCTTCCTGTCGGTCAGAAGTTCCATCTCTTACACATGTGCATGGCCAGTATTCTGCTGAGCAGTTTTACCCAAACACGATCACTTTCCTTTTCTGTGGGACAGCCTCTTACTTTCTGTGTCACCTTGCTCAGTTTGTACCCCACTGCTATCATGTTTACAGCATACTCAGAAAGCTTTTTTAGAGGAAACTTACAAAATGTATTCTAATAAGGAGCTATCAGAGTTGTGGGTATGTGACGACCATTACAGATGCTTTGGTTCTGTTCCCCTCTAGAATATGGCAGAGCGTCAGCAGGAGTACAAAGAGAAACTCCAGGGGATCTGTGATCTCCTGACCCAGACTGAAAACCGCCTGATTGGGCACCAGGAAGCCTTCGTGATTGGAGACGGCACCGTTGAGCTAAAGAAGTACCAGTCCAAGCAAGAGGTAGAATTTGGTTTTGCATGATTAGTTTTCTGTTGATGTTAAGTTTGATTACTATTATTTGGAAAGCAGTTAGGATTATTGACAAAAAGCTCCCATTTTAGCTTTTCTAAGACAGTGTATACTCCAGGCCTCCTAAGCTGTACACTTTAAACTAAAAGTTACATTTCCAACTTCAAGCAAGTCAGATAATTTTCTTGACTGGTTTTTGGTGAGGTATTGTGTGGACAAAATACAAAGGAGGTTTGGTAATGGAAATACCTTATGTGATGAATTCAGACTTGGATACATTTAAGGCCAGTCCACTCACTTCAAATCAGGTGAAATACCCATCAGTTTGGGTTCTTTCTCTTTCTTAGCTCTTTCTTATTCCTTTCATCTTTCCCTGCAGTTTGTCTCTTTCCATGGAAGACACATTCAATAATGACAGATAAAGGTATCTTTATTTTGGTGTCAAAAAAAGAATGTTCTCATTGTAATTAGCTAGCTCTTGATCCAAATCCCAGGCACTACACGTGTTAGCTTTGTAATTTAATCTTTTTAAGCCTCAGTTTCTTCATTGGCCATAATCCCATTACCATGTCATTATAAAAGTTAAGTCAATGTTGGTGTTCAGTGATGGGCACAGTTAATTTCACAATGTCGTGGTTCAGTAAGTATCTTTTTCAGTTCAAATACTCAGAAAACTTTGAGGAGTCTGGAAAGCATGGGAAAATAATATGAAAGCTTAAACAAAGATATAGGGAATTAAAATTCCAAGTAAAGGAGGAACAGAAGAACAAATACAGAGAGAAATCTAGACAGAAGGAAGCTATCCCTGCTGAGGAGAATTCTTAATGCTGAGCTTCCTAACACCTGAAACAAGGGAGCAAACATTACATATTATGGAGCTCTGGTGTTTAGAAGAGATTATTTTAATAGAGACATTATTTTAGGAACAACTTAGCTTATAACTTACAGAACTACGTGTTTTTTCCTGAGCACATATTAAAAATGAATGTTTAGAAACAATAAATAATATGGTCATGTATTTAAAAGCTTTTATAAATGCACTCACATAGTGTAAAAAATCTGGTATATGTGAGTTTATATAGATTATATACTGAATACTTCATGGTTTTCAACGTCTTACAAACCATGTCTCTTTGCCAAACATGAACATCTCATACCTTTCTTTAATGCTGTTTGAGATTTCAAATTATATTAAATATTGTGATTTAAATAAACCAACTCCAATGAACATACTCAGTGTTCTTTTTCAGCCTGTATGTGCTGGATTATCCTTCTTTTGCTCGCCTCCCTTTTCAGAATTACAACTTTGGAAAAATTAAATAGGTAGTAATTTCATAAGATTTTTTTCCTTTTCTGTTATAAGGAATTACAGAAAGATATGCAAGGAAGTGCACAGGCATTGGCAGAAATAGTGAAAAACACAGAGAACTTCTTAAAAGAGAATGGCGAAAAGCTGTCACGAGAAGACAAGGCTTTGATTGAACAGAAGCTAAATGAAGCTAAGATAAAGTGTGAACAACTTAATTTAAAGGCAGAACAGTCGAGAAAGGAGCTGGATAAAGTTGTGACGACAGCAATCAAGGAAGAAACTGAAAAGGTCCTTATCCGATTGTGTGGTACACTGTTGCTTTGTTGGAAATAATTAGTGTAACAGCCTCTGGATTCATTACGTGCTATCAGGTCGTGGTAAGCAACGACTAGCACCAGGGACTGGAATTCTGGGTTTCCAGGTTTATCATTGACCAAATACTACACAAAGTTTGGAGAGTTGGCCCTGCTTAACTTCTTTTTACTTTGATTGTTGACACTGTTGCAGATGTCCCAAATTTCCCCCACCACCTACTTCCCCACTTCCCTCTGGCCATCGTCTCACTGTCTGTGTGGTACACAGATGCTCTTTGGCTCATCCCTTCACCTTCTTTCCTGCGGTCTCCCCTCCCCTCTGACAGCTGTCTGTGGCGTGTTTGTGTGCCTCTGTTTCTGTTTTGTTCTTCATTTTGCTTAACTTTTTAAAAAAGTTTAAGTGGGGTTGTGAGACTTTCTACTTGTGAAATGTGTGGGGACTCAGTCATTACTACAGTTAAAATTTCGGAATGTATTTTTAAGAACAGTGGAAACTTCAAAGTAACTTCCTATTTCTTTAAGGTTTAATTTTAATGTATTCAGTTTTCAATGTATGTCAGTTTTTAGTATCCCCACTTTAATTTTAAATGATATAAATATGTACTTCGGGGATGTCTTAAAGCTAATACCTTGGCCATATTCAGAATACCCATTGTCCCTCTCCCCCACCCCACCCCCCACCCAGGTTGCAGCTGTGAAGCAGCTGGAAGAGAGCAAAACCAAAATAGAAAACCTTTTGGACTGGCTGTCAAATGTTGACAAAGACTCAGAAAGGGCAGGGATGACACAGAAACAGGTAATTGAACAGAACGGGACTCATTTTCAAGAAGGTGACAGCAAGTCGGCGATTGGAGAAGAGGATGAAGTTAATGGCAACCTGTTGGAAACGGATGTGGATGGGCCAGTTAGAGAGAAGAATTCCACTGAGGAGAATCTGAACCAGCAGTACCAGAAAGTTAAGGTTTGTTGTCTTAATGATATTGTAAAATTCTGTTTTCAGGTTTATAAAGATTGGAACAACTTAGCACATGAGTTATCTTTTCAAACCTTAATGACCATTGAGTATCAGGTCTTTTTTCCCTAGGTTCATTATTATGTCAAAGATAAATTGTGAAAATTCTAAGTGAATAAGAAACAATGAGTAATAAGTCATTAGATATGGCATTCTTATAACAGAGTTAAAAGGAATTAAGAGAAATAATAATACTAAAGCTAAGGTTTATAGAGCAGATATGTGGTCTAGGCAATCTTTTCAGCTCTTCCCATTTTAACTCATTTAGTTCTTGCAGCTACTCTCTGAGGTTTTTATTCTGATTTTATGGATGGGGAAACTATAACTTAGAGGGGGAAAGTAACATGCCCAAAATGACACATTTAGTAAGCGATGGAGTGTGGATTTAAAACCAGGCCATGAGCTCAGCCTCTCTGCAAACTTCTAACTGGTGTTTTTTGAAGACCAGCTTGCTATGCGTTCTCTGCGCCTCAGCTCCTCCGTGCAGGAAATGCTAATTGTTTGGAAGAGGAGCGAGAGCCCTTCTAAAAACTCACTGCACGTCAGAATCAAAGCTAACAGAAGTGCCTCTACAGGAGCAAAAGAAGTTTTGGAAAACCATTTTAAAGTGTCACATAATTGATCGTTATATTTTAGGGTTTGGCTTTTGGTAGTGAGATGACTGGACTTTAGGAACTTTTGCAGTTCTTTGTGTTTTCCTCCAAGTTGGAGTTTTGGGAATAGAATTCTCTCTGTGAGGTGGGTTCTTACGTTACAGGAAATATAAGTTAAACCAGAGGAAGTGGGGAAGTATTTACTATATCACGTTATCAAGGGGCAATTACAGGACCTTACTGTAATTGTCTCTTATAATGAAAAATCGGGTGTATTCTGAAAGGATTATGAGTCAGTTACAAACAAGTCAGGAAAGGCTGGTAACTTGACACAAGTAGTGAAAAATACCAGTGGGTTGACTCAAACATATAGAGGCCAAATAGTTTTTAGCCACAACATGACGTTTGCCTTCTGATCTTTTAACTTCTAAGAATATGAGACTCTGAAAGTGCTTTAGCAATTCCGCATCTCCTGGTAGAGTGAAGAGCTGGCCCGAGGGCTGGGCCAGGGCTCTGTGTCTCATTCTGTGTTTGTGCCACGTGTCCCGGGCCAAGCTGTTCTCCTGCAGCCTGAGTTTCCTCATCTGTACAAGGAAGGCGATGGGTCAGATCATTTGTAAGGTATTCTATGAGTCCTTCCAGCCTACTGTGTGCAGAAGACCAACTGGAGGATAGTATATGAAGGTAATTTGAATATCAAAGACATAGCCTGAGGAGGAAAAATTATTAAGACAAAAATATTTATCCGTTGCCACAGTGGCAGGCATTGTTGTAGACAGTGCAGATATAAATGCTAATGAGTCTTTTCTGAGCTGCCTGAGACCAGACTTATAAGAGAATAATTGCCCCACAGTAATGCTTCTCAGTCTTTTAGTTTGTAGCATGTATTTACCCGCCATGTGCCAGCACTGTTCCAGGTCCTTGGGGTCCCCCAGGGAGCAAAATAAATTCCCTGTCCTGGTGCTTTCACACTAAGGAGAGAGGTGGATGGGGCAGGCAATAAATAACCAAATTCTATGGGATGTTAGAAGGTAACTTTTTGCTATGAGAGAAATGTTGGGTTGGGTATGGTGGTTGAGTGTGGGGTCTGGAGCAATTTTCAGAGCCAAATAGGATCATTGGAGTAGACCACAATGAGATGGTGAGATTTGCGCCAAGACTTCAAGGAGATGGGGGGTTGCCAAGCAGATGTCTGAGGGAAGAGCTGTTTTTAGGCAGGAGAGCAACTGGGGAAAAAGCTCTGGAAGCGCCTAACAAGGTGGGGGTGAAGGTAGGGGTGGGAGAGCCTGGAGTGTTTGGCACGGCCGGAAGAGGGCAGGGGTGCAACAAGAGCTCTGGCATCAGGTCGTTTGGCTGCGTGGGAGCCAGTATTAGAAATATGGGAAATTGCCCATAAGGATTATTATCCTTTTGGTCATATTTGCATGGCATATGGGGGTGAATAAAAGAAGCTGCTTCTGGCTGGAGAAAAAGGGTCTCTCAGCTTCTTCGAGGCCCCCAGCTTCCCTGAAGGCTGAGCTAATCACCAGCTCTGCACACCTGTGACCTGTTTGCAGCACACCCACCGGAAGCTCTGCCTTCGGACTTCAATGTGCATTTTAATCCCTAGCAAGCGTCAGGCTCTTTGGGCAGTGTTCTGCATGTGTGATACTACAAACTCCTTTCAGCAGACCTGTGCCATGTATGGGGCATTATCTCCATTTTCCACATGCAGGACACTTAGGCCCAGTGAAGCTAGTTAGCTGCAATATTCTCTTTTTATTATGTGTTTCTCTAACTTCATTGGGCTTCTGTGAATGTGTATTGTTCTTGATTAATTATTGCCATAGTGTTTTTATAACTTTAAAATTGAAAATTTTTTTCTATTTAGGTGCCCTTTCAGGATCATTTCATAATAAATAATATTATACCCATTTGCTTAGTGATTAGGTGAAGACCTTAGCAGTTTCTTTTAAGATGGTTACGAGAAAGCAACGAGTAAAATGAGATCTGATCATAGATGCTTTAGAATTGGAAGAGAAATCTGTTACATTTCCCTCCCAAACTTCTCAAAAACAGTATTTACCCTATATGATTATATAAGTACTTTCATATTTATATAATATAAATTAGAAGATTGGAAATTTTCTAAAAAATAAGATTAGAGTGTTCAAAATGTAGCTTTTGCTATTCTGAAATTCACCAGTAAAAGGCAAACACTGTGCATTTTGGAAAGGTTGACAAGAAGCAAGTTGTCTGTCTGTAGATCATTTAAGTCTGTAGGTCTGGAGGCAACAGAGAGCTCCCCCAGCCTCCATTCCACCTGGTCACTGCCCTGAAGTCACAGTGGATTTGATATCTTTCACGCAGGCCCAGCACGAGAAGATCGTCTCTCAGCACCAAGCTGTCCTCGTGGCCACACAGTCTGCACAAGCCTTGCTTGAGAAACAGGGTCACTATCTCTCTCCTGAGGAGAAAGAGAAACTGCAGAAGAACATGAAGGACCTGAAAGCGCATTACGAAACTGCACTAGCTGAGTCGGAAAAGAAAATGAAGTTAACGCATTCTCTGCAGGAAGAGCTAGAGAAGTTTGATGCTGACTATAGCGAGTTTGAGCATTGGCTGCAGCAGTCAGAACAAGAACTGGAAAACCTGGAGGCAGGTGCAGATGACTTCGGTGGTTTAATGACCAAATTGAAGAGGCAGAAGAGTTTCTCAGAAGACGTCATTTCTCACAAAGGGGACTTGAGGTACATCACAATTTCTGGAAACAGGGTGTTAGAAGCAGCCAAATCTTGCAGCAGAAGAGATGGAGGTAGCAAGGCTGACCAGCACAATATTGACACTTCGGCCACTCACAGAGAGGTCCAGAGCAAACTGGATCATGCTACCGATCGGTTCAGGGCTCTCTACTCTAAGGTAATTTTGTTTTTGTTTTTTAAGGGGAACATAGATCTGTGATTATAGTTTTTATTCTATCCTCCTAACTTTTGTTTTTGGATTAGCAGTGAGAAACCTAAAAACTGGAGCAGGGGAAATAAGATAATTTTAAATTTATCTTGTTTACCTCAGTTGTATTTGTCTTCTTTACTTTAAAATACTGTATTTAAAGATTAGGAGCCTAAAGTTATTTTTTCAATTTTGAGTGATTTCTAAAACTCAGTAATACCCAATTTGACCACCAGATGGTGTTTATGTTTTGTATCCAAGCAAACAGAATAGCTTGCTAATTTTTGCAGCTTCTGGAGCTTGAGAACTAGTTTTGTCTCAAATTCCCTTCACAAATACTACCAGTGTGTGTTTTACAGGTATATTTGATCAGTGTATTATTTTAATACTTAATGAGCCACAGACAGTTTCAGCTCCATATTCCCTTGGACAAGTAAAAGAGTTGCTTTATTTTTTAAACAAAAGTAAGAAAACATTCCCCTGATGATATGTTGAACAGCCTGACCAAAGCTGCACAGTTGATATGAAGAGCATCATTGACTCTTGGTCTTTGCTTCATTCTGATCTAGAGTATTTACGTTCCTCGTGTTAATCTTTTGTAACATATAGAAGTGATTCATTAAGCACCTTGAAAATCTTTCTATCAAATACATATCTAGACTCATGGTTTATAAAACCTAGTGGAAATGGGCCTGGTAGATCAGCCTCCTCTGATGACTGATGTCCAAATCCTCAGTTGGACTTGTTAGAGGATGCTTCTTCATATAAAGAAAAAAAATCTTAGCCCTATAGTTTCACCTCACATTGGTCAAAGTCTGGTGTTTTCTAAGTTACGGAACTCAGGTTCTAAGGTTATTTATCACAAGTAAAAATAATAGATTTTAATTCTCCATCCTTTTACTCCTTTGATTTTTTTTAGTGCAGTGTCCTTGGGAATAATCTTAAAGATCTGGTGGACAAATATCAACACTACGAAGATGCTTCATGTGGACTTCTTTCTGAGCTCCAGGCCTGCCAGGTCACAGCGAGCAAACACTTATCTGAACCCATTGCTGTGGACCCTAAAAATCTGCAAAGGCAATTAGAAGAGACCAAGGTAAAGAGGAGAGAGAGAGACAGACAGACAGAGAGAGAGAGAAAGGACCCAGCCCTTCAATAGTCATACTGAAAACCTTTCACTTTCCCAATCTTGTGATAGCTTCACCTAAGGAAGGGGAACAAAGGATGGAAAAGTGTATTTCTCCCTGTAGAGGGAGTTATAACTTCAGCTCTCAACCATCCGTTTATTTCTCTTTCCAATGAGCGTGTTTTTTCTACTGTTGTTGAGCTGGGTTGACATTGCTGTTATGGCTTCTTCCCTGCATGCCGTCAGTCCCACCTCCACAAACAAAAACCCAGACGGTCTGGGCCACTTGTTTATCTCTGTACATATTTATTTTATGTATTGTTTTTCTCTACCATTAGAGTTAAACTCCATGAGGACACATGTTTTTGTTTATTTTGTTCATTGCCATACCCCCAGCAGCTAAAACAAGACCTGACCTGTTGTGGGTACTCAGTAAATATTTTTTGAAGAAGGGACAGGTGGCAGGGAAGAAGGGGTGTCACTGTCACATGTGGCCTCTGAGGACCTGAATTGGTATTTCTATTGAGATTCCCATGACTCATAGAGATACAAACTTTTTTTACCCAGCACAGTTCTCAAAAAGTCTACCTGCTTCTTCAAAGCCTCAGTCTTGATGTGGGAACAGCATAACTGTGGAGGCCTCAGCCATATCCACAGTGGCCAGGAGAGTTCTCTGTTTCTTCAATTTAAAGCATATTTTAACATCCTAATGTCAGGGGACATAATTTTTGAAATATCTTATTCTTAATCGATAGGACCGATAATTTTGAGTTTGAAAGTTTAATTTCATAAATCCATTCTTTGATTCCTTTGAGCAGGCAAGTGCAGTGTTATTGCTGCCATAGCTAGAAAGTAAACACTGTATTGCCAGTTAAACAACTGCCTTTCAGAACTTAGTTACATCTGTTAGTTACAGAATCAAAAATCATTACTGTGCTGTTAACAAGGAGAACAGGTCCTGACTGAGTGAGCTTCACATTAGGAATTGCCCGAGACTGGTGACTTGAGCCTGGAAGAAAGCTAAATCATACCCTGGGGTGCAATGTGGCAGTTTAAGACCAAGGCAGAGAGGAGGGGGATGGGAGCATGGGATGAGAGGAGGGAAGAGACATGTGGGAAGGAAAGGAGGACGGTGACCCTGCTTCTTTCCTGGACTGTGTTTGGGACAAGCCATGGGGCAAGGTCATGTCAACTGACATGTCCCCCTTCCAACCTCTCACCGATCCTGAGGTGGCTATAAGTCAGGAAACTTTTATGAGCTGGACAAGTGCCCAAGTTCATCCTTGTCTGTTCCAGGCTGGAGATCAAGGTCATAATCTTTCAGTATTCCCTGTCACTGATGCTTCTCTCATGTTTTAATTTCACTGAAGTCCGTTAGAAATTATATATGGTACTCAATTGAATACTTTAATTTGTAGTTTTTTTCCCAAAGTAGTACTATAAACCACCACTATGGCTAAATTATAACATGATAACATGTTGGGTATAAAAACTCTTGACCCTTGGAACATAATTATGGAGAGAAAAAGCATGGGATGTTTTGAAGAGAAAGATGAAGAAAAAATGCTTCTTTTGTAATCCCTTTCTAAGTTTGACGATGTCGGGGGCCCACTTTGACACTGGATGCCTTTCTAGAACCACAGCGGCACTTGCGTGTGTGTGTGTGCGTTTGGTAGACACTTATGTGCCAGGCCCACTGTTAGGTTTTGTGGAGACGCGAAGATGTTAAAACCCCAGCTCTGCCATTGGGGAACTCACATACTAAAACCGCTGGTTTTGGGAGGAACCCTTAACCTTTTAAAATTCCTGAATAACCACGCAGTGCGAATAAGCTGTCCCTGCGGCTTAGGTTTCAGTCTGGTCACAGGTCGAGTTCCTTGAGGAGTTTCTTATATCATACTTCTCTGTAACTAGACTTCTGGGAGACTTTCCCAAGCAGATTCCCTCTGATGCAGATCCTCTGGCTGCTTAGAGCAGCTGCGAGAGCTGCAGTCAGACCAGAGACCGCATGCCAGTCACAGTTCGGTGGGCTTTCTGACACACGTGCCACTGCCTGGACATTGCCACCGTTTCTCGGCTATAAAAATAAGTTGAGGAAATTGTTGCTATTGGTTAAAGGCATTTGTGTTTTTTTTTATTGCTGTTATTGGCATCAAAGGCTGAAATAGAAGAGGATCTTTTAAAGTCTTCCACCTGATATCTTCATTTATTTATTCATTCACTCATTTATTCCAGAAACTTTTTTCTAAATATCCCTTTATTTATTTCTTAAAATATTTTTTTACTTTTCAGTTACAGTTGACATACAATATTATATTAGCTTCAGGTGTACAAGATAGTGACTAAACATTTATATAACCTATGAAGCGATCACCCTGATAAATCTAGTACCCACCTGACACCATACAGTTATTACAATGTTATTGACTGTATTCCCTATGCTGCACTTTACGTCCCCATGACTACTCTGTAAATGCCAGTTTGTACTTCTCAATCCCTTCCCCCTTTTCACCCATCCTCCCAACCCCCCTCCCCTCTGGCAACCATCAATTTGCTCTCTGTACCTATGAGTGTGTCTGTTCTGTTCTGTTTGTTTATTTTGTTTTTTATATTTTACTTAGCATAATACCTTCTAGGTGCATCCACGTTGTCTCAAATGGCAAGATTTCATTCTTATTGCTGAGTCATATTCCATTGTGTATATGGACCACATCTTCTTTATCCACTTATCTATTGATGAACACTTAGGTTGCTTCCATATCTTGGCTATTGTACATAATGCTGCAATGAACATAGGGGTGCTTGTATGTTTTTGAATTAGTGTTTTGGGTTTCTTCTTATTCCAGGAACTTTTATCAAGGCCTACTATATGTCAAACACTGGACTAGGCAGTAATAATAGAAACCTGAACAGGATAAATTCCTAATTCTTGAAGAAGTTAGTTTGATAGAAGAGACAAATCAATCCAGTGATATTCACAGGAGCTCCTGGAGGGGCAGTACTTAAATAGGGTTCAGGAGAGAGCTAGGGAATGCTTACCAGCTGAATTTTAAAGAGGGAATAAGAGCTAAGCTCAGGATGATGGAGGGGTAGGTTGCATGTGGGAAGGTTGGTGTGTAGAGATGCTAAGGCATTGGGTCTAGCATGAGCAAATAGCTAAGAAACAGCTGTGTGTTGGACATTTCAGGAACAGAAAGTAGAGAAAGAAGAGATTAAAGATAGAATTAAGGAATGGATTTTACTGGACCTTTTATAGCATGTTCGGGTTTTGCATTTATTATGAAGGGAATAGGAGGATTCTGGAAGAGTTTAAAGAGGGGAGTGATACATGTAGTCAGATCTGTGTTTTCCACAAAACACATTGCGGGGTTCTATTTCAGGGAAGACGTTGGAGGCAGGGAGCACAGTTAGAATGCTGTTTCCAATTAAGTGAGAGATTATCCTACAGCGATCCAGAAATACGGAGCAGAAGCCTGATTAAAAAAAATTAGCAGGTAAAATTGTTAGGTCTTAATGGTGGATTTGCACGTGGAAAGGAGGGCGTTCAGGAGGAGCCTTATGTTTATTACCTGGGTAATGAGGTGCAACCCCAGGAGGAAGTACAGGTGTAGGGAATGAGATGATGGGTTCAGATTTAGCTTTTTGAATTTGAGGTGACTGTTTACACCCAGATGGAAACATTCAAGAGGCTGTTGGAAACCTGGGCCCATGGCCAGGGATGAGTTCATCTAAGTCAGACATATGGGAATTTGAATTTGAAATCCAAATGTGAGACTAGAAGAGGAGCTTGAGTACCTCAAGTGAAAGTAAAGCCAAGCATGGGGCCCGGGTGGCCAGGCAGCCCATTTGGACGGAGGTGTTAGGAAGGCAGGGCCAAACTTCTGCAGGACTTTGCAGTTCCTGTCTCTACCTCTTTTCTCCTCATTCTTGCTGTTGACATGCATCTGCTCACTCAGAGCACTCCAGGGACCTCTGTGCAGCAAACTAAAGTTTACATTATCCTTTTGAAGCAGCTGACAGTTAACCGTTTCCCCTTTCTTCCTTTAAACTTTGGGGACAGAATTATTCTGGGCTCATTTCTACCTCTCTGATCACTGTTGGTCTACCTTTTCTCCTCTCCTTATCACTTAGATGTAAGTACTCTCCATGATTCTTTAGGGCCTCCTTCTCTGGTATTTCTGTGCTTTCTCCCTTCAGTCTCATCCCAGGGCTTCCCTCCCAGGGCTTTGTGTCTAGTTGTAGCCTGTGTTCAGAGTCTCCTTTATGTCAGCTCTACTGTTTCTTTCTGCATGTGTCCCAAAATCACTTTGAAGTCGTGGGTTCCCAAACAGACTATTATTTGCTCCTAAACTTGCTCCCTCTTTGGCTTATGAATTCCATTCATTACCTAGACTCAAAAACTTTGGGTACTTCTCAAGTCTCACCTCTGTCCTTTGTACCTGCCGTCTCAAGCAGAGATGTCCAATGGAACATTCTGTGATGATGGAAATGTTCTTTAATCTGCTTGGTCCAACATGGTAGCCCCCAGGCACACCTGGCTACTTAGTGCTTGCAGTGTGGCTGGTATGAGTGAGAAAGTGAATTTTGAATTCCATTTGATTTCAATGAATTTAAGTTTAAAAACCACATGTAGTTAGGTGCTACCATATTGGACTGCACAGCTGCAGATAATCAATCATCGAGTCCTATGGACTCTTCCCAACTCTATAACCAGCTCTGCTTTCTCAGCTCAGACATGCCTTCTCGACTTTATTACTTTGAAGCTGCCTGTAACTGGTGTTCCTGCCTCCTTTCGTCCCCCTGAGTGGATCCCACACAGTGTTACCGACTTAGCCTTCCCTGAGACAGCTCAGAGTATGTCACCCCTCACTCCAGAGCCCTGAGTGTCTCCCTGTTGCTGCAAAATAAAGTGTAAACTCCTCAGCCTGACATTTGAGGCCTTCTCAGTCCTATTAGTATTTATTCAACTGTACAGATTCTCATGCTGGACGGGACTCTCGTTTTCCCCAGATGTTTCTGTTCCCATCTTTGCTCCTTCTCTTTGTTCTCCACCTCCACATCCATTTGCCCAAATCCATACTTGCTCCAGGACCCATCTCAATGCCTCTGTCTCAGAGGGGCCACCATTTTCCTCTCCCGTTATTCCTCCTCCCAACTTCTGGTTGTACTTTTTTTAACTCACTTTTGGCGTTTAATCACTTCCTGTCTTAGACTAGGGGATCCCTGTGAGTAAGCTCCATGTGTGTTTGATTTCTATATTTCTCATGAAACATAGCAAGATCTTTTTGAATATGACAGATGTTACATGACTTTTATTGAAATAACAGAAAGAAATGTGACTCAAGATCTGGTGAAATAGAGGTCCTTAATTATATTTTTAAGTGGAGATGTTTGTTGTTTGTTTTTGTTTCCTGGTAGTAGTGGGAGTATTGTACAAAACCTAAAAATGAGGGTTAAGGGGCAACTCAGGCCAAAGGGGGGGTCACAAGGTCAGGAATAAGGCCAGTTATTGTGAACATATGCTCAAGATTTATTTCAAGACTGAATTTGTATTATCCTGACTGGCTGATGCTTTTGCTAATGCTACTTTATTACTAGCTGTAGTCTAAGAATTCTGGAGTGAGTTTATGATGATGAAAAGTTTCCTCTGTCCACCTTAACTTTACCTTTCTGTAAGTCATTTTTCTCCTATTAGAAATCTGTTACTTAGTCCTACCAAGTATAATTGAATCATTTGGTCCTTCAGGCTCTCCAAGGACAGATATCAAGTCAACAGGTTGCTGTAGAGAAACTGAAAAAAACAGCCGAAGTGCTTTTAGATGCCAGGGGATCTTTGCTTCCAGCCAAGAATGAAATCCAGAAAACACTGGGTGAGTGTTCATTTCCTTGTTTTAAATGAAGGGATTCTAATGGATACGGAGAAAAGGTTCACCAGCACATACTTTTCATTCACATCCTCTCCCTGTGAAATGGTGTTTCTCAGTCTGGGAGAAGGCATGCCTTCTTTGGCAGGAATGTTAGAATCTGGAAATAGAAGCTGTGTAGTTTGAAAAGAGTCTGTTTAGAAATTTAAATAAATTTCAATTTTATATTTAGATGATGTAACAGAAACTCTTTATCTAATCGTCACCACAGAAAGCAGAACTTTCCAAAACAGACCCTCAGTGGGATCTTTCTCTCCAGAGCAGGAGTGTGGGTTTAAGGGGTTGAGAGACGAGCAGATGACTAGACACGTTCACCCCAAAGAGATCGTGAACTGAAATCGGAATAGAAATTTCAGAGGAAGAGAACGAATAAGCTTTGCTCTTCTGAAACCACTTTGTACAGGGGGAGTTTTATTTTTACAGACATCCAAACTCTTTTGATCTTGCATCCTTATCAGAGAATTTTTAGTGTGTGCCCTCATATATGCACACATATTCGTAAACTACATGCACACATTACTGTCTGATACTATGTGTACTGTAACTGTCAAACCCAAATATAAAGTTTCAAAGTGTAAGACAGAAATACCGACGGAAGCTCCGGCCTTTGTTTCCTGTGCCCCAGTGCGCTGTCCCCATGCCCCACGCTGGCCACGCCGCTGTGAGGACTGAGCACAGGGATGGGGAGGGGGAAGAACAACTGCGTTATACATGTTTCTGTTATTCGAAGAGGCATTTTGACATTTCCCCCATTGTTAATCATACTTAGTTTGGCTTTTATTTGTTTACAGTCTATACGTTATATTATTTTAAGACTTTAAAACTTCTCTCAGGCATAATTTTCTAGGAATGTGTGTAAGTATATTTAAGATTTAGAGGAGTTTCTCTGGGATCTATATGATTTCTAAAAAAAAAATCAACCACTTAAAAAATAATATTTTAGTGCATTTTGTTCTGTACCTTTTCCTAAAATAATTTTAATTACTAAAATCAAGATTTTACTTCAGTGACAGTATTGCTTCACAAAGAAGTCCAGAAATACCAGTAACACCAAAACCAAGTTAACGTTATTGAGGTGGCTGCTGAGGAAATCACTAGCACGGTTAAAGGGTAGCCGATGGGACCCTACGGCCAGAGTTGCCCAGGGCCAGAGTTGCCCATCTGAGAAGCAGCTCACCTGTCCATCACGACCTGCAATTCAGGGTATTTGCTCTTTCAGATTAGGACTCCTGCTTGAACCCGTTGCTTATTTCCCTGCCAGTAGCAGGGGCTCATTCAGGGCCGTCCGCCTCCCCCTGTCAGCATTCCAAGGGGCTTCATTGTGTTTTAGTGACTGGAGCCTGATTGCCTCTGTGAGTCATCGAAATGTAACATCTCACTTCAGTGGACATTTGCCTGTTTTCTCATGATACAATATCAGAACAATTAAGAAGAAATATTGTTTGTTTATATGGATTACGTTCCCTGGGCCAAACACAAGCCTACAAGATATTTCATGTTTATAGAGATGTTTTAGGTCCAGATTTTCTTCTGCTGAAGGATTCTACAGTGCATTAGACTGAAGCATTCAGACAATTAAAATACTTTTCAAGTCCTTGGAATATAAGTGATAAGTTAACAATTAAAACCAGATTGTTTCAGAGAGAAAGAGAGAGAACGTTAAAAACCGTTGTCCTTGGAACTTTTCATTGCTCTGCAGCATAGAATGTAGGATGTTAAAATGTAGAGCTTTACATGCAAGTGAAAACTAGACAGGGTTTTGTGGGGTTTTTTAAGCATCTTACATCTTCAGAATTAAAAGTACAGTTAGTCTCTTCTCAGATGTGTTGACCTGTTAACCTTGTTTATTTTTCCCTTTTGTCTGGTATTAAACTTTTTAAATAAATTCTATTTGTGTATATTTTAGAAGAATAATCTCAACCTTCTTTATTCAATTTTATTGTATCTTTTCCATTGCCATTTATCCCCCCTGCAATCGCCACACTACTGTATGTGTCCATGAGCCCTTTTTCCTTTTTGCTTGATCCCTCCACCCCCACTCCCCACCCCCATAGCTGTCATCCTGCTCGCTGAGTCTGTCTCTATTTTGCCGGTTAGTTCAGTTGTTAATTAGATTCCACATATAAGTGAGATCATATGGTATTTGTCTTTCTCTGACTGGCTTATTTCACTTAGCATAATATTCTCCTGGTCCATCCATGCTGTCTCAAAGGATAAAATTTTCTTCTCTTTTTACAGCCAAGTAGTATTCCATTATATAAATGTCACCTAGTTGTTTTATCCACTCATCTACTGATAGACACTTGGGCTGCTTCCATATCTTGGCAATTGTAAATAGCACTGCAATGAACATAGGGGTGCTTATGTTCTTTCAAATTACTATTTTGGGTTTTTTCTGATATATTCCCAGAAGTAGAATTGCTGGGTCAAAAGACAGATCTATTTTAAATTTTTTGAGGTATCTCCACACTGCTTTCGAGAGTGGCTGCATCAATCTGCATTCCTACCAAAGGAATCCCATTTGTCCACACCTTCACCAGCACTTGCTGTTTGTTGATTTATTGATGATAACTATTTTGACTGGTGTGAGATGATATATCTTCTTATGGTTTTAATTTGCATTTCTCTGATGATTAGTGATGTTGAGCAACTTTTCATATGTCTATTGTCCATCTCTGTGTTCTCACTGGAGAAGTGTCTATTCAGGTTCTTTGTCTATTTTTAAATTGGATTGTTTTTATTTCAAGTGGATTTTTATTGTTGTATGTTTTCTCAGTACATTTGCATTTGCAAATTTCTGTGCATTTGAGTACTTTGCTTAGGATGGTGACAGAAGTTTAATTTTTACATGTGTGTGAGAGGGAGAGAGCTAGTGCAAGGGAGAGGGAGAATTTTTATACATAAAGGTTAATTCTTGGCAAGTCTTTATGACTATATATTGTTCCTTGAGAACAGCAGTGTGTGAGGGTCCCCTGTTACCTTCCATATAGTCATTAATAAGTGTGGCTCATCTGAAATGTCAGATTGGGAATGTGCATTTACTCCAAAGATTTGCCATGTGGACTACTGCTCTCGTCTCTCTGAGACAACTGAAATGTTCATGCATCTAAAACTCTCTTTGCAAGAGCAGATGATACACGTATTAACTATTTTTAAAAATATTTTTCATCTTCCAGTGTGATCTTTTCTCTCTTTTTTTAAGATTTTAGATGGTGCTCTAATTATACATTATGAATTTAGTATTTAAATTTTTTTTCTGTTTCAACTTTGGTGTGGAAATTTTGTGATTTCCTCATAGTGTCTTTTTGAACAGGACTAGGGCAAAGGTAACTTTGTGGATAACATCTCCTGATTTTTTTGGACTAGATGACATTGTTGGGAGATACGATGATCTGTCCAAGTCTGTTAATGAACGCAATGAAAAACTCCAGATAACCTTGACCCGCTCCCTGAGTGTACAGGACGGCCTGGATGACATGCTCGGCTGGATGGCAGGTGTGGAAAGTTCTCTGAGAGAACAAGGTCAAGTGCCCTTAAACTCTGCTGCTCTCCAGGATGTCATCAGCAAAAACATTGTAAGCGACATATAAAAACGAAATAAATAATGCCACTTTTAGACTAAAAAATAAGCCCAATTAAATAGCTCCACGGATAAGTAAATTTAAGATTAATTTAAGGATACAGAAAAACTGACATTTTCTGAATATATATGTGGAAAGTAGAGCTTGCACAAAAACAGATGTGTAAAATGATTTCTCTATGAAGGAGTATGGAAAGAGTTTTGTGTCCTTTTTCATGAATATTATTCATTATAGGGGCTTACGCACACATCGAGTCCTATCGTGGTTGTCACTGCCTCAGCCAGCTGCACACGAGGTTAATCAGATCAATCTTGTTGTTGTCTAGCCTTTTAAAAATTAGGACCGTGGATAATCCCCAGGCTCCATTAGATCCCCAGGGTTGCTGAGTAGCAGCCGCCTCCTGCCTCTCTCAGGCAACTAGCCAGCTGTTCTCTACTATCCCTTGAAGAGATTTGGGATGGGATTCCTCAAGGGACAGATCAGACTTGTCAGTCAGTCCCAACTGTTAACCTTCCTTAGTCACAGGTTGTTAAGCTTACATTGTTAGGAAGAGTAATTTTTAAAACTCTGGGACATTATTTGTAAACATTCTTATAAAACATATGCAATACTTGATTCGTTTCAGATGCTGGAACAGGACATCACGAGTCGCCAGGGCAGTATAAATGCCATGAATGAAAAAGTGAAGAAGTTTATGGAAACAACAGACCCGTCGACTGCATCCTCACTGCAAGCCAAAATGAATGACTTGTCTGTTCGGTTTTCAGAAGCAAGCCGTAAACACAAAGAGAAACTTGCAAAAATGGAGGAGCTGAAAACCAAAGTAGAACTGTTTGAGAACCTCTCGGAAAAGCTTCAGATGTTTTTAGAGACAAAAAGTCAGACCCTCACTGAGGCAGATGTGCCAGGAAAAGATGTTACTGAATTGTCTCAGTATATGCAGGTATGTCTTCCTTGGTTTTCTCAAGGCTGGTCAAGTACATGAACAGTTGAGACAAGCTCATCTGTTTATTGACAGAATTATAATTAGCCATCATCATTTCATTTGCTGATGGATTAGTAAAGATCTCTGCTTTCTTTCTTTACAAAGCACAAAGCCCAGCTTCTCCTTGAAGCCTTTGCTCACTGATTGGAAATGAACACCGTATCTCACACATACACTTTTCACATATCATAGATGATGTAAGCTTCTTATGTGCCAGAACTCACAAAGAGACAGATGTAAAAAGTGAATTTTTCAATTAAGTGAAGTTTACTATGTTCTAAACAACCTGCTTGCATGTTTATTTATATTTAGAATACTGACCATAGGGCAGGATTGTTTTCATGTCAGACTCTGGTCACATTCGTACTTCTTGATGGGAAGCCATTTGAAGATCTAGCAACATCTTACACTGATTGGATATCTAAATGCTTTGTAGGAATCAACTTCTGAATTCTTACAACGCAAGAAAGATCTGGAAGTTTTGCACAGTCTCTTGAAGGAGATATCCAGCCATGGTTTACCAGGTGATAAGGCCCTGGTTTTTGAAAAAACAAATAATTTGTCCAAGAAATTCAAAGAAATGGAGGATACCATCAAAGAAAAGTAAGCACCACAGAAGAAATTGGATTTTATTCTGTGTGATACTAATTAGAACGAGTTATTTTTATTTACTTACATAGATACTGGAAACAACCTTGTGCACTTGAGAATAAGCACAGACTACTAGATAAGTGCTTTTGTGTTTATTTATTTTTTTTTGCTATTAACATTAAATGTAGTTTTGTTAAAATATTTAGGAGGGAAATTCAAGACATCATACATAAAAGTAGACAGCATTATTTAAGGAAAATGGCGGTGGTAGTGTCTTACTGAAAATAACCTGAACTTACTGTAGAGTCCAAAGCCTTTGGCAAATACCACCTTTTTATTCGCAAAGGCAGAAATAACCTTAAGATAGCTCATGATTTGTTGTTTTCTGGGTTCAAGTCAGAGCCTGGCTTTTTTTTTTTTTTTTGTAAAACAGTTTACTTTGTTTGAGTTGTTGATAAGACACGACTCTATGAACAGTCAAGATAAGAAACAAGAGAATGAACCTAAGCTGAACTACGAAGCTGTACAGGGCTAAGCCTTGTGACTGAACTTTTGTGTTTCTGATCTCATGTGAGTTTAGCATACATAGAACATCTGGTTTTGCTAACGTTGATACAGAAGAACCCCCCAAATAGAATATCGTCATTTCTCTTTCAACTATTTGTTATTTCTTCATAATTCTCTACCTAAAGCTTCTGAGTGCTGTCTGTACTTCTCAAGCAGCTATATTTTCCATATTGTCATATAATATTTAATCCATATTTTAAACAGAAGAAATGGTCTTGGTTGTCTTAGGTAAACTCTAGGTTGTTTCTTTCAAATGGATTCGATTCTAAAACCATGCAGCCATCAGCAATTAGTCCAGCCGCAGTGCACTTTTATGTGCCAGTATTCCACACACTTGCACATGTGCACATGTTACCCACATGTCGTCCACGTTCCCAGTCTAACTGTCTCCACAGCTGTTCCGGTGCTAGGCATGTGCCCCCGTCCATGGTGTGAGGTACAGAAAGATCCACATAGTTAACCTAGGAGCTTCCTCAATATCTATAGGGGAGACAGCCATTAAAACTTTTCAGCCACTAGGTCTCACCTCTTTTGGTGCCTGAAATCTGTGTTTATCCATTCACTAAAGCGACTGTCGTATAGTGTAAGAACCACTAGGTGGCGAGATGTTTTCCTCATGCCTGTCATGTGTAAATGTTTTCCTCTGGTTCTGTGCCTGCTGGCAGTAAGCGCCAATAAAGTGGACAGATCAAAGCTCATTGAATCTAAATAATGTTAAAACTGTTTATATAGGCTTTTTGTAGCATTGTGGAGTGCCATTACATATGGGATACAGATTTCTTCTCCCAACTTTATCTATAGACCTTGCCTCTGAGAATTAAACAAATTCTCAGTTGATTGCACTTACTACCTATAAACCTTTCCTCCTGTATCAAATGGTTAGAATGTACATGGGGGAAGATTTTTCTTAATATTAAACCTGATTTTAGAAAAATTATTTATTAGTAATTAGTCCTTTGGAACGTCTCCTTTCTGTGGCTTAAATTCGTCAATAATTTCTGTATCTAGAAAAGAAGCTGTGTCTTCTTGTCAAGAACAGATGGATGCTTTCCAAGTCCTGGTTAAATCATTAAAGTCATGGATAAAAGAAACCACAGAAAGAGTTCCCATTGTGCAGCCTTCTTTTGGTGCAGAAGATTTAGGAAAATCTTTGGAAGAAACTAAGGTGAACCATCGTGTCTAATACTAATTGCTCATTTGCCTATGTTGGTAATTAGAGGTTCAGATTAATAGTGGTTTCCTTGTTTTTAGTGTCACATAAGTTAGATCCTCATGTAGGTCTGGTATGTTTTGGTTATATTTGGAAATCATGGCAAGGGGCTATCTGATCCTTTGAGGAATTAATTTGCTTTTTTTAAAGCGATGGACAGTCAGTTGTTAACTCTTACAGAAACTAAGTTCCCTTCCTCACAAAATCTCTATTTAGTTTCAGCCTATTTTTTATGCCATGTCTCATAATGTTAAGTAACAGAATCTCTCTTTAACTCAGCATCTTACTGGAGCCTGAGCATAACACTGTAACCAATATTTGAAGATAGAAGTTAATTTAATCTCCATTACAATGTGTGCAAGTTTTTTTGTCATTTGACTGTCCAAACCTACGGCCAGTTGCACCAATTTTTATACTCCAAATTTGTGAAAGTGTGTGTTTTTCAAAAGTCATTGAAATTTTGATGATTAAAACACACTCTTAAATGGAATTTTGAATTCCCATTTTTTAAATTGTTTCCAGTACAGTTCTTGTAACCTGACTGTTACGTGGTATAGTGCTCCATACTTACAGTTGACAGTTTAGAACCCATTGCAGCCTGGCAGAGCTGGGCTTCCACTGCGGCTGGGAGCAGAATGCAGGCTGACCCTGCTCCACTCCCCACCACTAACAGTGTCAATGGTCACCCGGGCTATTGGAGCAAATAGGGATGCTGCCTTGTTCTTCCATCCACTCCCCCACGAATCGGGACCCACAACCATTATTGTTTTAAGACATGTTTAAGAAATTGGATTGTAATGTGTAACTTTGAAAATATTATGAAGACTGAAAAATAATGTGTTTTTATACCTCAAGAAATTACAAGAAGAGTGGAGTTTAAAAACACCAGAGATTCAGAAAGTGAACAGCAGTGGGATCTCACTATGTAACCTAATAAGTGCCTTGACCACCCCTGCAAAGGCAATAGCGGCAGTTACATCAGGTATGTGTTTTGTTTACATTCATGGCAAGACCCGTAAGAATTGGGCTGGCTCATGATCATGTTATTTGTGTGCGTTATTTTTTTTAAATCAATGCGTAAAATAATCTCAGAAATACAAAGGAAAGTAACAAGAAAGATGGCACCAATAAACATACTAAACGCTCTAATGGAAAAGTATTTGTACTAGTCAGATTGTAAATCCTGCTCATGTTTTATTTTATTAAAGACTACAACTAAAATTACAGGCAAATTAATTTGTAAGAAGAAGAAGCATTATATTGGGGAAAGGGAAAGATCAGATTTGATCTGTTTGTTTTTTACCTTAATGAATGGAGATGTTAAACTTCTATTTGAAATACTTGATGTAAAAGTGAGTCTGGCTTCCTGGGAAAGAGGAAGTGAGGGAAGGAAACAGGTTCTTTTCTGTAGAGTGGACCTCACATTTTATTCCCAGCTGCTTCTACTCCTCACACTCTTCACAAAGAAAACAGTTATGTAATATGTTAACCAGTACATCTAAATCACAATCTTTATTATGGTCGAATCACTCTTTTCAACAGAAACAGAGGCTTGTGTATAAATAATGATTCTATTGATAAAATTAAGTTGTGGGAATAGTTTTAAATTTAAAACATACTTACACTGTTGTCAATTTCAGTGTTTTTATTTTTTTCAAATCCAAGAACAGACAGAAGGCAGATCCCATATCTTTATTCTGAAAGTTTCTGTGGTTTCTGCATCCTGCCCAGCCCCCGTCTGTCCCTGCTGTGAGAGACGTCCCATCAGGGCGCTCAGCCAACCATTTATTCCGCTCCATGAACCCCATTCCAGGGAGTGCTCCTGTTTTATGTGATGTGATGATCTCTCTTTTCTGTCCTCATCAGATTTCCTGAAATGTCAGGTTTATTTTTAAGGAAAGGAATTCTGTGGTGTTTTATTTTAGTTCTTCATGCCCACTTTCTATTTGCAATAAGTAAAAATGGAGGGGGGGTGCAGAATGGATGAAATATGGTGAAGGGATTAACCAGAGAACATTTGTGCGTGACCCATGGACACGGACAACAATATGGGGATTGGCTTGGAGGGGCGGGGGTGGGTCTTGTGAGCGTGGGCAAAGGGAGAAAAAAGCAGGGACAACTGTAGTAGCATAAACAATGAAAAAAAATCAAGTTTATATTGCCCTTCAAAAATATTTTTCTATTCTTGATAACTGCTAAACATGGTAGGAATTAATCTTGAGCATCTACAAGATATTTTCTCTTTCATCTGAAATGCCATTGTGTGTGTTGTATTTAAGGGACAAAACTTAGTTAAGATTCAGATATATAAATGTTTTTGTTTGTTTAGAATTGCTCTCACGTGGTTAGTTTTGGGAAATGTCTTTGTTTGTTGGATAGATAGCCAATGCATACTTGAACAAGAAAGCCTAATTATCTGTTTAATATTCTAATTATGGAAAAAGGTACCAAGGCTACATGTTTATATAATTAAAAGAAATAATAATTACTACTCACTGAGCAGGTTCTATTTTCTAGGCAATATATGTTTACTGCATTTAATTCTTACCGTGGTCTCACAAGATAGGCATTATTTTCCCCATCAGTTTGGTGAAGTGGTGACTAATTTGTCCAATCACACAGCTAGTGGTGGGGGGGCCAGCTCAGATGAGTGACTGCAGACGTCCAGGCCCTCAGCCCCTGTGCTGTCCTCTCTTCCTGTTGCAGACACAGTGTGAGTTTAGCAATAGGATTTTTTTCTTTTTTTACTTTTAACTTTTCTGTCCTGTCTTTTTACATCAGTCTATCTCTGTGCAACCCATGATCACACTGTGTAAATGCACCAAAGGTTTTCAACTGCTTTAGTAAGGCAGAAGCTCTTTTTTGTCCGTCAGTCTTTTGTGCTTTGTGTGACACTTGCATTGAGCAACTCCTAGAGACTTGATCACTAATGTAGCTGCCAACAAAGACACTTCACTGCAGAATCGTGTTCCAAACTCACATTTAATGAGTAATGTATACAACATCCATTTACTGAAACTCTCATGTTTAAGGTGATCATGTCACTACTTGAAGAATGAATTTTGTATAGAAGAAACTATGTGGCTTGATCTTTACATTTCACACCTTCATTTAATTTTGAAATTGAATCAGTATTTTATATTTTCAAATAGTAACAACATGTTAAAATAATGACTGCTTACAGGGGTTTGATTTCATGTCACCTACTATCAATGTGTAGAAATACTATGAAATCTGTGATGACTTCAGTGATAATATTTTCACAGGTGGAGTAATGTTAAATGGTGAAGGAACAGCCACAGATACTCAGGAAATTTTGGCAAATAAAGGTGAATAGTAACTTTAAGTGCTTATTGATTACAATAAATTGGTATTCTGTTTTGAGAGGAAGTCTTCTCGGAGGTGAATGGTAGTTATATTAATATATCAAATGAATTAAAATTGTATTAATATGATAGTCACATTCTCCATAAATATCATATTTATATGACATCTAATGTAATTTTGTTCATCTGAAATTAGTGAAATCCAATAGTTAAGTTTGGCTTTTGGTTATGTTTCCTTCCTTTTGATTAATGTGAGATATTTTTTCACTGGACATATTAGTTAAGCTTTTTTCTTGAGTTTGATGCCTGAAGAATTAATATAATATTTCATGGTTTTGTTTTTTTATTCTTTTTAAAATATCTGTCTCATTTCACTTGTATTACATACTGTGACATAAATTATTTGTCATTAAATAGCATTATAGGATGATCTAATCTATTACTTCTAAAAATTCTGACTTTATCATAGTAGGCTTAGTATTGACACAACAGAAGGGAGTATCCTATAAAGCAAACTTTTCTTTCTAGAGCTCTACTCTAAACATCCTGAAAATGTGTCAACATAATAATTTGTCTTATTCATAGGATTAACATCTATTAAAAAAGATATGACTGACATAAGTCACGGTTACGAAGAGCTTGGCGTCTTACTTAAGGACAAAATAACTGAACTGAATAGTAAACTCACCAAATTGCAAAAGGCTCAGGAGGAATCAAGTGCCATGATGCAGTGGTTACAGAAGATGAACAAAACTGCAACGAAATGGCAGCAGGCACCCACACCTACAGACACTGAAGCTGTGAAGACCCAAGTTGAGCAGAACAAGGTATGTTCTGGGGGTGCATTTACTGAAGACATGGAAGAGAACAGACGAGTGTCTGAAACTGAGCCCCGGTGGTCAGGAGCCCTGTTGTGATTTCTTGCTCCATTACCTTCAGGAAATAATTTGCCATTTGGTTTAAGGTGCCTTTCTGAACAGATTGATGATAACAATTACCTATTTTTGCGCACAGACATTATAGAGATGAGCGAACTGTCGGGTATAAGCAACTTTGCCACCTTTAAATCAGTGTAAGTCTAGGATTTTAACCAGTCAACTATTGGAAAAGATTTATTTAAGGGCTAAGTGTACAGTGTATTAGGGATCTGTTCTGTCTGGTATGAAATAGGGGAGCTCAATGCTTTCCTGTTCTTTAATAGCCAGTATTTCTTTCTACAGCCGTCAGTATTGGGGAAATGGTTTTACTTTGTGGCAGTGATGGCAAAAATGTCTACAAATTACTAACCTATATTTGAACTCTTATGTTGAGTTGTCCAGAAAAGTGTTTATTCATTAGCACATTCTCAAATCTGGCAGTCTTTGTCAAGACTGATTTTCGTGTTCATTACAATCTTTCTGATGTCATCTTTCTTCTTTTCCAAAATGATTTATTTGAGAATAATATGAAGTTCTTCCTAGGTAATGGGGATGAGCCATTATCTCTATAGCAATAGCATTCCTTTGGGATTCTTTTATCAGATAACTGAAGACTAGTGAGAACAAGAAGGAAAATAACTTAACTGTTCAACCCAGATCCTCACCCATGTCAGCATGTAAGAGTGAAACTTTTCCTTTCCTGGTCAGGCTAGAGAAGAAAAATCTCTATTGTAATTGTGCTGTTGTCTTTTGATACGGACATGCTTTAATGGAGCTACTTTATTTTTCCCCCCTTGTTAGTCATTTGAGGCAGAACTGAAGCAAAACGTAAACAAAGTGCAGGAGTTGAAAGACAAGTTGACAGACCTGTTGGAGGAGAACCCGGAGATTCCCGAGGCCCCCAAGTGGAAACAGATGTTGACTGAAATAGGTGTGTTGTGTGGCTTATACCAGAGTCCGTGAACAGAAGCTCGGTCTTTTCTTTAAAAAAGCTCTAATCTTTATCAGAAAACATGTATCCAATAACCTCCCTTATTTTGGGATTTGCTTTGATGTTTCATAACCTATTTTTGCATATTTAAAAGTATCATTTCAAATTAAATTGTGCTAATGTGGCATATTTGATGTTACAGGTTTTTTTCTAAACACAGTAACTAAGTTTATTTTTATGAAGAAGATAGATACTAGTTAATAACATGCTGTGCATTGAATGACATGTTTTCATTATTGCTTATTTTTTATTAGATTGTTGATGCTTCTAATTTTTTATGCTTTATTTTAATTTAAGTATTCCTTTTAGTTTATTTCTCTGGAAAAGGTAGGCTCCCTTCTCCTCCATGGGGGTCCTTTTGGGACTCCTCCGGCTCCTGCTCGGTGCTCTTCTCTTCCCCAGCCAGTGTCAAAAAGTAGCTCCTTGCAGAAGTCTGGTGGTTTCACTTCTGTAATCAGAGTCATCCTGTCATATCAATCTTGTCCCTACGTAAACTTTTCTTCTTGGTAAAGAATTTTTACAAGCCCTGTCATCTTATCATCTGTTTTCATTTCTATAACAATAGGGAAAATGAGTGTAAGACAGTGATACTAATTTTCCCTATTGCATAGAATCGATTTTTAGAATTCAGGGAGTAAGTGTGTGCAGCTCAGATGAATACTGCCTGACCCATAGTGAGTGCTCTTTGTTTGCTATGATGATAATAAGAATTATTTTACTTTTAATCATTCTATTATATTTAGCCAAAGATTGTCTTTCCTTAGAGCCAGATATGTTGTGATAAATTTGGAAATGTATAAGTATGTCCTACTATGAAAAAGGTTATCCTAAGGGATATTAATGTTCAACGGTGTATTTAATCCAATACAGAGAGTCCTGTTGCATAATAATGAATTTGTCCGTAATTCACTGGCTCTCACCTGGGATATGAGTTACTTGGGGGAATATTATTAAGGCATTTTACAATAGGGGTTGGAGTGAAGAATGCATATTTCAGAACAGCTTCCTGATAAGATTTAGATGTTTCTCCCTCTCAATTTTTTGTTTTAATTGCATTATTTTGTGAGATTGTATTTGACTACCACATGCCATGTAGAATGATGCCATTAGATAGGGTTCAGGGGAGGGTCCTGTTAAAATCAGGCGTTTAGTATATAGTATGCTAGGTAAAAAATATCCATCAGATCAACTAATTATACCCCCTCAACAAATATTTATTGAGTGACTTGTGTTCAAGTGCTGGTCAGTAACTTTGGGCTTCAGGAGCAGGTAGTCTTGAGGGTGAGAACAGGAACAGCTTCCTAGCAGAGGGCAAAATCCAGAGTAATAGTGAAGGAAAGGTAGAGCTGAGATACATGGAGAGGAGGTAGGACATGTCAGGTATGTGGCCTGTGTGAGCAGAAGCCTGTTTGGATGGTATCGGTGAGATCAGCAGTAGTAGATCAGAGGGTTCATTTTGAAATGCAAACCTTCTAAGATGAGAAGACTTAGGTCAGTTTGTGGGAATCCTTGAATGTTAAGCAGAGGTCTTCAGATTTTATCGTCTAGATGGTGAGTAGTTATTCAAGAATTTTAGTACAGGAAGTGACATATTTAAAAGTGATTTTTTTTAGAGATATTATTTCAGAACCAAATGGATTGTAGCTGAGAAACACTAATGGCAGGGAAACCAGTTAGAAGACTTATAGTTTGGGTCCTTCCAGTGGTTCTCAGAGTGTGTTCCTGGGAACAATAGCAGTGACATCACCCAGGAACTTGTTAGAAATGCAACATTTCAGGCCCCATTTTGGACCTACTGATGGGAAACTCTGGGTGTGGGCCCACCAACCTGCATAATCATCCCTCCAGGTGATTTTAATGCACCTGAAGTTTGAGAACCACTGGTCTGGGCAAACCATTAGGAAGACCAAAGTGGAGTGAGGGCACTGAAAATGTGAAGGGATGTGTTTAAGGTTTTAGGATCAAGGCTATAGGAGAGGTGGGAGAGTCATGAAAGAGCATTCTGAATCATTGCATCTCCATGACATGTGTGAGAAGGTAACCTTTGAAAAAAATCTAAAAGTCAGAAAAATATACCAATTTTGATAGGAAAATTTTTTAATTTTTTATTAAATTTATTGGGGTGACATTGGTTTATAAGATTACATAAGTTTCGAATGCACAGTTCTATGAACTGTGTGATGTACACAGATACATCATGTGTATATTGTATGTCCAGCACCCAAAATCAAGTGATGAATTTTGTTTTTTTTTAATGTTGAGTTTAAACGATTAATGAGATGTCCTAGTGTAATTTTCAAGCAGCTGGTAACTAATGTGCAATTTGAATAGAAGAGAATGATTGGGTAAACAAAAATTTGGGAGTCACTTGCCTAAAACTAATTGATCAGTGGAGATTTAATATTAAAGAAAAGGATTAATAGTCATTGTTCTAGCAGATCAGTTACATTTGAATGAACAGACTGTGTTCTAGAAGCAACGAGGGAACTCAGGATTCTGTTTGCTTTAAGGAATATGCCATACTATGCATCATTATCTTCTAAGATCAGATTCAAATTTACTTTCCTTTTATTTTAGTTGCTACACAACCATCAGGGCCATAAAATCTGTATCAGTAAATGCAATTAATTCTCTTAGACTTTAATCAACTCTGTAAGAAGAGTTATAAATATGGAATGATAGCCATTATATATCATTTTGAGTCACAACCTGCAGTCTTCCTAGATATAGCACATTAAATGTATAAAAACCAAATACCAGTTTTATCCTTTCTCTTTTTTCTTTTAGAATCTAAGTGGCAAGAACTCAATCAATTAACGGTTGATAGACAACAAAAACTGGAAGAGTCCTCTAACAATCTAACTCAATTCCAGACTGTAGAGGCTCAGTTAAAACAGTGGCTTATGGAAAAAGAACTGATGGTCAGTGTTCTTGGGCCCCTGTCAATTGACCCAAACATGCTGAACACACAAAGGCAGCAGGTGCAGGTGAGTATTACTTAACAAGACAAATGTTTTCATTATAAAATATATCAGCTTTGGACAGTATGTGCTTTAATTGCCTTGGAGTGTGTTTGTAACATTTCAGACATCTGTAAGATACCATCCTGAGGTTCATGAGATGCCCCAGAGAACCAGGGCTATGAGACAGCCCAGAGTGGTCTGCTGAGCCCATAGTGGGTCAAGTCCCTTGACCATTTCAGCCAGGCTGTGGTTTGTGCAGTCCCTGTTACAGAGGGCCTTCTTTGAAGTATTAATGTGATTGTATGAGTAATAACATTTTTATGAGAATCTAGTATATGCTTTATATTATTTAGAAATTACTCCTTTGAGGTTTTGTTTATTTTGGGTATGGTAGTAGATAATGAAACTTGTAAAACTCATGCAATACAGCCTTGGTATGGGGGTGGGTGGTGGTGGGGAGGAACAAGAAGAAGAGGAGAAAGAATAAGAAAAGCAAAGAGGGAACCCTGAAACCCAGAGGGTTAATTAGACTCATCTAATTATAAGCACATAAATCCACAAGGGGAAAAATCCACAGAATTTAAGTCGACCGTACTAGCAGAAGCCCCTTGGTGGCTGCAGTGAGATTTCTGTATGTCTGAGTGGTATTGGAGCAGTGAGGCCGATCCTGAGCCCTGCAGATACTCTGAAGAGAAGGAAAACAAAAGCTGTCAATAAACATCTCAGGAGAAATAATTGCCCCCACTTTTGGTAGTCTGTCAGAGGTACACAAAATATTGTACTTAAAAAAGGAGGAAATTTTTGGATTATTCATTTTATAACGAGAGCTTGACATTCTTGAGATTGCACATTCTTAGCAACATGATTTATTGGTAAAACCATTCTTACAATGGCTATCAGTAAATCTTACATTAAAAGAAACCTTTGTAAATCAATGTACCATGAGGTAACATATTCTAGCACTGTTATCACTATGCACTTCCTTTGGTGTAAAATGCTGTAATTTAAAAAATCCTACAAAGAGAAAAGTACAGGTAGGAAAAAAACAAATTTGTGTGAGTGTGACGTGACCTTGTCCAGAATCAGTATTTTCCTTTGTATATGAAAATTCATATATGAATTTTTGTTCATTTTTCCCAGACTGCTGAAAATTTCCTTTGTTTTCCCCTTTGGGATATATTATTTTGGGCAAAATGTTATCTTTGCGAAGCTCCATAGCTTTTGGATTACTTCAGATAATTGCACTGTCCTTAGACTGAAAACTAGGAAAGCAGTAACTCAAAATCAAAAATAAAAACTAGATAAATTGAGTAGCATTTCCATCTCTTTAGAAACTTAAAGTTATGTTTTCTGCAGTTATTTATTCAATAATGTATGTGTCTATTTGCCCTCATTACCTTTTTACCTTAGATTCTGCTGCAAGAATTTGACACTCGGAAACCTCAGTATGAGCAGCTCACAGCAGCTGGCCAGGGCATTCTGAGCCGGCCCGGTGAACACCCTTCCTTCCATGGGATTGTGAAAGAGCAACTAGCAGCTGTGACCCAAAAGTGGGACAGCCTAACAGGACAATTGAGTGACAGATGTGCCTGGATTGACCAAGCCATTGTTAAAAGCACCCAGTATCAAAGCCTGCTGAGGAGCCTTTCTGATAAGCTGAGTGATCTGGATAATAAACTCAGCAGCAGTGTGCCTGTGAGCACACACCCCGATGCTGTGAAGCAGCAGTTGGAAGCAGCCCAAAAAATGCAGCAGGAACTAGAGCAGGAAAGGAAGCAGATAAAAGTGGCCCAGGCCCTCTGTGAGGATTTGTCAGCCCTGGTTAAAGAAGAGTACTTGAAAGCAGAACTTAGTAGGCAACTAGAAGGCATCTTAAAATCATTTAAGGATATTGAACAAAAAGCAGGTTTGTCTTTCTTCTTCTAACACATATATTTCCTGGAACTAGAGGTCACAGATAGCCTGTTTGCAAGCTGCTCCCAGTAATATGGGCCCTAAGGAGGATCTGTTCGCATTGGAAGCACAGGCGAAGAGGCGGCTGCTCACATGAGTGCGGAGAGCGGTTGTGTTCACAGGCACGCACAGCAGTAAGGTTCCACACAGATAGCGGAGCGACAGTGTTGGCAGAGTCCACTTAATGAAGGCCCATTAAAATGTCAGGTATTCCAAATTGACTTTTAAAAGATGTAAGCATTTTGGCTGTGTGACAGTCTTATTTCACTAGAAAGACAGATGAAGACTGTTTAAAAGGTTTTGGGTCGTTTTCTCATCTGCCATTATTTTGTCTGACTCCATCATAGAAATTCGCATTTTTAGAGAAATATGTGAAAGAGGAGCATTTGGCACTGTTTTCCTCTCCCCTGCTGTGGCCACGACTCTGTGACCCATGTACCAGTGTTTGTCAGAGGCAGCAGCAGTGGGTTACTGGACTTCATAAGGGCCTGTCTGAGAGGAGCGCGTTTCACTACCAAGTTTGTTCTGTTTGAAAAGTAACACAGGGTGTCTTGCACCTAGCAAATTCTCAGTTCATATTTGTAATCAGTTGGATTTGCTTTCTGATCAAAGCCACTATTTAGGCTTACTCCTCTTTTTTTGACATGATATTGGTAATATTAACTGTTAAGATTATGATTATTACTGTTATGAACTCTTTTATGTGACAGGCATTAAGCTAAGAACTTTACTTGTACTATCACTCAGTTGCCACCACAGCTTTTGTTCATGTTGCCAGTTTACACTTGGGGAAATGGGGCTTAGAGGCTTGATCATTTGCCCTGGATCCTCAGAGGTTGAGGTGAGACCCAAACCCATGCCATTACTATGTGCTGCATTGTATTGCCTCCATGGTGATGTAAAAATCATAGAAGCAAAACCATCATGTTTGATAAAGAGATGCACTATTTATCAGCATAGAACTGTGGATGGTTGTCACTTCCACTCACTGGAGCAGAGACGACTCTGCATGGCAAGCAGTGTGTGTGTGACTGTCCTCCATCACCCCGCACCTTTATGCAGTCTTACTGATTCCCGTAGTCTGTTTTGGGCCTCTCCTCTCCCTCCTCCTACCTTGATTATCTCTTTGCTTATTGCTTTGCCCACCCCTTGCTCCCTTTCCCTACTTTGTCAATGACTTAAACTCACTTGTAGTTCTGATAGTCAGTGCTCACAACTCTTGCTGTTAGGCATTCCTGCACATTTATTTGGTGACTTCCATTTTGGTTTTTCATAGATTAAATCAACATTTTGATGTAAAATAAACATGCCTGTAATTTCATTTTTTTAGAGAATCATGTCCAGCACCTTCAGTCGGCCTGCGCCAGCTCTCATCAATTTCAGCAAATGTCTAGAGATTTTCAGGCATGGCTGGGCACAAAGAAAGAAGAGCTAAGCACGTCTCACCCAATATCAGCCAAGCTCGATGTCTTGGAGTCATTAATTAAAGATCAGAAAGACTTCTGTGAAACTTTGACTGCTCAGTCTAGTATTTATGAAAAAACCATTGCAGAAGGTGAAAACCTGTTATTAAAAACACAAGGGTCTGAGAAGGCAGCCTTACAGTTACAACTTAACACAATTAAAGCCAATTGGGATGGATTTAATAAACAGGTGAAAGAAAGAGAAGACAAAGTGAAAGATTCATTGCAAAAAGCCCTCAAGTATAAAGAGCATGTGGAAACTCTTCGGCCATGGATAGATAGATGTCAGAATAACCTGAAGGAGCTAAAATTTTGCCTGGATCCTGCTGAAACAGAGAATTCTATTGCCAAGTTAAAGTCTCTGCAGAAGGAAATGGACCAACGCTTTGGGATGATAGAATTGCTGAACAACGCAGCTAATAGCTTGCTCAGTGTTTGTGAGACAGATAAAGAGGTTGTTACAGATGAGAATAAGTCACTGAACCAGAAGGTAGACGTGGTCACCGAACAACTTCACAGTAAGAAATTCTATCTGGAGAACATGGCCCAGAAGTTTAAAGAATTTCAAGAAGTGTCCAAAGAAGCTAAACGGCAGCTCCAGTGTGCAAAGGAACAGCTAGATGTCCATGATTGTCTAGGTCCCCAGGCTTATAGTAACAAGTACCTGACCATGTTGCAGACTCAGCAGAAATCACTGCAGATCTTGAAGCATCAGGTAGATTTGGCCAAAGGACTTGCACAGGACCTTGTGGCAGAAGCCTCAGACTCAAAGAGAGCCTCTGATATTTTATTACAAGCAGAAACCTTAGCTCAAGAACATAGTGCCCTAAGCCAGCAGGTTGATGAGAAGTGTTCATTCTTAGAAACCAAGCTTCAGGGAATTGGGCATTTCCAGAATACCATCCGAGAAATGTTTTCTCAGTTTGCAGAATTTGATGATGAACTGGATAGCATGGCTCCAGTGGGGAGAGATGTAGAAACATTGCAAAAGCAAAAGGAGGCTATTACAGCCTTTCTGAACAAACTAGGGGCCCTCATAGCTAGCAATGACAATGCCAATAAAACCTGCAGGATGATGCTGGCCACGGAAGAACCATCTCCTGATCTTGTTGGAATCAAAAGGGACTTGGAGACTTTAAGCAAACAGTGCAACAAGTTGCAGGACCGAGCACAAGCCAGAGAAAAGCAGGTTGAAGGGACAGTTGAGCGTCTTGGTGAATTTTACAGCAAACTGAAGGAATTTTTTACTCTGCTTCAGAAAGCCGAAGAACATGAAGAGTCACAAGGCCCTGTTGCTATGGAAACAGAGACAATCAACCAACAGCTTAATGTGTTCAAGGTAGGGAATTCTTCATTTTTACTGAGCACATTTATTATTAAAGGAAATTTTTCATTGGTATAGAAAGGAGATGGTCTGTTTTGTAAACACCTCTCCTATTACTGTCACACGGTGTTTGAGCTTGAATGAGAATGTATGGGGGTAATATCCAGGTACATGGGGCAGTTCCAAGCTTCCTGGGGATTTGGGCCCCCATTGGGTAAGGACTGAGATGCTATAAAGAGATCAAAAGGCTGCTTGAAGAGTTCCAGCACTTTTCCATGAAGCCTGAAACTGACATCGTGGAGTCCGTTTATGATGTCATTCACGACTGACATCTGGAGGGGCCAGAGCCATGTTTTGAACTCTGCTGCAGAGGCCATTCTGTCACATAAAAAGCTTGTTCTCTGCATGCTTGTCTCAGCATTTTCTTTAATGGTGAATTATAGTCTTTTCCTGCCCTTTCCTTTTTTATGGTCTTATCCTTCTTAATTGAATTTCTTTTTTGTAAAGTCTTTTCTTCCAAAAATTCATATTTTTAAAGAGTGGCGTTTCTTTTTTTACATATGAAAACTCTATTAATGTTTTGATGCTTTTACTCACAGTGTGCAGAAGCACACAGTGTTTGAGCTTGAATGAGAATGTATGGGGGTAATATCCAGGTACATGGGGCAGTTCCAAGCTTCCTGGGGATTTGGGCCCCCATTGGGTCCTTCAAGCACATGTGTTTATGTATGTGTATATATACGTTTTAATAGCTTTATTGAGATATAATTTGTCTATCGTAGAATTCACCCATTTAAAATGTACAATTCATATTTTCTAGTACATTCACAGTGTAGTACAACCATCCTCACAGTCTAATTTTAGAACATTTTATTCACCCCAAAAGAAACATACCCCTTAACATTTAGTTAGCAGCCACTTCCAGTTCCCACCAGTGGCCAACTCTCAGCTCTAGGCAACCACTAATCTACTTTTTCTCTCTATGGATTTGCCTGTTCTGGGCATTTCATATAAGTGGATTCATACATTCAGTCCTCTATAACGTGTTCCTTGATGACCCTTCCCTTTCTTTTCCCCATTATCTCCCTCCCCACTCCCCTCTGGTTACTGCCAGTTTGTTCTTTATTTCCATGTCTCTGGTTCTATTTTGCTAGCTTGTTTGTTTTGTTGATCAGGTTCCACTTATAAGTGAGATCATATGGTATTTGTCTTTCACCACCTGGCTTATTTCACTTAGCGTAATGCTCTCCAGCTCCATCCATGCTGTCATGAAGGGTAGGAGCTCCTTCTTTCTTTCTGTTGCGTAGTATTCCATAGTGTAAATGTACCACCGTTTTTGATCCACTCATTTACTGAAGGGCACGTGGAGGTGGGTGGAGGAAAGTAATGAGGGGTAATGGGGATAACCGTAATTGAACTACAACAAAAAAATAAAAATAGATTAAAAAAAGAAAAAAATGAATTCATACAATATGTAATATTGTAATCTGCTTCTCACTTGATATGATGTTTTCAAAGTTCACCATGTAGCACGTGTCAGTGCTTCATACCTTTTTACAGTTGAAGAATATTTCATTGTATGGATATGCTGTATTGTGTATTGTGTCTATCCATTCATCCATTGGTGCACATTTGGACTGTTTCCACTTTTTGACTATTAGGAATAAGGCTGTTAAGAGCATTCACATACAAGTTTTATGTGGATGTATGTTTCCATTTCTCTTTGGTATACACACAGCTGGCCCTTGAACAATGTGGGGGCTATGGACACCAACCCCCTACATGCACAGTCAAAGGTCCATGTATAACCTAATGCCCCTCCCCCCAAATTTAGTTGTCCTTCAGCCGTGAGGGATTGGTTCCAGAACCCCCACAATACCAAAATCTGCCAATATGAAATAGCATACATCAGTGCATATAGTCAGCTCTCTGCACCTGTGGACTACTGACCACAAGTCAAAAACAGTACAGGTATTTATTGAAAAAAAATCCACATATAAGTGGACCCATGCAGTTCAAATCCGTGTTGTTCAGGGGTCAACAGTGGTCCAAGGAGTAGGATTGCTGGGTTACACAGTAACTCCGTGTTGAACATTTTGACCAACTTCTAAACTATTTTCAAAGTGGCTGTATCATTTTATATTGTTGTAATCCTGGTTTTATAAAACAAAGATCTTGCGCTCCTGTCCAAGACGGTTAGGAATAAATTATGTTTGATCAGACAATAAGTTCCTCCGTGCCGAGGAATGTCTGTCACTTGACAGCACACAGTGATGCTTCATGAATGGGACATGAGGTAAAAATGCTAGGCCCAGTTCAGTGTCACTAGGATTGGCCTCATTTATGATAATAAGAACAGAAGCTGCATGTCAATGATAAGAACAGAAGTGTATGTTCATCCCTGCACTGAGAAGGTTCTAAATATCAAGCACTTGCTGCCTGGGAGTCTTAGGAACCTTCAGGGTTGGCATGGCTCCTGTTCTATTTATGAGGTGTGTTGGTGTGTTTTACTTTCCAGTAGAGACCAGTGTATTGGTAAGTCCCACCACTAGCACCTAAAGGATAAAATAAGACCAAATGAAAACAGAATTTGCAAAACCACAAATTGTTTCCCATGAGAAATGAATATAAATGAAGTGGACTTCCAAATTCTGTGCTGTTATATTTGACATAGTGTTTCCCTTGCTCATCCTTAATGACAGTGTTTGGGTGCCTGAATACTGAAAACTTCAAAATAACTTTATTTTTGCCTTCTTCTTTTTTTATTATGGTTATTTGCCGTTTATAAAGTGCCTTAGAAACCCCGTTCCTTCAGGGCTTAAACATCTGTGATTCTATATTTAGATCTTCATTCCTGAAAGTGAAGGAAACCACCTACTGTTGACTTTACTCCCTTCATTACCCTGCCAAATTTCCATATTTCTGATTTGCAAAATGAAGATTTCATATGAGAGAATTCTGTTTGAGAAAAGCAAAGTTTTGTGGCAGTTGCTGCTCCAGAGACTTGAGGAGTAGGGAGTGTTCCTTAGACAGAAAACGTTGGAATTCTTTGTAGATCACAGACAAAATTTGAAGGCTTAAATGACAGTAACCAAGTTGTCTTTTTACTCATGAAAGTTAAGCATATTCAGTGCCTTTTTAAAACATTTTTATTTCTATAGATTTTCTGTGAATTTGTGTTGAGAAAAAGAGTTTATTCATTTCTCTTTACCACTTCAATACCTGTAAAAAAAATGGGCAAAATTAATGGTGCTACTGTGTGAGGCCAGTGAGAATGTGTCTCCCCAGGTGGAGAATTCTTTTGAAAGTAAGAAAAAATGAAAGATAGGAGGAGCCCTGTCACCATTGCATAGAAAGTGTTTTGCAGATTGAAGAGTGCTAAATTGAGCATCATTGCCATCAACGGTTAGAGAGATTGTTTTATTCCATTGTGAAGAAAACCAAACCATTTAGCATGTTGTGTTGGTCTGTTTTGTGATTTCTTTGGAGGGAGTTGATTGATTTTAATACCATCATACCAAAGAATATCATGACACACACCATCAGTGTCTTGTGACCCAGTGACTGAAATAAAAGTTTCCAAGTGGACAAACCACCTGCATTTAATATATTCCAGTGCCATAGGTAAAAAAGGGCAAGAATATTATTATGGTAAATAACGTAACTTATATAGTTACTAATTGTATTTATTTGTTTGTGCTCTAAAAAGTAGTCATTACTACAGTTAACACTTACTACATGTCAAGCATTTTTCTAAACTCTCAGTCTTTAATCTTGTTAACAGTCAGGAGAGGTAGGTACCCCATTTCACTGTAAGGAAGCTGAGACACAGGGAGCTTAAGTGACTTGCCCAAGGTCATACAAGTAGTGTGAGAGCCTGCCTGGTTTTGATGGAGCTGGTGCAATGTGTGGTGTCAGCTTTATTTATCACGTTGCATATCTGCTCATTTCTCTGGGAAAATTTCAGATCATTTTTGCTGTAACCTGCTTTGGGGGCCTGAGTAACCAGCCATTGTTCACTGTAATCTGAAACCCCTGGAACACCCCTTTGAGGAACGTGTCCTATTAGACAAGCTGCTATGAGAAACAAGAGATAAGTGTGTATGGAACGGGCTTAGAAACTGGTGTGTGGACGCTGTGATGATGCCGGTGGTGACTACCAGCACTGCCAGAAAGAATCACACATTTCATTGTCTTAGTGATTATATCTTAAGTGATAAATTAGCTTACAATTCACATCTAACTTTAGTTTGTGTTGGGCACTAGGCTTTTGTTGATAAGTTTTAACATAATATTTTAGAAATATTTTTAAAAAATTAAGTGGAATAATTTGTGTTGAGGGAAAAACTAATAGTTTGCTAAAAATAGCAAACTAGTAGTTATTCTAATGTCTAAAAACAGAGAAGCACTGAAGGTACTGGGTTTCAAGAGTCTACTTTTATTGCAGACTTCAAAATATAATCCTGTTTGACATTACTCTTTCTGGTAGATTTAGTTTAAAGTTTAACTTAATATCTTCGATGAAATCTTCTAACAGTTTTTCATAACATAAAATAAACTGCCTTTAGAGTTGGACTAAACCTTAAGAATAGCCTGCCCTTTGATCCAGTGATTCCACTGCTGGGTCTATATCCTAAGAATCCTGAAACACCCATCCAAAAGAACCTATGCACCCCAATGTTCATAGCAGCACAATTTACAATAGCTAAGTGCTGGAAACAACCCAGGTGCCCAT
>CM052541.1:114555985-114582884 GCA_028533065.1 Trachops cirrhosus | reverse complement strand
CATGGACAAAACTATGGGGCTTGGAAATGGAAGGGAGGTGGGGAGGGATGGGTGGGTGGGTGGGTGGGCTGGAATGGGAATAAAAGATAGAAACTGTACTGAATAATCTAAAATAAAAAAATTAAAAAAAAAAGAATAGCTATTACATGGTTACTTAGTAACAGTTGCCTTATATTCATTAGAAACTTAATGAGTTATTTAAAGTTGGTAGGACAGACTTTCTCAGCTTCCATTCCCCTCCGCCCCTAAAATTTAACCTAAGAAATAACAGTTAAGGCCCTGGCCAGGTAGCTCAGTTGGTTAGAGCGTCGTGTGGATACGCCAAAGTCATGGGTTCCATCCCCAGACAGGGCACATACAGGAATCCACCAATGGAGCACAAATAAGTGGAACAACAAATTGGTGTTTCTCTCCCTTCTCTCTCTTTCTAAAATCAATTTTTAAAAAAAGAAGTAACAGTTAATATCCTTAAAGGACAAAATTAATTCATGTTTAAGATACCAACCCAAACATGATTGAAAACATATGCAATTCTTAACCACATTTCCTAATTCACTGTCAGTGAAAGTTATTCCAAGTTTTGAAAATTAATTCGTATTACCTTTTGTATTAGCTTAAACTTTTTAAACTATTTTGAAGTGTAAGTTCTGTTTACCATGCTTTTTCTACTTCTAAATAGTAGTCATTGGACTAAAATGTCTGAAAAGCAAGGTGTTTTTTATTACTGTCGATAATTCAAAGTACCATTTTTCTACTTACACTTTGCTATGATTACATCAGATTATATGCACACTGCCATAAATTCTGAGGCAGAAAGTAAAAATATCCCTTTGGTGTTCTCCCTAGCCCTACCTTCTGTTGAAGACTCCTAGGTCAAGATTAGCTTCTAGTCTAAACTACATTAAGTAATATTAATGTTTCCACACTTTTCTTTATCAAAGACATATGTAATCAACTGTATAGGAATGTGTCCTGGCAGTTCCTATGATGTCATCAACAGCCAATTAGATTTTCTGATTATCCTGAAGTAATTATTATCACCATATTGATCTGATTTGGTTTCAGTGAAGATCAAAGAAACTTGATGTTTTAATGAGTATGTCCAGTCACATAAATGGACACCTCTCTCCACCTCTATCTAGGCCATGGTAAAAAGTCTTAATTCAGAACCTGCTTACTGTTTATTTCTGCCCCAATTGCAATTCATTTTGTTCCCACAAACGTAGAAATCTCCTTGAACCAAAGATTTTTTTTTATTTTCAAAATGAGAATAGGATTATACAGAGCAGAGAATTTTTCAGCCAAGTGGAAACCACAAAGACCAGAACACATGCCTAATTATACTATAATAAATTCTCTCTGGTCCAGGTGAAGACATTGTTTAACCTCGCTTGCCACCATCATTTGAATGTTGAGTAAACTAAATGCCAGGTGTCCTGAGGCTAGAGCAGCCAGGCAGTTTGAGCTCTATTTGTAAATAGTATTGCTGAAATAAATTTTTGCAAGTATCTTACTAAGATATTTATTAAATCTTAAAGCAACCTCTGCAATATCACCATATTTTTAAAGATAAAATTAAACTGCCCAACAAATGCTTCAATAGTGGTTTTTAAGTGTGACCATGTTGTTATTTAGAGGTCAGTGATGAACTGCTCACAGTTTTGTTGAGAACAGGGAGAAATTAGAAAGGCTGTTGTAGAAGAGGTTTTTTTTTTTAGGGAAAAAAAAAATTCTTGACTTGGTTTTTGTCAACGAGAGTACATTAATTAGCAAGGAGTTTGCGTGATACCTTCTGGCATTTTTAAAGGTGAAAATATTTTCACTACAGAAACTGTAACTTGATGCATGGGCTTTACAGGAAGGTCACATTGTTTAATCAGCTATATCAAAGTGGCATTGGCGATTTTGGGAAGAAAGACTATCGCGTGAGATGAACAAGAGAGAAGCCCCACAGAAGCAGAGACCACTTCAAACTACTAAGAGCTGAGTCAGTCTGCTGTGTAGTAATAATACCTCACATTGTTGCTTGCCCAGGGCAGGCATCGGATGGGTGCCCTCTTTCTCCTATCACACACACTGCTCCAAAAGGGCTGTCAAAAGTGAACTTGGCAATGTGGGTTCCACTGTTGCTGCTAACCAGTGCTGTGACTCTTTGTGGTATATAGCTTCTCTTAACTTCTTTTACTTTGTTTAAGATTGAGGGATAAAAATAGGTTGTTCTGAGGGCAGTTCTAGCCAGAGATTTTATAACAGATCTTTTAAGTGGTTTTGTGGTGGTTGTTAACAGGATGGTCCTGTATTACTATTTTAAAGTGATCCCCACCAAAGCATCTACTGTCATCATAGGCCTCCCTTAGATAAAAGGATACTTCATAATATATTTAACTAATGTGGAAAGTTGCTTAAAGGTGTGTATATATCACTGTGTGTGTGTGACAGAGAGAGGCAGAGAAGAATTTGCTCTGTTAATTTGACCATGAAGTAATAGCCAAGGACAGGTCAATGCTGTGATTGTAAATTAAGTGAAAAGCTTTTGGAGATGTTAAAGAACCAGGATTCCCTGAGAAAATGTTTGTTCTCACTTCCTGTTCCTTACATATCTTTGTCTTTTAATTTCAAGATTATGTTTTTGGTCAGGATTTTAATATGAGAAGTTTTTTCAGTTTTTGTTTGGTTTTGGTTTTATTTCTCTGAAGGAAATTAAATGAGGTCATTAACATGTGTATTGGTTTTGCTTCCTGGATGACTTTTTTTGTTTAATCAATTTTTAGAAGTTATATATATATACATATATGCATATATTTCCCTTAATAATGTTTACATATAGAATCATTTCATGTTACATAGAGTGTTTTCTTCCTGAACATTTCGAAGATGGGGGAAAACATAGTCTTAGTAGTATTGTAGTAACTTACAGGAAGAATAGCAAGTGCTTATTAAAGATATTTCCCATCACCAGCACACAATAAATCTATTAAGAGTTTCTGAATTTGTTTGCTTTTGTGGGGTCTGAATAGCCTACTTCTGTTAAATATAAACTATTTTCCACTAAAATAAGTAGCTGTTGTATATTTATCTGATGAATAACTTTGTAAACTCTTTTAGCCGTTGTGAAGAAGTTTATTAGTTTGAAAACTGAAAATATAGGATGCTTTCAGTTTTCATTAGCTAATGGACTGTTTTAGGAAGAATAAGAGAAATTGTTATTCCAAAGGCCTGTTTTTTCACTCCCAGGGAAAAAAATCTCTAGTGTCTAACCCATATTTCAGGAGCATTTGGCCAGGAGGATACTTTTGTCAGTGTTTATGAATAATGTTGTATTTATTCATGCAGACATTTTTCTACTTATTACACATTGATTTTCTTAATATCTCCAATCTTTCGGTTCTAAAACCTACATGTTTCAATTGATGAAATTAGCCTTTTAACGTTTCTATGAAGGGTACTGTTGTACTTAGTGGTAAGATTTTTCAGGAACTTCGCTTTTAAACATTTAACTGAACTTTAGAAATATAAAACGAGAAAGTGGTACTGATTTGCTTATATTTCATTTAGCATTTGTGTACTTTCCCCAAACCATCTATGTGCCTTTAGAAGATCCTTTACCTATATCACATCTGGTTGACTATGCCAAAGTAATGTTTTGAGAACATTTAACATTTTATGAAATAATACTGTTGACAGTTTTTCAGAAAAACTGTTCATTTTATTCATTCTGTATTTCTCCTGTGAAAATGTGAGAGATCTAGATATCATGATTACTGTTGAACACAGTTTAATAAGTCTTGATTTTATTAATATCAGAGACAGTAATAGTTAAAGTAGCTGTATAAACCAAACTTGGGAGAAAAAGATAAGCCAGTTTAGTTCTGTTCTAAATATGAGCTCCTTCATATTCTCCAGTAGATGCGTCTTTGGAATGTGGTTTCAGGTAATAAGATGTATCTATGTATATGTACATATAAATGTTAAATACTGATATAATAGTGCAAATTTTAACTTGAATCAGAATGTATTAGGATTATGATTAATAAAATTAGTCAAAATCACTTGAATAAAATAGGAATTCTGTTTTTTAAAAAATGGCATGTACTTCATAATCAGTTAGAGGACATTTTCCATAGCATGTCCTCCTCCTAAACTGTATCACGCCCACTTCCTCACTTATATTTTCCATTGCACTGTAAGTTGTGGAAGGACAGTGGCACTTCGTCTCTATGTGTTTTGCTAGTGCATACCATGGTGTTTGACAGACGGTGAGCACTATTTGATGAATGGTTGAATTTATGAGTGAATTCGCGTTGTAGTTTTAAAAATGTACTGTCCACCTCAAATGTGAGGTTACATGTTGCTCTTAGTTTTATGTAAGATGAGAATAATATTGTATGAATGACTCAGAGTTAGAGTGTAAGGTAGACTGAATTAGGGACATTCTTTCGTATGAAAAGTTCTGTGACTATCTCAGAATGTTTAGACAAAGGCACTCATCCACATTTCATGGAAACGTAATTATTAATATTGCCACGAATAAGTAGCTTTCCAGGGTTACATGTCAAGATAATGGCAGTTGGGAGTAACACCCTTAGTCTCTACTAATCCCTGGCCTAGTGCCCAACGCCACTGTTCAGCATGGCAACTTGTGTGCATGTTTTTCTGTTCTTACCATCAGCACCTCAGAACAACCTATATGCTCGAACAGCATAGGATCAAGTGCATGTAGAAATATTTCACCTCTTGTCTATGAAAAGTGGGCATTGATATTGTGTTATTGTTGGGTATTTTATTTTTTTTTTACAGGTGGCTGCCTATATATTTTAACACCTTCGTGACCACATACTGAATTGTATCTAATAATTGTTGAATGGGTGTGTCACAGTACTTACAAAGTTCTGGTTATGGATAGACTTTTTAAATTTATTTTTTATTGTATTTCTTTTTGTTACCATTTATCCTCCCTATAACCCACTCCTCCCCCCACCCCCGCCATGTTCAGCCCCACCATCACCACGTTGCTGTCCATGTCCATGAATTCTTTCTCCTTTTCGCTTGGTCCCTCCACCTCCTAATTCCCCATCCCTAGATTTTTTTTTTTAAGATTTAATTTTTAGGTTTATAAAAATAGTTTTGGAATAATGTTTTCTCATTATTCAAAACTCACATTTTTTTTTCTATAAAAGTATCAGAGAAAGTATAAGGTTGTTTTGGCTAAAACTGCCTTCTTCACTTGGGGTCAGTGTAGTTTTATTTATGTTCAAATTATTATTTTGAAAGATTGAGAAAAGACAATCTGCTCTCACAACTCTATCTGCTACTCTGGCAACGTTGCTTATTTAAGTAAAATAAAGAATGGATAAATTTTATTTAAATAAAAGCATTAATTTTCCCCCAAAGGCTAAGGCTTGGCTTGATTTTGTTTTCAAACAGTATTTTAAAAGAGTGTTTGTTTAATAGATAAAAATCTGTGCATGTGATTTTGTGTATGAAGTATCTGGAGGCACTTACTACCCTTGATCTCTTAACCTCAAGAGGACTGCATGGTTATTAGTAACGACTAATATTCATGTCAGCGGTGCTCAGGGCACCCTGCCATAGAAATAATCTACTGTGGACAACAGTTAGACTTGAACTTGGGTTTTAAAAAGAATGACACAGCACGACTTCAAAGTGATCCGCACTTCGCCTGGCAGATCCTATTTACACAGAGTTTGCAACTGTATGAGAGTGTGGTTTCAGTGGAAGGATAGGGATCTGTTAGCTCTTTCTGTCCCTATTTAATATTCAAATGAGCACGGCCACCGGATGTTCACAGAAATGATTTCTTCGTGGAGGTTCTGGTGTCAGGTTTTGCCTCAGCAAGCCCTTCGAATCCCTTCCTATTTTGAACTAGGTGGTGAGCTTGGGGCGATTCTGAACCCGTGCTGCCTCTCTCCCCCGCGGGTCTGATTTGCGCTGATGTCACCACCCAGCAGTTGCATTGCAGCCTCTCGGCCTCTGGGTACCTCCCCCTGAAACCGCTCTCCTCTCGGAAAGGAGGCAAGGAGTCAAAGGAAAGATGACTGCGAAGTTAAGTCACGGGAGGGCGTAGCAGTGAAGTGCCGGAGAGCTGCGCGTTCGGAGCGCTCCTCGGGCGAAGGAACGGAGCAGATGTTGCCTAAAGAGAGAGAGCATTCCTGGGAGCGCCCTGGCTTGGGAGGATGCCTGCCCTGCCGGGGACCGGACTGCCTTGAGGAGCTGGGGACCGCGCAGGAGGTCCCTGCTGGAGTTCCTTTTCTGCCTCCTCCGCCGCCACCTCTGCCTCTCTGCAGCTGTAGCTAAAATGAAAGACAAACTGCGGCCACAGTTGGTCAGTTTCAAAGGATAGAGTAGTCTCGGTTTTCAGCTTGAATGTGAATGACGCTGCCTGTGCCTTAGAGGAAACCCGGAGCTCTTCTTTGCTGCAATTGCCTCAGGTGGAATAAGCCCTCTTAAGGAAGATCAGATAAGACTCTGGAAAATGGCTTTTTTTTTTTTTTAAAAGGAGAGTTTATAGAACACCATGCTTTCTAAACTGTTTACTTTAAACAGTTGGTGGATTGTACTGGCCTGGCTGTCCCAAAGTCGGATTTTTTTTTTCCTTGGGGTAGTTCTGACTAGCCTCAAAGAAGCTTAATATGGGAAGAAAAACTGCCGGTTGAATTCAGATTATTTATAGCTACTACCCAAAAAAAGTAATAGAAAATTTTAACTTTCTTACAGCATTAGACTTATTTTTTCTCAGACGATTTGTTCTGTGCCTTGATCTGAACAATACACAGTCCCTGTGTTTGTCTTTTAAGTTTCTAAAGGACGGTTTATTTATAAAGGAGATGAAGTTTTGCAAGCCATCTTTAAGTGGATTACAGTTAACCAGAGCTCTGTCTGAATTGACAGTCAGCCTGTTAAAATGCTTGGTCATTTGGGAATTTTAATCTGGAAATCTCAGATGCAAAATTAGACTGAAAAGGGAAATGGATTGACAATGGAATGTTCTGATTGTTTGAGCCACTGTTAAGTGTATGTTTGTGGGTGTGTGTTTTCTGTGTTTTGGAGTATGTGAAAGGGAACTTCGGGGTGGGGAAGGGGGAGGAAGGAGATTTCTACTCTGTTCTTGATGCACTTTATTTTTTTAGTATCACTCTGAAAGCTACCAGCTAAAAGGATAGTTGCATTTAGACTGATGCACTGATGATGACCTTAAACACCTCATCTGTTATGATGTATATTATTTGAGCATGTGTCTTTATGGTAAAGACACTTTATAGTTCTGTTCAGAAGTATACTTTTGTGAAAGATGCTTTGCCTTATTTCTTATTTTCTGTTTTAAGAGCTGCAATATTTACTTTAACTTTCTACAAAATGGGGAAGCCACTCAGCAGACCAGACTGTTTACGTCAGAATCCCCCATGTGTAGGGAAGGGTGAAGAAGAGGAGGACCTAAATATCGAAGACTGTTATGTCCCACAGCGGTCGATCTATGATACTGTTAGACTAAATGAACAGATAGACTCTGGTTCAAAAGGTAGCCTGTCTTCCAGGCATTTTGCAGATCGGACCTTACCCTACAGTCACAGGACACTGGATGTTAGTTCTTTATGCTCCAACGGTGCCCTTGCTTCTTCCAGTGGGTTTGAGCTGAGAGGTCGTGAAGCTCACACACTAGATGAAAGGATGATCTTTGATGCCCTCAAACTAAATAGCGATATCATTCGAACCACAGGATTACCCAAGGCCAAATCTCATGCAGAAAAGAAAGAGCACAGACGGTCATGGCGAATGTTTGTCCCAGCCAATTTTATGGATTATGTAAACAAAAGTGAAAGCTCCTTTGTTGAACCTACTGATATGTCAGATGCTGTTACCAAGGCCAGCAAGTGCAGGTGGGGGACTAATTCTCTCACGTCGGAGGAGGATGACTCTGGTTTATGTAGCCCTCCAGCAGAAAGGGAAGAAAAACAGGGCATTTTAACTGGAGACCAGTCACGCATTGCAAATTTGTCTTCTGCTGAAGATATTCATATAGCGGAACAACATACACCATTTTTTCCTGTCAATTCCATTAGTGAACAGAAAATCCCATTGCTTTCATGTAGTAGTGCCCACCCTGATGAAAACTTCAAAATGATTTTACAGGGTATTTCTCCACTAGAGGAAATGAATGGTGTAAATGGGCAGAGGGAAATCCCTGGTGAAAATTGCTGCCTGCAGAATGATTGGAAAGAAAGCACTGTTAAGTGTGACCCATTAATTATGCCAAGAGATGGAAAAAAGGTGTGTATTTCTAATACCGGAGAAGAAGGGAAAACATGTGGACCAGGAGAATTCCAAATCACAGCCCAAAGTAGGGAACTTTTGGAAGGTTCTCCTGAGGATTTAGCGCTCTCCCATTTAGATCTGGGGGCAAATGACATAGATTGTGGGAGCAGAAGTTTAGAAGAAAATGTGATACTATTAACACCATGCAATTCGGAAGAATCCAACATAGCATCTGAAGAGGAAATGGAGGCACCTCTTTCTGCCCAGGAGATAGAGGTGATCCATAAGACGTGCTCCCCGAAATTTGTAGCAGTGAGAAAGAAAGCAGCTCCCAGAAAAACAAGGGCCCAGGCAGGAGTATTGGACCCAGTCTGTAATGGCTTTCAGTCAGTTCAGGTAACTAATGCAAACCTGAAACCCTGCAATGCCAAAAGTTTGTGCTTCTGTTCTCAAGTGGTCACTAGTGTTTCTAATAATGATCATATCCAGTCTTTTATTTGGGGGCGAGGGGTTGACTGGTATCCTGTAAGATGCCAGATATTGATAAGTTGATCATTACAACAAACTAATTAGGGACTAGTTTTGAGAATGATTGTTCCCAGCTGTAGAGAGTCCTGCTATTATTGATTGTGCAGATGGAGGCTGTTTGCCGTCACTTAGAATGCCTCCACTGTGAATTTATGTTAACGTTCAGCTTTTACACAAATTGTGGTTTAAGACACTTCCATTTAAGGGCAGCTACATTGGATTTATTAAGCTTGAACAGGCTTAGTCATAAAGGTACAAACAATATTATATTGTTGTGGTCTGCAAAGTACTCTATTCAAATTAAGGACGTTTTAAAATGTGCTGAAAGTTTTCTCTCAGTAGCTCTGCATGTGGAAACAGAGAAGTTACATTGTGCTGCATTTTGCAATCTTGATAGCTCCTAACTTTTTGTGAGTGGTAAATGAGGTAAGAAAGTAAAGGGTGCAGCCTCGTAATAAGTAGAGCTTGTTTGTCAGGCCTGTAATTTTTTCCCTCCCACTTAGACTGAAGTTCAGCTATTTTGGTACTTTTACAAAGCTCTTCTGGTAAACTTTGCCTCAGAGGTAATTGTATTTTATTTTAAGCTTCTCTGTGTTTGTGTGCTTATGATTGGGGGAAGTCTCTCTTGATAGACATTTTGTTACCACTGAAAGAAAAGGAATTTGGACAATATTAGAAAAGTTCCTCTTCTCAGCCCATGAAATGATTTGCTTTCATTACCAATGCCCTTTCCTTGAGCATGCTTTAAATGGCACGCTAGTTTAAAAGCTTGGCAGAGTACTTCTTTATGTAAAGGATCTTGTAGTATTTCTGTAGAAAGTAATAAAGCTCCTGGGAGCATATAGGTTCTTTAGTAACCCTTTTTAACCCTTAGTATATTTTTGTAGCACTTTGGAAAATTATGACAGACTTACCTAGATCTATTTGATATGCAACTCTAAAATTAATTTCTTTAAAACCGAGGTAAGAGATTAAGGCAATTTACTACAACATTTTATTAAGGTTTTTGTTTGTTTGTTTTGTTTTGTTGTCCTGAAAATTCTCTAAGAGGGAGACTAGAACTTTTCCCTGAATCCTTATATACCAGACAAGTTCTTGGGCTTAAGAATGTAGCAGTCCCTGTCCTCATCCCCTGACTTTTTTTTCTTTCTTTTTTTTTTTTTGCGAGTAATGAAAAGATATCCACAGCTATTAATTCCTAGAAGTAGTAACTTAGAAAGTGGTATAGAAAAGAAATAGAATCATAATACAGAACCAAATTCTATTTTCACCACCTTGTCTCAACTTTATATTGCCTTATGAAGTAAATTGATGCCTTTTAAAAAGTTATGAAAACTTTTTTTCTCAGTCATTTGGGGAATTCTTATAATTTCTTTGGTTATGAGTAGTTGACTTTTTATATATGGTTGTGCTATATAGATATAATTCTCCAGTGTGAAATTGTCTATATAGGAGGGGACTTCTGGAGGAAAGGGTCATTTATTTGTTTGCTGTTCCTAATTTGCTCATTCATACAATAACACGGGACTATCCTGCTTTTGGGGCTTTGTGCCAGCAGAGTCTGGAGAGTTTGTCTCACCTGGCCTCCGCATCTTTCAAACTTATTTTCTACACCGTGCCTGAATTTTATCAAGTACTGTTTTGATATTTGCCTTTGTTATGTTTTCATACATTCTGTTTGACTGCTTACTTTCTGGGACTGTTGATGTACTTATGTAGTGCCCTGTTGTTTAATGACTCAGAGCCCCAAACCTTGTCTTAACCTTAGCTGAAACTTTCCTTCCAGGCTAAATTAACTTATTTTCTTTATGGCATCCTTCAATCCCTGCATTAAAAACATTTGTGTTATCTCTGAAAGTGTTGATCTACCCCCAGTATTATCTGTTAAGGGGTGGATGTCACTCCTTCCAAGACATAAATATTGCTTTTCTGTACTGATGTTCATTTGGCAAATAATTATCAAGTACATATTGCATGCTAGGTACTGTGGTGGGTCTGGGGCATGAAACTGTTTTAAGGACAACAGAAATTTCTGCTTTCATGGAACATGCATTTTGCTTTAACACATTAGATCTTTTGACAGTTACAGGCAACTGGGGACCGTAAGCTGGATGGGATGAGGAGTAAGGGTTGGGTGGGTCTGGAAAGCTGCTGATGGTGAAGGCAGAGTCGCTGGCTGGCCCTGTGTGTGATCAGGTCTGGGGGGGAGGTCTACATGCCTCCTGCAAGCCCATCGGCATCCTGATAGATGTGGAGGGGGCTACATGTATAGGCATCCAGGCTACTGCAGGGCCAGCCTATATCATTTTTCTTTTCCTGTGCCTGTGTTTTGGCCCCTCTGGCAAGCCATAGATTGGCATTGAGGCTCACATCATCATCTTGTGAGTGATTCTCACATCCAATTTGAGTCTCATACTTTAGTGCCCCCTAATAGCAGGCAATTCTCAGAAGAGCCTATAAGAGTCCTTGCCATGTAACTGGGGCTTAGTTTGGGCTCATCTTATCATTTTGTTCCTTTGCATTTTTCATACTATTTTTGCATTATAGTTATACTGTAATGATAGGCAATTTCTAGTGCTATGATAATAAATCAGTAAAGAAAGGACACACACTATTTTCTTGGTTTTATAGGTAATTTGATTAAATGCACATAAACTATTACTCTTTAATATTCCCAAATAGTTTTGATAATATTATGAATTTATATTTAGTTTGCTTTCTGGGTGTTATTAATAAGGTTGCTATGACATAAATAGGCAACAGAAATTATCTTTATCTCCAGTCATTGCTATCTGATCATTGAATAAGTGTTTATATTTGGTGGTTCTTAGGTAATATCAGCCTTATGATTATTGCTCTTCCAACTGCAGGTATTCCAAAAAGAAGAGATTGAACCCTTGCTGGTTAAACAGCAAGAAGTAAACTGGTTGGGTCAGGGCCTTATTCAGAGCGCTGCTAACAGCACCAGCACCCAGGGTTTGGAGCGGGACCTGGACGATGTCAATACAAGGTGGAAGACTCTCAATAAAAAGGTGATTTTCTCATCCCCTTCACTGTCTTTTCTGTTTGTTATCATTCACTGGCATTTGTTATGAGTATGAATCATATTTACAGTAGCCAAACTTCCCTAACATGCCCACATTTTATATTGCTGTGAACTGGATGGCCCAAACTCAGGTGCCTACAGAGCTCATTAGGGAACATAAATGAAGGGATCCAGCCGGATGAAACAGGGCCTCTCCCTGTCATTACCTTGACTGCGATAGACACACAATAGCGCAGGTGCGGTGGCAGGTGGCCTGTGACATTGTCCTGTGTTGAGAGACCACACACACCCCTGAAGGCACAGAAGCTACTTAGCTCCAGCGGGTCTCTGCAGTGGAGGGGTCTGTGCTCGCTGTCCCACTTACTTTCAAAAGAACCTGGGAATCTCACTCCTTATGTGAAATCTTTTAATTTTCAAATGTCAGCAACTAATTTCATACTGCACATAATAGGTCACACCATGCAGGGGAAAAGAGAACAACTATGCCTGTCTGTCAGCCCTGGACTAAGGGTTTGCCACCCTCATTATGAACTGTTAACACCAAATATTATTTTACTTGTCAAGTATAGATCCAACCTTTTAAGAAATATACCCGTGGGGGAAAACACTGGAGAATAAAGCTCTGGTATCTCAAGGAGATAATGCGGACATACAGCGGCATGGATTATCAGGAAACTGGCACTGGCTGGCAGAGCCTGCCTGGTGGCAGTGGGTCTTGCCTGTATACGGATTTTCGCTGCATCGAAATCTTGAGCATTGTCAGGCCTCAAACCCACATTTAGCATTCTTTAAAGTCTGATTAATATTGTAGTGCTCTTTAAAAGCAGTTGGAGTGCAGCGTCAGGTGAAAATATACGGCATGTGTTTAAAACACCTTGCCAACGACTCTTTGTCCAGAGGAAGAAGCTGTATGAGAAGGGCGGCAGGGTGTTGTGCGACGCAGAGACTCCATTTCCTAGCAGACAAAGCCCCTGGCCTGTTAACAAAGGACTCCAAGCTGGGAGCTAGCAGGATTTAATTGGATACTTCATAGTTATTTTGCCCAGCAAAACATAATTCTGACTCTCTCTGTTGTAATAGTTATTTTTCAGTCTTAGTCATTTTATCATTATCCCTGATATTCATCAGCAGAAAATAAAAAATGAACCCCAGGGATAATAATGAAAATGACTAATGCATTATTTCTTTCCATAAGCTTAAAATATTTGGGTCATTCACTGCCAATCATAAAGGCATTGGATATTCCCAAAATCTCAAAGATTTTGTCTTTCACATTGACTGTTTATGATGGTAAACTTATCTTCTTGGCTTACTTGCTAAAGTTTCACACCTTTCTACCTCTGTCCTGTCCACGATCAGTGCTTTGGGTAGATTTTAAGTGAAAAGGAAAAGAAAATTTGTGACCAGATGGGGAGAGAAACATGAAAACTGGTGGCTGGTGGGCAAATTTCATTGTTTCAAGCAACTAAATAAGTTGGAAAAACTGAAACTTGGCAGGTGGCTCAGAGAGCAGCCCAGCTGCAGGAGGCCCTGTTGCACTGTGGGAGGTTCCAGGATGCCCTGGAGTCCCTGCTCAGCTGGATGGTGGACACGGAGGAGCTTGTGGCCAATCAGAAGCCACCATCGGCCGAGTTCAAGGTGGTGAAGGCCCAGATACAAGAGCAAAAGGTAAGGTAGCAATCATTTTGTATTGTGTCTCATGTTCCATATTAACGAGAGTAAAAATTTAACTTGTGACTCTTTATTTATGTTAATAGGATATCCTAGTTAACTGGTTATTAATGTTCTAGACATTATTTGTTGGTCATTTGACAAATATTTACGGAACCAGGCGCTGTGGATTAGGCATTGTTCCAGGTGCTGGAGATACATCACCAAATAAAAAGGATGAGAGTTCCTCACTGGATTTGCATTTTCATGGGAAAGGAGGAACAGGGAGAGAGAAGCAATAAAGTAAATAAGTATGTTGTGATAAGTTAGCAAGTGATAACTGAAGAAGGGAAGCGAGATGCGGATTAGAACGTGGTAGCAAGAATGAGGGACAGCAGGTGCTCAAGTGGAGGGTTGTATGTGTGCAATTTTATTTTATTTTTTGTATGAGTTTTTTTAAATTTTTTATTTTAATCATTATTCAAGTACAGTTTCTATCCTTTACTCCCATTCCAGCCCACCCACCCATCCCTCCCCTCCTCCCTCCCATTTCCAACCCCCTGAGTTTTTGTCCATGTATGTGTACAATTTTAAACAGAGAGGCCAAGGAAGCCCTCACTCACGGCAAAGGCGACTTAGGACAGAAATACCACTGTTCCCTAATGTATTAGGTTGATCCCTATGAAACAGCCTTTTATGTAGATTAATCACGGGGAGTTTCAACCTGCACTAAAGAGGAAAATATTTGATTGACATACGCTAAAGAATGAGCAGTTGTGTCTTTTGACACATAGTCAGGACCATGTTGGAAAGGCACACTCGTTAGAGGGGTGGTGACTACGTGGGACCACACGTACAGCGTGGTGCCCCTGACGGTGGTGCTTAGACAGGAAGTGCTTAGTGATGTTGTCAGTGCCCATTTGTCAGCTGTGACCTGAAAGGACATATGGGGGTCCCAGACCGCAGCACATGAGTAAGTTTTCTCCTGGGTGAAACCTTAAAAAGAAGGGAATGGATTAAGAGGCTTAATTTAATTTTGGTATTCAACACTTAGAAGGCTAGTATATTGGGAAATCAACCTATTAGAAATAGATTTAGAGATAAGAGTTAAAGAGACGTGATGGGAAATTGCACATGGCCTCTGTGCGATTTTTGAATAATGTATGTCATATATAATAAAATAATGTATATCACAGTAGTCAAAATGTTATTTTATACATAATAATATAATTTTTGCCAATCACAATTTAATTTAAATCTTTGTAATTCTCCTAGAGTTATTGAATTATGCTTCGCCAACAAAACCTCTTTTCTGATTTTGCTTTCATCATTGCCAGATGCTTTTCTTTTAAAATTTATCAAGCCTGGGCAGGTATAGCTCAGTGGATTGAGTACAGGCCTGCGAACCAAAGGGTCACCAGTTTGATTCCCATTCAGGGCACCTGCCTGAGTTGCAGGCCAGGTTCCCAGATGGGGTGCATGAGAGGCAACCAACCACATGCTGATGTTTCTCTCCCTCTCTTTCTCTTTCCCTTTCCCTCTCTCTAAAAAAAATAAATTAAAAAAATAAAGATAAATAAAGTTTATCAAAAGTAATCTATTTAATTAGTTTTCTCTATTGCCTAAACCACCTGGTAGACTTTGATTTTATAATGACTCTAACCTGTGTCAAGAGGTTTATGTTTTCTTTTTAAACAAGGTCCTCTACCTCCTGCCTTGGTAATCTTGCTATCAAAATGAAAGTGAGTGAACAGTCTTCTAGCTTGTTACTTCTGGGTAACTGTCCATGTCTGTACTCCTTAACTATCAGTGAGGGTCAGATGAAGGACACAGGGAAGTAGTTAGTATTTTGTGCACTGTGCCCTCCTCATTGCTAAACAGGGCGCCTTGTGCAGGGACAGCACGTGCTAGTGAAATACTTGATGAGATAAGAGCAAAGGAATCCTGAGCTCTGGCTACCTGTACTGACATTCTATTCCAGGCTTCTTCAAATGTTTTCTTAGGATTGAATTGATTGTTTTCTGCTGCTAAATCCTAAAATGTTAGTCTTAGTTAGCTGGCTTTGGAGATTTCTCACATGTTCCACCCTTTGTTCCTTTGGGAGTGGTACTTAAAAGCTTTTTTTCAGTTTTTATCCACGTGAAGGATTTTAGGAGCTAGCCCCACCTAGTAGAAAGAGCCAAGAGCCTCTAATTTTTGCCTCACTAGCTTGTGAACTTGGTCAGAGTCTCAACTTCCCTGTCTATACTGGATTGTTTAACATTGGAAATGGTTGGGAAAACAGTAATGATTTATAATCATCTGTTTTGTCTTAATGGGACAGATCATGGTTCAATGTTTAGGACATTTCCATTTCATTACAATGATGGGAATTTGTCACAGCGCCGTGGAGTTATCCTAAACAGCACCTTCTACCCCATTATTTTACATTAAAAATTAAAAATGAATGGTTTGGTGGGCTTATCAACATTGGTTTTATCTACCCGAAAAGCCTCTATCACAGTGTCTGGCACAGTAGTAATGAGTCATTAAGCAAAATGAATTATTTTTTAAATACTACTTTTCAGATCCTTTTGTATGTGAATCCATACAAAATATATGTTTTGGTCACATAGCAAAAGTGCCCAGAATATATTTTCCCTTGTGTTGGTAAAATTATTCCTTTGAGTTTTTCGCACGTGTATTTGTTTTCTTTCCAGCTTCTGCAAAGATTATTGGATGACCGCAAGTCCACTGTGGAGGTAATCAAACGAGAAGGAGAAAAAATTGCTGCCACAGCGGAACCTGCAGATAAAGTGAAGATTTTGAAACAACTGAGTCTCTTGGACAGTAGATGGGAGGCATTGCTTAATAAAGCTGAAACAAGGTAACTGAATGCTACTTCTGATCTAGAAGAGTAGCAGTGGCTTTAATACTGATGTTTTGTATTTTAGTAATACTTTCCTTGTTATTTTCCTATGTTTAATGTGTATATGAACATAGATAGCAAGGGGTATGGCGACTGTCTTCTCATTCCTCTAATGGTTATGTCTTGGAGTCACCAGACACATCCCAACGCTTTAAGAAAAAACATTTCTCTCGGGGTAATTTTCTCATTTGTTAATTTCATAGTTATCGCCTGCCTTCTGTATATCAGGCACAGACTTGGTGGTGGTTTACAGGGATGAGCAGTGTCTTCAGGGTGTAGTCTAGTAGGGGTTTGTAGCAGTTGAAAAGTAATGACAAATGTGAAACAATTTCAAAGCAAAAATGCAGGGTTCTGTGGGGGCATTCAATGGGAAGAACCTAGTCTTGGGGCAGGGAAGTGGCAGCTAAGCTATTAAAGGAGGAGCAGGAGTTAGCTAGCACACTAGGCCGGCGAAAAGGTGCTGTAACATATATGAAGGCCAGGAAGCCTAGAGCATGGCTCTGCTGGGCTTCTGCACTCAGCCCCTCTTTATTTCATCTCCGCATCCTCTCCATTGACCAGTTTTGAGTAGTAGTGGCATGGACGTGTAGCCACATAGACGTGTTGGGTTGAAAATAGATGGACCACTGAACAGAATGGGTATTTCCATAAATTCCTACCTCCTTCGGAGCGGAATGGTGAAAAGAAAAATTGAAGGATGGAGTAAAATTAATTATAGGTCCAGGACCATAGAATAAGGTGCTCCTAAGGAGGTTGAAGTCTTCCTGTTGACCTTAAGAATGTGTCAGTAAGTGACTCCTCCTCTCTGATGCCCCAGGACGTTGTGCCCTGGCTCCCGTGGGAGGTGCCCTCTGCTTTTTTCTCTAAAATGTGTTCAGTAAATAATATCTTATTGTCATTATGATTGATGATATTGTTATAAACATTACTGTTGTTGTTATAACTGTTGTTATAACTGTTGTTATTTTAAGTATTATAATCTCGTTACTTAGGACTTCTATAAGATTCAGGCATTCAAGGTTATTCTGTTGTTCAACTTTACTTTTATTTAATAAAACTATTTTAACATGTTCTTTAAATGTGACAGATTTTAATTCCAATCTTAGCAGTTTGCTTACAAAAATGTTCAGAACAGAATTCAGGAGCATGAGTGCAGATTTGTGTTGAGTATTTCACACAGTCTTTATCCCTAAGGGACCTTTATCTTGGCACATTTGCAGGAATCGTCAGTTGGAAGGTATCTCGGTGGTGGCACAGCAATTTCACGAAACCTTAGAACCACTGAATGAGTGGCTTACAACCATAGAAAAGAGGCTGGTGAACTGTGAGCCCATAGGAACCCAAGCATCGAAACTTGAGGAACAAATTGCACAACACAAAGTAAGATACCGATCGCACATTAGAAAGAGTTGGTCCTCCCTTTCCTTCATGGTTTTATGCCATAAATTTGAGTTATGTATTGTCGTGTTACGCAAATTGCCAATTAAGTTCATTTCAAGTGTCATCTCTTCATTCTATTTATGTTTTCATTTTTATTTGTCCATTCTGTTTGTTTTTCTTTTTGTAAACTTTGTTTAGGCCTTAGAAGATGACATCATCAATCACAATAAACATTTACACCAGGCTGTTAGCATTGGCCAGTCCTTAAAGGTTTTGAGCTCCAGGGAGGATAAAGATATGGTGCAGAATAAATTAGACTCCTCTCAAGTGTGGTACATTGAGATTCAAGAGAAAAGTCACAGCAGGTCTGAGCTGCTCCAGCAGGCCCTGTGTAATGCTAAGATTTTTGGGGAAGATGAAGTGGAGCTGATGACGTGGCTGAACGAAGTACATGGCAAACTGAGCAGGCTCTCAGTCCAGGACCACAGCACTGAGGGCCTGTGGAAGCAGCAGTCTGAACTTCGGGTATTTTGATTTCTTTTATTTTATTTCACTGTATTTTCATTTTGGTTGTCATTATTTTCCAGGTCTTCCTTATTTCTGTATTATGTTGTGTTTGTTATGATTTAGGTCTCTTGCTATACTCAAGAAAGACTTTGCCTTTGTATACAGATTGCTTTTAATGAAGTTGCTTTAAAGAAGAGATTGAATGTATTCAATAGTAGGGTTTTTCACTTTTCCTTTGTTATTTTATTTTTGTGTATGATAACAGGCACTCCGATATCTCCATGCAGCTCATTTTCCAAGGGCCCTCAGTATTTTCTGACTAGGAGAGTGCTGTCAGTTGTGGTAGATAGACCTGGGACGTGGGCCACAGTGATGGAAAGAGGAGGGTAAACATGGGAACAACAGCATACATTTAAAAATGTGGTGTTTGATATATCTCAAAAATACCCAGTTAAAGACCTCTAATATTGACTGATGTTAATACTTATGTAATTTTTCTTTTCCCTCATAAAAATGGTACCTGCATTTTAGGTTCTGCAAGAGGACATACTACTTAGAAAACAAAATGTAGATCAGGCGTTACTGAATGGTTTAGAACTACTTAAACAAACAACAGGTGAGATATCTTTCAAATTAAATATCACAGAGTCGACATTTTGCTTTGCTTTCAAAATATTTTAGGGATGGAGAAAAATATTAACTTTATAATTTAGGTGTCACCCCAAAACTTTATCCTAGAGAATGCTTTGAAGACTGCCCAAGGGTGGGTGGGAATATGATCTCACTTTTTTTCTCATGACCTCACTTGAGTGCTTAATGGAAGTTGTGTGTATTACTCATAACCCAAAGCACTGTGGCACAGGAGATGGTGGGAGAAGCTCATGGTGGAGTTGCATTGGTTTTCCACCTGTGGGAGGCAGTTGTTCTAGATGAGCACGTAAGCTGGAAAATTTTTTAAATATTAGGATAGACTGCATTCTGTGACGCATATTGTGGCTAAACCCAGGCTTCATGTTTTCATGCTTAAATTTACCAAGGAAACAGATCCAAACCAACTTGTTTATTTTTTTATTTATTGATGAGAAAGAAACATCAATCTGTTGTTCCACTTATTTGTGCATTCATTGGTTGATTCTTGTATGTGTCTTGACCAGGGATCGAACCCACAACCTTGGTGTATCGGGATCGTGCTCTAACCAACTGAGCTACCTGGCCAGGGCCTCCTATTCCCCCTCACCCCCAGACAATCTCATCAGTATGTAATAATATCTGAAGAAACCCTTCTCCCTTCCCTCCCCCCCTTCTTTCCTTTCATGAGCTTTTAACATGCCTTTGAAATTTTAGGTGATGAAGTTTTAATAATTCAAGATAAATTGGAAGCCATTAAAGCAAGGTACAAAGACATTACTAAATTGAGCGCGGATGTAGCCAAGACTCTGGAACAGGCGCTGCAGCGTGCAAGCCGACTGCAGTCCACACACGAAGAGCTCTGTACCTGGCTGGACAAAGTGGAGGTGGAGTTACTTTCATATGAAACTCAGGTTCTGAAGGGAGAAGCTGCAAGCCAAGCACAAGTGCGACAAAAAGTACGCTCTGATTTATGCATTTTGGATGTTTGTTATCTTTTAAGGGAGTCTTATTCACACAGGAATGAAATGATATCTTTCTTGTGTCATTACTAATATGCTGAAGGATGCCTTGGTGGGCGGGGACCCAGCAGAAGTTGGCAGCCGGTCAACTGTTTAAACTTTTAGGAACCCAAAGATGAAAACAGTGTATTATAATTTGTTTTCAGAGTTGTATAGTTTATTACACTACACAGGAGACACAATGATGAAAACAGAAAAAAATAAAACGATCATTGTTTCCAGAGATACACATAATTTGGTTAGAATAACAATATTTTTATGAGACAGATGCATAATATAGGGTGGCTTTTAAAATTATATTGCAAATGTGATCTTCCACCATGCTAATCACTTTTGTTTTTAAGAGATATCAGCCTGTTTTTATCATCCCTGTGGTATTGTCATATGGGGGGACGGGAGTCGGGTAAGGTCAGTCTTGCTGAGCTGTAATGATTCAGCTGGGATGATTTAAAGCCTGTGTGTCCTCATTTTGAGGCTCACTTGATTCTGGCTTGGACTTCCCTCTTTATTTTACTTTTCTGGTACCAGATTGCTTAGAGGTTACCAGAAAGCAAAGAGCAATACGTAACTTGCTGGCTTTTGTTTCCCAATTTTTAAACATATTAAATTTCTAAGATAAAATCTTGCCATGTTGACAAATGAATTGTTCTTCAGAACTTTTCAGGAAGCACTTTCCTTTTTGCTTTAAATAATGAAGGCTTACAGAATTTAGCTGGGACTAAGGGGGCCAGTACATCGCATGCTTGGCCTGCAAATGACTTTAGCCCCCACGACGGTTAAAGGAAAAGACTGTTCAAACACGTAAGCATTACCCACAGATTTGTATGTTTTCTTAATTCTGTATTCAGGAACTGAAAAACGAAGTTAAGGACAGCAAGGCCTTACTGGATTCCCTTAATGAAGTGAGCACTGCTTTACTGGAACTGGTACCCTGGCGGGCGAGGGAAGGACTTGAAAAAATGGTGGCTGAGGACAATGAGCGCTACCGACTGGTGAGCGACACCATCACTCAGAAGGTGGAGGAGATCGATGCTGCCATTCTGAGGTCACAGCAGGTAGGGGCAAGTGGTTTGTTATCTAGGCAATAAATTGTCTCCAGTTGTTCCCAGAGCCTTTACCTGAACAAAGGTTTCTGTTAATAGTGTTCCCATTCATTTGTTCTGCTTCAAAAATGAAAGGGGGAATTTGAAAAGAATTTGGGTTACTTTGACATCTGAGTGCCAGGGCAAGGCTAATCTGTACATTGTTAACAGCCATCTGCCTCATTGTTTCCCAGACTTGTCCTTACCAAATCAGCCCCTGGGAAGATCAACCCTGCTTTCCAAACAAAAAGCTTTTTGTGTACACATATATGCATATCGCTAATGTTAATTTTATGCATTGGCCAAGTCTAATCTGCATGGGAGTCGATATTTTGAGCAATCATATAAGTCAGTATTAACTGTTCGTTTACATGCAGCCGTGGCACAGAAAAGCCGTATTCCTTCCAAAAAGGAAACTGTTGTGTTGGCAGCGGTCTTTCTGAAGGTGACTGAGAAGGGGAAGTGATGGTTTCTGACCTATCTGTGACTCACACAGAGCTGTGGCTCCAGAGAGTTTTACACGCAGCCCGCTCTTAGTCACAGCTCCCTCGGAAAATTGTGGGCAGTGAGGGGGGTCCTGGAGATAGAAGTTGATAATACATGTTTTGATTAACTTTTATTGAAATCTCTGGATATTTACATGAAGTCATCAGTCTTTTATTGCAAACTCTCTGTGTTGGGGTTAGCATGGTGTTACAGTGCGCTTCAGAGCAGAGCTCGAGAAGGTACATGGCTAAGCTTCTACTGGTACAAGCCAAAAGCAAGAAACACAAATCATGCAGATTGTGTGGGAGCATCCAAAATTAATTTTCTAAGGTTGCTGTAAAAGTGTTATTTATATAGTTCTGAAGCATAATGCTTCACTGCTCATTCCAGTGCTCTGGAATCACCAAAGCTGGTGAAATACAATGACAGTCTAAAGCCTGCCTCAGAAATTTTTGCGAGGGAGGGCATTCATGCATGAGGAATGTATTTTCATGACTGTTTTCAAAGTTTGGAGGAGTTTGTGTGCCTCATTATTCTAGGAAAACAAGTGTGTTACTTTGTGAAGTTTATTCAAATATTTGAGAATACTGACATTTTTTTCACCAAAACTTATTCTAACATTTTAGAATTGGCCCTGGAGACTTCTATAAATAGCAAGACAAATACTCTGTACTCTTGGGAGTAGTTAACTATGGTCGGTTAGTTCAGTGCAGCAGGACGGTAATAGGGGCAAGGTGACAGGTTGAGCTCATGTTGGTTAGTAAGCTCTAATATGCGCCAAGGTCATTAACTATTCTAGGCTTTACAGTGTTTTCCAAAGTTAAAAATAATAACAACCGGGTCGGTATATGTCTTTTAGAACCCAAAGTATATATCCCTTAGGAAAATAAGTTACTTTTTTCCTGATAAAAACCTTACAGAAAATTTTAAGATTTTCTGAAAGAATACGGAAAAACTCATGGGAGGAAAAAAGCATAAACAGTGTGGTCTCTGTCCTTCCAGCCTTCCTTGTGAGAGAGCAAATGTGTATCATAGAAGAATTTTAGTACCAGTAGGTCCTACAGCTAATGCCAGTGCCATTAACATTTTCTGGTTGTTCATCTGTATTTATTCTGTATTTATATGTGCATTTCTTTGAAATGCCTGCAAGTTTGTCCAATGAAATACTTCCAGTAATAAAGAAAACCAATAAAGTACACTTAAGTCATCAAAAAAATGGAAGAAAAGAAAAGAGAAAAGAAACCTCCAGTTAGGCCAGACAGACACACAATTTCGAGCTGGGAGGAGCACGTGCAGTGAGTGGTGCAGCGACTTGCCAGTGGCCCCACAGTCAGTGTGTGGTGGCGCTGCAGCCACCATTTCATCCAGCCCTCATGTTACCACACCAGAGTGCCTCCTTATAAACTAGCTAGGGAGGGAAAATCCTGAGGGTGGTCCATTATTCTCTCACCTCCTTCATTAATCTGAAGGAAGGTGCCATTATTGCAGCAAAATGCAAGTATGCAGTGAGGGCATTTCCAATCCACAAGGACTCTGAAACACGAGAACGCAGCACCCAAAGGATCGTGAAAGGTCACTCACTCTCCAGGCCAGTTTAAGAAGAAATGGGTACCTGTTTTTCTGATTTGGCAGAGATTTTAGTTTTACAATCAAAAGATTAGTTTCTGTACTTGTAATTTTCAGGTTTATGAATATCACCAAAATTACTTTACAGCCTTGCCCACTTAGAGATGTTTGGAATTAGGACCATAGTGCAGTTTGATACTGAAATGTTTGTTTTCTTGTTAACCAATGATAATACACCACTGATTACAGCAAGAGAATGATGAAAGAAATCTCAGACCTGATGTTAGCCACATATTTTGTTACTACCTGTTTTTTGATGTATAAACCAATCATCTACCATTTTGTCTTTTCCATCTGACCACAGTCCGTCTTTTAGACATGTCTCTCAACACACACACTTCATTTTATTAACATCACACCCTCTCAGATCGCTACCTACAAAGGAACCACACCCACAGGTGTTGGGGTGAGGGTATGTGCCTTAACATGACTTGGAGATTTTTAAATTTATAGAGTAACCTGGCCAAATTAAACTAGATTTTGAATACCTGTTTTCCAAGCAAATTTCCCTTAAGGTTTCATCTTTTACCCACATTAAGGTTGTTTATATACAGATTGATCACCTGTATAATGTTACAACCTGCGTTTGGGAATTCAACAAATGCATGGGGACTTTGTAAGCTGTCAGGCCACTATCACAGAGTGTACTGGTTTTTCAGATATTGACGTGAACTATGTCCAGGAAAAAACATTGAAAAGAATAAAAGTTTGAAGACAGGAGGGAGCATAGAGATGTTTTTAAATTTACATTTACTTTGTAACTACCCTGTGTAAGTTGTTCAAAAAGTTCTGATTTGGCATGGTTAGATTTTCCATGTTAATCCTATATCACAATAGCAGTTTTGAAGAGATGCGCCATTAAATTTTGAAATCATAGGGTCAAGAAGAGCCTAAGCATATTTGAGTGTTGGCCTTTACTATTTGGGTAACAACTGAATAGCCTCCATTGTGGGCAAATGAATGAGGACTGTATACATTCAGTGCTACCAGTCAGCAAGCCCCCAAATCTGACTCTACAGATTTGCAGGCATTGATATTCTGAAGATGATGTTCTTTTAAAAAAAAGAATGGGCTCATTCATGACTTCTAGGAAAAATTGGAGGCGAACAAGGCAGCTTAGTAAATAGTAGGGTGAGCTTTATTACAAAAATAAACAAACAAACAAACAAACACAACAAGGCATCTACCTCCTGACATTGAATATCACTGTTTGCATTAGAAACAGTAAGTATATTTGCATGGTAAAACTACACAGAGTAACGTATCTTCATTACTTTCTTTGTTGAATTGCAAATTGAACCAAATGAGCCATGTGGAAATGAGGAAAGGCACTTTTGTTTAAAAAATGTACAAACTTCTGGCCTGAATCCTGACTACTGGGATTTTTAAACCTCAGAGAAGTTTGTACTCATTTGCCTCTTTTTAATGTGCAATTGTCAGAAGTCGCTAAAATGCGGCCATCTCTCTGGGACCGAAAATCCCAGGCACTCGTTGGGAGTTCTGATTGCCTAGTTTATTTTAGCAGGGCCATCGTAACCTCACTCTAAGGCACATGTGTTGGTGATTTGGGTGCAGCTAAAATAAACAGCTCATTCCGTCATTAGGAATCAGCCTTGGAGAAAAATAACACCTGTTTATTTCTTTTAAAGAGCTAGAAGGAAACCTCCCCCACGGAAGTGAGATTTGTTTAGATTCTCCAGGTGTTGGGGGTGGGAAAATATGGGCTGTGTTATTAATAATATGGAGCTAAATGGAAGGAAGTGCTAATCAAAAGAAAGTGATAAGATCCTCACCAGGGGCAGGGAGTAAAATGATTTCCTTGAGGTAAAGGTTTCTTATCACTGCCTTTCTCAAACCTCCATCTCCACTCAAGAGGAACTTTCTAGATAAGTATGAAAGCAAAATCTACCCCTTATTAACGGTTGTGGCATTGGAGCCATTTTTGATGAAATCACATGAGTATTTTTAGTTCCCGGAGCCAGAGAACAAGGGATAAAACATGGTGACTAAGACTTCCAGGAGTCAAATCAGACCATCTCAGGTTCAAGTCTCAGATCCGACCTTTGTTACTAGCTGGGTAATCTCTGGTAACTCAGTTGATTTTTCTCTGCCTCAGTTTTCTCAGCTGTAAATGGAGTTAATGGCAGTACCCATGTTATAGAGTTGTTGTCAGGATTAAAGGAGATAATACATGGTAAGCACTTTGTGTGTTCAGTAGAAGTCTTGTTGTTACTGTTTTAGAGAGTGTTTTTCAGGAATATTAAGAGCTAGCCAATTAAAACATCTTTCTCTAACTTGTAGAAAATTTCTGAAATGCTAGTTCAGCTATAATAGAAGTTACAGTAGCTAAAGCTGATGACCAGACTCCACTGATGATGCTATTAAAATATTTCCCAGAATTCAGTTATGGATGCTAAGATTATCTACAATTTATTTGAAGTCAATTTTTATAAGTTGTATGAGTCGTAGATAAATTCATTGAAATTTGTTCAGTAATCTTGCCTCTCGTGTTGCTCACATGTAAAATAAGCAGTTTTTATGGTTCATTAGAAATACACATTAGTAGTCATTTAAAAGTCATGGGCCTGAATAAAATGACTTAATTTACTGTAAATTGCTTAATATAGACCCTGTGGTTATTCCATTTGTCACTGAATAATAAATATTTGTCAATTTAATGCAAAAAAATTAAAAGACAGAAGGGAAATTTGTGCTGGAAGTCTTGTTTTCTTTCAGCAGAGCAAATATTTGCCTGGTTAAAGAAACAGTGTTTGACTTTCAGCTTTCCATTTGCCAGCTCAGATGGTATCATTACACTGTTTTTCACTGGTTACTTTTTTTAAAGCGAGGGAGATGTAGTATTAAACAAACGTGAACACTAACAGCCTGATTTTCTTCATTAGGACCATCACATAAATACTAAAGATAGCGTGAACACAAATAAGAGGGGTGGTGTGTCACTTTATTTTTTCAGGAACTAGCAGAAGAAAAAAGTCATAACTGTTACTTTTAGTCAGGTATCTTGCAGCATTTGCAATCATGTAGAAAGGCCTCAACTGTCTCTCAGCGTTGTGCTCTTTAAGTGAATCATATAATTAAGTTCTACCTTTAAATTCCATTGTCTATGGCCTTAAAGCTAATAATCCATGCATAGAAGACTCTTCCACTTGTGTTTTTAACTTTTATTGAATTTATTGCAGTGACACTGGTTAATAAAATTATATAGGTTTCAGATGTGCAGTTCTATAATAATCCTCTGTATATTGTGTTGTGTGTTCACCACCCAAAGTCGAGTTTCCTTCCATCACCATTTGTCCCCCCTCTATCCTCTTCTTGCTCCCCACATCCCCCTTTTTCCCTCTGGTAATCACCACACTATTGTCTATGAGGTTTGTTTGTTTGTTTTGGTTTAATCCCTCACCTTTTTTACCCAGACACCCATCCACTTCTTCTGACAGCTCTCAGTCAGTTCTCTGTATCTGTGAGTCTGTTTCTGTTTTATTTGTTTATTTTGTCCATTAGATTCCACATATAAATGAAATCATACAGTATGTGTCTTTCTCTGACTGGCATATTTCACTTAGCATAATTCATCAGTTTCTAATAATCATGCATAGAACACTCTTCCACTTTTTTAAAATTTTATTTTAATCATTGTTCAAGTACAGTTTTCTGTCTTTTACTCCCAGCCCACCCACCCATCCCTCCCCACGTCCCTCCCATTTCCAACCCCCCCTTAGTTTTTGACCATGTGTCCTTTATATTT
>CM052541.1:114483440-114555485 GCA_028533065.1 Trachops cirrhosus | reverse complement strand
GGTAGGAGCTCCTTCTTTCTTTCTGTTGCACAGAATTCCATTGTGTAAATGTATCATAGTTTTTTGATCCATTCATTTACTGATGGGCATCTTGGTTGCTTCTAGCACTTAGCTATTGTAAATTGTGCTGCTATGAACATTGGGGTGCATAGGTTCTTTTGGATTGCTGTTTCAGGGTTCTTAGGATATAATCCCAGCAGTGGAATTGCTGGGTCAAAAGGCAGATTCATTTTTAGTTTTCTGAGGAAGTTCCATAGTGTTTTCTATAGTGGTTGTACCAGTCTGCAATCCCACCAACAGTGCACTAGGGTCCCTTTTTCTCCACAACCTCTCCAACACTTGCTTTGTTGCTTTGTTTATGATGGCCATTCTGACTGGTGATTCTTCCACTTTTTTTTAATGAGGATTTATTTTTTCACATACAAAGCTGCTGAATTAGTTGATAAATTTTTCTCTTTCACTTTATCCTCTCATGAGTTTGGGTAATATTGCATAGTGTTTTAAAAATAAGAATGCTTTTTTTAGTCTAGTTTCTTTTCTCCACCCTTTTTACCCTCACCTAGTCGTCTCCCCACCCCATCTGGATTTCCAGGTCCTCCTGAAAAATTAGAAGGTCTGACAGACCAGGTTTGAATACTCCCAATGTCCATTCCCTGTCAAATCTTCCAAATGAGGCCATTGCTAGTTACCATTTATTATTTGTACTGGTGGTGTTACTTACCCACTTTACTCATTTATGATTAAGTGCTTGGCCCTGGAAGGCATTGGGGTTTATCTGATGCAAGGCATTGAAAATGTTCATGCTCTTTGACTTGGTAGTCAATGTCTAGGAATCTACCCTAAGGAACTAATTAGAGATGCCAATGGAGATTTATATACAAGGATATTCTTTACAGGGTTGTTTATATAGTAGCAAAAAAAATGCAGAGAACCTAAATGAAAATATCCAAGTGTGCTAGAATACAATGGTGTTATTTAAAAATCACACTGGAAAGAATATGACATGGGCGGTGTTTATAATAAATGAAAAAGCAGGATATGAAACTATTTATACAGTTTTATCCCAGACCTTTATAAATCTTTTTCAACTCTTGGAAGAAAAATTCACTAAAATACCAGTGGTATTAAGTCCAGTTTTTAATTTTCTTCTGTATATTTTTCTATACTTTATGAATTTCTACCATGAATTACTCTTATGATCAGAAAAGTAAAATCCTTTCCAATATTTAAAAATGCTCTTGAATGTGTTTTCTTATGTTATTAAATGAGATGTAGAAAATTGTACATGCGTCCTTTGAGAATATACTCTGCATACATAGACACATTTTGTCCATACACTTATAATACCAGATAATGAATAAATGGAAATGTTTCATTCTTTTTGCTAGAAATCATATACTTCTATAGCAGAATACCTGCATATCATATGGGTTGAAGTGATGAGGAAATGAATGAAATACAGTGTGCAGCAATTGACTTTTGACTTGACTTTTGTAGCTGTTCAATTTGGATAGTGCTCCTTAGGAGAAAATTCCTAGGACTGCCAAAGGCCAACGAAGGCAGCAGTGTTTGGTGCCCTAGAATCATTAATGCCGTGCTGTGGAATCAACATGTTTTAAGCTTGTGTTTACTTGTTCTGTGAAAATCCTCCTTTCTTCATAACTTCAGTCATTATTATGAACTATTTCAGGATGCCATGAAGAGATAAGCTCAGATTTTCCACTTGTATAATAAGGATATTAAAAGAAATGTAGATAGGTATTTTTCTGGCACCAGTTACAGAAACTTGCTGACTAATTATTTATCTTTTGTTTAGTTTGACCAAGCGGCTGATGCTGAGTTATCCTGGATTGCTGAAACAGAAAAGAAATTGATGTCTCTGGGTGACATCAGGCTTGAGCAAGACCAGACCGCTGCTCAGCTGCAGGTTCAAAAGGTGAGGGACATTTCCAATTGTGTCTAAATTATTTGCTGGTCTAGAAAATGTGCTCACATGATTTACTTTGCAAGACCCAACTAGTGTAACTTGCTATTTTCAGCTACTTTGCCTAATTGCTTTCATTTTATTCATATGCTCTCTTTTTAAAAAATCTTTTATTTTTGTAACTCACAGACATTCACCATGGAAATTTTGAAACACAAAGATATTATTGATGAACTTGTTAAATCTGGACATAAAGTCATGACCACGTGCAATGAAGAGGAAAGGCAATCAATGAAGGTATAATCTTGTCTGTGTGACTGGCAGTGACACTCTTGAATAAAGGCATGTGTTGTGCTTTTAGTCCTAGAAAGCCATTTTTCCTTATCCACAGCTGCCATTTAAAGGACTAAATCATTACTTGCAAATTAGGCATTTTTCACACTTCCAGAATAACAGTGAAAGGAATATCCTTTAAGGGAATCACCCTGGGACAATCTTTTTAATGTACAGAAAAGCTGTTAAACTTTGAGCCCTTCATTAACTGGTACATAGTAAGCTTTCAATTAACATTAGCTGTATTATTGCCATTATTATCAGTATAAATTGTTATTATATATGTCAACTATTGTATACATGCTCCAGAAACATCTGGATCTCTTGAGTTGAAAGAAAAGCCAAACTATGTGGTTCTCTCTAATGTTGATATCCTTTCTTTGTGAAGTTACTGTAAGCTGTAAAGGAAAAAAATGAGCTGAGTAATTAAGGAAGCATCTAGTTTATGTAGTTTTAATGATTCTTTAAATTGATGAAAAACCAGCCACAGTAAAAATGTTTAGTACAATTCATATTCCGACATCTGAACAGGCTGAAGAAATTAACGCTTCTAGTAGAACAATGTGCCATGGTAAAAACAGAATTATACAAATATCTATTCTTAAGTCACATTTTGAAGAGTATGCATTGCTTTTAAGGTATAACATAGAGTAATCCAGTGCACACTATACAAGTATATTGATACTTTCTCTTTTAGTTATCCTCTACAATGGCAATTTATTTGTTTATAATTTAATCTTTCCTTTATTATTTTTGTAAAGATTCTGACATGCAAAGCACAGGTCATCATGAAATAATTTCTCTTTCATTCTTGGTTTATTAGATTACTGCTGTGCTTTATCTTCTGCTATTAGTTTATGATGTGAATTTATACCATAATCTAGATCACTGTGATTGCCCCATCAAATCAGTGGGTAGCATATTATTTGACATTAATTCTAACATAAGTAATTAATTTTGCTGACTAGCAGTTCCTCTTAGAATTTCATTAGTGAAAGGTAGTCCTTATTTTTTTTGAGAAAGTAATATAAATATTTCTAGACTCAGGAGACTTGTTTACTAACCTAGAAAACATTGTAAGAATGGCTGGAGAATTTTCTTATTATGTTTGGAGAGCCTAGTATCTTACTCTTAAAAATTTGAGGCCTTGCTTGCTTGCTTATTTATTTATTTACATTTTGATATTTGTCAGTTAATATATTTTTTGAGAAGTTATGGCATTAAATTCCATGATTATTGATGATTGTGTAGAATTCCATTGTATGAATATATCAATTTATTAGCCTGATCTTCAACTGTAGTACTTTTAAGATGTTCCACATTTTTGCTCTGTTTTATATACATAAATACATATATATACATGAAGGGGTCCCCAAATAAAAACCGGAATTACTTTCCGGAGGGCAGGCTTCCTCTGCTAGGTGAGTGATCTAGGATCCCATCTGTTTCAGTGTACCAGCTGGCATTGTTGTGAGAGGCTGTGTGCACTTGGCTTCAGTGAATTTTTTTTAGGATTATTTCATTACATTTGCCCATTTCAATGATGAGTCATTTACAAGTGCAACTGCCCACATCTTATTGAATGTTTAGCAGGCTTTCACCAAAAATGGCTTGACCCCCATGCCCCACCCTCCCAATTTACCCAATCTTGGCCCCAGCAACTTTTTTTGTTTCCCTGGATGAAAAAAGTCCTCAGAGAGGAACATTTTGCCAATATAGAACAGGTGAAATCAAAAACAGCAGAAGCGCTAAAAGGCATCAGAATCAATGAGTTCAAAAACTGGAGAATACTTTGAAGGCGACTGAAGTTTAAACATGTAGGAATAAATACACAATTTTTATAAATAAATTTCATTTTGGGGGATTCCATACACATACACACACATTTTTTAAGTTGTGGTAAGAACACGTGATATTAGCAGAGTGTACTATTACTCAGTCTTAAGAAGGAAGTAAATCCTGCCATATGCAACAACATGGGTCTACACGAAGGGCCTTTGTTTAATTTAAAATGAACTTTTTAAAATATAGACAGTTAAAATATAAATAGCTTTTATTGGTTTATTCATTTAACATACATTACTGAGTGTCTGCTCAGCGCTGGACAAACATTCTTGAATGCATGCGCTACTTGGCCTGCCTCAACAGTGAAACCTGTTTCATTGTCTTAATTTCTAGAAGAAACTGGACAAGGTGTTGAAGAACTATGACACCATATGCCAGATAAACTCAGAGAGATATCTACAGCTAGAAAGGGCACAGTCTCTGGTTAACCAGTTTTGGGAAACATATGAGGAACTTTGGCCATGGCTGACAGAAACACAAAGAATCATCGCTCAGCTTCCTGCCCCAGCCCTTGAGTATGAAACTCTAAGACAACAACAGGAAGAACATCGGGTAAGCTCGGCGTCAAAAAGAATCTTGTATTCCTCACTAAAAGAGAATTGTAATTTTTTTTGTTTCTATTGCATAGTTAGACACCTTTGACATGGTTAGGATATTTTAGCAATATCATGTTCTGGTCTGCATAGCTTGCTTTCCTTGGAGTTGCTTACTGGTTACCCAGGTGTACAGTGAGAGGACTCGCATGGGAAGACCACACTGAGTATGTCATTAATTATATCACAGCTTTTATAGGACAGTATGCAGTATAAACCATCTGGGCATGAAAACAATTTCCACTTATAATGTTAGAGAAATAAGCTTTGGAAATACTTTTAATTTGTGTATATTGACTGCTTTTAATTTACATATATTGACTAAGTTTTATACTTTATATATAGTGGTGAGAGCAATCAAATGTCAGCAAAGGGTAGAAACACATGGAGTTGACATCACACAGCTACACTGAGCTGGGAGAAATTATGCAATATAAGAAATAAAACAGCAATGTCATGAAAGCTAACTTGGTTAAAGGAAGAAATGCTGAAGTATGAAGACAAATTCTTTCCCTGTTTTTCACCTTATGTACATGGAACTCTTTTCAGCTTGTCTGCTCCTATAAAGGAGTAAACTAGAGATTATGTTTACATCTATGAGTGTTAACATGTTTATAAAAATATATAAAATGGCATAATGAAGATCTCATTTCAGTGGTCACTTAAATGTTAACATATCTTAAAATTTTGCAGAAGTTTGAGTGAAAGAGGATGCAAGACTGTCAGCAAAAAATCCAGACTTCTTGCTGCTTATGTACTTGAACCTAGTTGTTCTCCCAGATCCATATGAGATGTACTCTGAGACTGATTGGGGGTGTGTGTATGTAAAGTTTAACTCAGAAGTATATTACATCATTGTTTGAAGTATCTGACATACTTATTAATCTTGTTTGTTTACTTTTTTAATGTACTGACATTGAAGAATATCTCTAACTAAAGTATTTATTTAGAAGAGATCTTTAGAGAACACTTTAACATAAAATTGAAATTCTTTGGAGTTTTATCTAAATCATTCAGCAGGAGAAAGACGTACAAACTATGTAGAATTCAATTGAATTTTAGTGTAAACGTTGATTTGTGGCAGAAATTCCGATGCCTACCCACTGGATGATTTTTAATATAAAATTTTTCATGGATTTCTTCTACTCTGAGGTGAGATTTGATTAGCTTTGTTACTAGCATAACATCAATTATTGAACTGATAATTTGAAAATCAAGTTAATATTTTTGCATAATTTTCAGCTTTCAAAACAAGTTTATGATTTTCTATATAAGGAGAACTATAATACTTTGTAGCCAAGTTTTCAAATTGTTCAAACTAAATTGTTCAGAATATTTACCACCTTCTAGAATGGCTCTCCATCTATAGCTTCACAATATACTCTTCAGCTATTTTTGGAAATACCTTCTAATTCATTCTAGTCAAGAATAAAAATGGCTCCAAGAGCCATGTTACCAAATGGTAGATATATTGAAGCTACATTAGGTTTGTCCAACACTCATATGCTGGACTCATATGGTAGTGTGATGCCAAGAATCATTTTGTTACTGTTGAAGCAGAAGGCGGCTATTGTTGGGCCCTTTCCCCATACACACACGTACACCCAAGTAAGCACCTAGGAGGCGTTCTCTTCTCCCTCATGAAATGGACTTACAAAGGCTCATCTCACTACTTCCCAAGCAAAGGTGTCTCATACTAGTGTTACAAAAATGAGATCTACTTAGACTCTAGGCAACTGAAGAACTCTTAGATCTCTTGCCCTGGCTAGGTAGCTTAGTTGTATAGAGTGTCATCCTGATATGCGAAGGTTTCAGGTTCAGTCCCTCAGGGCACATACAAGAATCAGCCAGTGAATGTGTAAAGAAGCAGAACAAAAAAAATCAGTGTTTCACTCTCCCTCTCTCTCTCCCTTCCTCTTTTTAAAAACTTAATAAATTTTTAAAAATTAAAAGAAAGAACTTCTAGATCTCTCATTTTACTTGTGAGCTTGTTTTACAAACATGCCTCATGGAATATTGAAACCAAAATGTGTGTAACACATTTCTTTTCCATGAGATTGTATGTTGGCCAGTATTACCATAGCCACCTCTATTCTGTAAAGCAGCATGAAGCTATGTCTAATAATATAAAATAAAAATAAGAAAATCACAGCCTGGACCACCCAGGAGCTAGACTGCAGACACAATCCTCCTACGTTCTTATGTGCAGTGTGTTAGATTAGACCCCCTCCTTTTTTAAAAAATTGAATTTGTAGTTACTTAGCTCTTTTCCAAGAGAGTTTTGAGACCACCTTCAGAAAAACTTCAACTTTAGTGTGTTACATTGGAGATTGTTAATGACGTAATAAAGTAATGTTCTCAACAAATTTCAAACTGATTTCTCAACCAATTTTAGTGGGCACTTTCAATAAAATTGATATATAGCCATCCTGGTGATTCTTCTTGCATGATAGAAAATAAAATATTGGTAGGAAAAGATTGGTAGCTTTCTCTCAACTGTCTTCCCTGAATATGATTTCTCTCAGAGAAGCTTTTATTTGGGCTAGATAGCAGACAGTTTGGGGAATACCTTCTGGTGAGGACAAGGAACTGCTGCTTAGTGAACCAAATGAATAACGTGGAGTAAATGGAGCACTCCTCAGTGATGCGTGGAGGCTGGCCTCAGCGAAACCTGCAGGCAGTGACCGAGCTTTCCCCTGAGAGTAGTTTGGGATTAGGCCCATGGACTATGTTCAGTGGAAGCCCTGTATTCCATGGAGTGTAGATATTGCGGGTTTATTCATCTCCTTAGAAAGAATGGGACTTCACTTGGATTTTACACTCATTCATTAATATAAATATCATTGTGTCTATTGATTAGATATTGTTCAGTGTACTCATACATCACATGTTTTTCTTTAAATACACCGTACAAATAGTGCTCAGTATAGAGCTGTGTGTTTGATTGATTACCCTTGCAGTCTTTAACATTTTATAATTAAGTACAAATCACTCGTTGTACTTATCATATATGTACACAGACTAGGTTAATACATACATATACATGTAATGTAATATATGTATGCATTTTTTATATTGGTTTAGATATAATTACAATGCCTTGTGGGCTTATGTCACCTAATGTAGCTTTGTGCATAGTATTTTTTCTCTCTCAGCATTGTGGTTATCTTCTACTGAAGTTATTTCTGGTTCCTTCCTTCCTTCCTTCCTTCCTCCATCCCTTCCTTCCTTCCTTCCTTCCTTCCTTCCTTCCTCCCTTCTTTCCTTCTTATTTTCTTTTAAATAATTTTTGTGTATATATGATTGTGTGTAAAGGGACACCAAGAGTTATTATGGCTTGGTCTCTGCAGATTGGGGACGTACAGTAAGTTCAGAATCCTTTTCTGTAATGTGATCCTTGGCTAATACTCTTGTCAAAATATATGATGATATGAAATGCATAATGAACTGGGGTTTGGTATTTCTTTCAACCAACATTTTGTATATACCCTTAAAGGGATTTCGACGTGACCAAACTGTTGTTTAATCTTGGTGTCAGGGTCACCTCTTTCTGGCAGAGTTGTATAAGCCATTGTGTATTAAATGCCTTGTGAAGGTAGGTTGTTTGGAGTTTTGTGAGCTGAGTGCCTTGGGGTTGTAGGCAGATATAATATGGAGTGTTGACCCTGAAATCCTGAGAAGCTGTTTGGTTTGTTATAGCAACTGCGAGAGTTGATAGCTGAACACAAGCCTCATATAGATAAGATGAACAAAACCGGGCCGCAATTATTGGAATTGAGCCCAGAGGAAGGCTTTTCTATCCAAGAGAAGTATGTGGCAGCTGACACCCTTTACAGTCAAATTAAAGAAGATGTCAAAAAGCGAGCTGTGGCACTGGATGAAGCCGTTTCTCAATCTACTCAGGTAACCGTTTGCACCGGAAATAGGATTGGGTTCTTCCAAACAACAGAGCATGGAAAGCTTTTCCTGGACCTCCTGATTAAATTTCAATTACAATTATTTCACTATATTATCTTTAGAGTATTGATATCTTTGTCTCTCAAAAGTGATTAGTTCCTTTAGTCCTAATATTTCTTTGCCTGCTTATAGATAAAATAAAAAAATAATTTTCAATGACTTGGGAAATTTATAGTTGTCCACATTGTCCAAATATATAAAAGAAAGCCTTATTGTCATTATGAATAAAACACCCCCAAGAAGTCAATATAAAAGAGTGAATGACAGGCTGAGTAAGAAGGAAAAGACATCAAGCCGGAGAATGATTTTTAAAAAATTTTTGAAGATATCTTTTTTAAGAAGTTGCATTTAAAATTACCTGGAAGTTTTCCATTTTCAAATTTGGTTTTTATTATTAGATATACTGACATTAGAGTGGTCTATTTTCTATAATCCTGAGTGAGTAACGATTCCTTTAATATTGACAATAGTGTAGAATCTATGAATTAACAAGTTTTTATACTTTGCTTTATTATCTATGGTACCTTTGCAAGCAAAAGTTTAAAATTCTTTCATGAATCTGATTATGTGTTTTATCCTGAATTACCGTAAATACAAACTCCCATTACAATATTGGAGGTTTAACATTTTATTTTAGTTTATTCAGTACAGTTTCTATCCTTTATTCCCATAGGTTTAACATTTTTTCAGTTCAGGAAACTTTTAAGAAGTTCCTTTAATCAAAAATGTTCATGAATTTCACATTTATTAATATAAATATTTTTAGGATGCTAAAACAGTCAGTAAAAGCAAATAAGACAATCAGTTTTGATAGATAAACACCCAGATTATTGAGCTTACTTTACAAAATTAGAATTAAAATAGCAAGGCAAAACAGTAGATGAGATGCTGCTGAGAGAAGGCCCATTATACAGTAAAATACACCATTTCTTAATGAATGCACTCAATTATTTGCAAGAAGCATTCCAGTCTACATGAGTAGTGTGGTGCAGTGAGGGCCATGTAAGCCACGATTTGAGGAAGTCTTGATACACCAGCTGTGTATAATTCTTTGGGTGGATATGTCAACTGAAGGACTAAAGTTTAGTTCTTGACTGTGACATTAAATAGATGTTTTTTCTTTTCATTTAAATTTTTACATTTGGTATCACAGATCTTTTCTCACTGAGTGATCCCTTTATTTTACTGCTAGTTCCACGACAAGATAGACCAGATTCTTGAGAGCCTGCACCGTGTCTCGGAGCGCTTGAGGCAGCCGCCCTCTATCTCTGCCGAGGTGGAGAAGATCAAGGAGCAGATCAGTGAAAACAAGAACGTGTCAGTAGACATGGAGAAGCTACAGCCATTGTACGAAACTCTTAAACAGAGGGGAGAGGAAATGATTGCTCGGTCTGGGGGCACTGATAAAGACATTTCTGCCAAAGGTAATAATTTCAGGATAAGGAAACAATTGAACTTTACTTTTAAAACAATTATAAATGTTCGTGCTATTTACTGGCAGTCCAAATGCATATCAGGGTGCCAGACATCAGAAAAGGTATTACAAATAAGACATGTTTGGGATTGAAGGGCTGTGTACTTTAATCCCTTGTTAATGTCTTCCTGTGTTTGTAAAATAATAGGTTAAGTACAAAGTGTGCCATTATACAAAACTGTGCATTCTCTGGACCTTTTAAACCAGTTGATTAAAGCATTACACCAGTAAGACTAACCCTAAGGATTTTTTCCTCTTTACTGGCTACACTGCCTTACATAATGGATACTCTCTCCGATAGTCACAGGAATGGCAACCATGACCACAACCAGCCATCCTTAAAAGATATGAGTTGGGTGTCAAAAGAAAAACATCTTCATAGGTTAGTGGAAATTCATGTTAAAAATATTCTAGAAACAAGCCCAGAATGCATACCCTACATTGTTATATTCCTGGGACTGAACAGACATCTTTACTCTTGATTTGAGAGCATAAAGAATATACTTGGGTGGTTATATCACTTTCCTTAGAATTAAGGTCAGCGTTGGTGAACTTGAAAGTCGATGGACTCAGGTCTACTGTGAGCTCACTTGCCTTTGAGCACCCACTTTCATTGGGAAGAGCCCTTGGTTGAGGAGGAGCAAGACATCCTCTTATCTTACATTTGTCTGGAATAGGCCATTGGGCCCAGTGGTCCCCTCTAGACTGGGATCAACCAAAATTTGGTCCAATTTCTGATACCATATTGAATCACCATTTCTGTGTGAACCAAAATGTTCTGATTTATTGCTTAAATGGGGCTAACATGCGGTCTTTTCGACATTGTTTTGATCCTATAGCTGTTCAGGATAAGCTTGACCAAATGGTTTTCGTTTGGGAGAACATACACACGCTGGTGGAAGAACGGGAAGCCAAACTCCTGGACGTGATGGAATTAGCAGAAAAGTTCTGGTGTGATCACATGTCATTGGTAGTTACCACTAAAGATACTCAAGATTTCATCCGGGATCTGGAGGAACCTGGAATTGATCCCTCAGTAGTGAAACAACAGCAGGAAGCAGCAGAGGTGAGCAGAGTATCCCATTTAAAGTGAAGAAATAAGTTGTAGTATGATGTGGATCCCTTTGGTAAATATTCAGAATTACTCCATTAAAATTTATATTTGGTTCTGAAAGTGGAATGCATAGTGAGATATACACGCGCATGCACGCACACACACACACACACATATATTAGGAGTATATATTTTAAGATCACTCTCCATCCTTACTGCTTTTGCCTAATGTCAGGACGTCATTATCTTTTTTGGTTTCTAAAGTCTTTCCTTGCCAGGCCTCCAACCTTGCTACCAGTCATGTCCCTAAATCTGCTCTTATTGTGTTGCTGTTTGAAACCCCTCAGAGGTGCTTGCTGCCTACTGCACCAAGTCCAAACTCCCTAGAATGGGGTGTGGGCCTTTACATCCTAGGTGGCCTGTGCCTGTGTTTCCAGAGCAGTTTTCTTCCTGCTGCCCCTTTACCAAGCGCCCTCTCTTCTGGCACACACGTGGTTTTCCCCAGAACTGCTGGGCTCTTGCTAGCATCTGTATCTTTGTGCATTTTATTTTCTCACCTTTGAATGTCCTTCTTACCACTCTCCTGGCGAGTCCCACTCAGACTCTGAGGGTCAGTTGGATAGTTACCCTCCATAAAATTGTCTCTTGTGTACTGAACAGAGTTAGTCTGTGTTCCCATAATAGTTCCTCATGCAAAGGGTCTGTGCGTAGTATAACTTATCATTGATTATAACTTTGTCTTTCTTAATGGACGCAAAGCCCCGTGAGCAGAATGGTCATATACCTGTTTATCTTGGCATTCTCAATACCTTGTTTAGGACTTGTTTCATGCTTGGTAAAGGCTTCTTGAATTAATCAGTATATTTAACCAAGATGATAAAAGCAAAGTTAAAATACTGCACTTCTGTCACAGTTTTTGTTTGTTTTGTTTGTAGTTTACATGCACCAGGGTGAAAACATAGATCCAGAGCTAGGTTTTCCTGGCTCTATTAAACACATTATTTGGTGTGAGGTCTTTGAACTCATGTTTTACTTATGTCTGTTTTATATATGTATTGTCAAATGAGTCAGTTTGAAAAACAGTATCTTTCTATGCTTTTTAGTATTGTTGTGTTTGTATTGCTTTTAAAAAACTTGTTCTAGTATTTGTTACACAGAATTATTTCCTAAATACTATCTTTTTAATAAACATTTGACATTTGTAACTCAAAATATGCTTATTTCTTTAAATATTCTTCTGTTATCTTTTCTCATTGAAAGGATTTATTGCAGAAACTTAGAAAACAAAAATTGATCATAATCCCACCTCCTAGAAATAACTACCATTAATGTTTGTGTGCATCTTTTCAGCTTTAGTATAGTTTTGCTTAAAACTCTAAGGCTGCCATTTCTTTTTCTAGGCCATACGGGAAGAAATAGATGGACTACAGGAAGAGCTGGATATAGTTGTTAACCTGGGCTCTGAACTCATCGCTGCATGTGGGGAGCCTGATAAACCCATTGTCAAGAAGAGCATAGATGAGGTATAACCAGCACATTTTCTGCTCTTACCAGAAATCAGAATGCTGCTTTTAAAAATTTTGTTAAATAAAGCATATTTGATAGATGTATTTGAAAACTTAGAACAATAAAATTGGTCTAATGTTCTTGTTGTAGTTAAATTCAGCATGGGATTCTCTAAATAAAGCATGGAAAGACCGGGTGGAGAGACTGGAGGAGGCGATGCAGGCTGCTGTTCAGTACCAGGACGGACTGCAGGTAAGGGGACCGCAGTGCATCTGCTGGGAGAGGGAATCCTGCTGACTCCGGTCTGCAGATGTGCACTCAGCATCAGCTCGGGGCTGCAAAGGTGTGTGCCGTCTCCTCGTCTCCTCGTCTCCTCTTCTGCTTCAATTAGTGTTTGCCCTTAGGAGGTATTTCTGTCACTTGAAGTTGGTGTAGTCTTACATACCCATTTAAATGTGTTTTTATATACACATTCTGTGAAATATCCTTTGAAAAGAAGTATTTTAATTTTTTTAAGCTAAGAGAAATATTCCCACACAGTGTTTTCCTAAATGGCTTAGCACCAGACACTGAGATTGAACTGAATCTGGGCACTGTTCTGAAGTTGAGTGGGGTAAGATGAAAGGAGTAAACACCATCTAAAAATACCACCAAGTTTAACCAAAGTCAGAAGTAAAGAAATTCGATTCGAAGCCAGTGTTCCCCAGGAACTCAAATAGATTTCTAGTTTATTAGGTCATAATCTGTTTTCTTCTTTTCATATACATAATTCCTTTTAATAGTTGTTTTCCATGTCCCTTCAGGGTTCTCCTTCAGTTCATTAGCCATTTTTAAGTTTTTTTTTAATATTAAAAGTTATCTTGTCAGTTGAGGCCTACTCCGGGCTATTTCTTGTCTTACCTTCCTTAACTTTCTTCCTTTCTCTAATGTTAAGGCTGGCAAGAGTTTAGTCTTTTATCCCTCTTACCATATGGAAAAAGTATTTCCATAACACCAAGTGAATATTATTTTTAAAGCTCAGATGAGAACATCTTTTCCTTTTTATTATGCCACTCCATTTCTATATTTGTAAAAATAAATATCATAAGCCAGGCTTTATGCCAGCTGAAAAGCATTTTGAACTTTGAAAATAGATGAAAAAATTCACTACAAATAAGACCTTATTAAATATAACTTTCCCCCTCCATACCCTTCCCTTTTTACCCAAAGTGATAAATTATTGGTTAGATATCACTGACCAGTAACTAATCAAGCTCCAGTTCTCAGTCTGTGAGGCCACATCATGATTTTCATGTGCTTTGCTAAGTCCTTGAGTTGGCCCTTCCTTCCTGGCTAGAGCTGTCACTGTCACTACTTACAGCATTTGGCCTCAGGAGCCATTAACATAGGAGGCAGCAGGCTGGGCACTGTGATTCAGACAGTCTCATCACCACTGCTGTGGAAGTAAGGCCCATCCTGGGTTAGTAGCATTGCCTGTGGCAGTGAAGGGCAACTTGACCTATTAAGTGGCTGTGGCCAGCTCTAACCAGAGGCTGAAAGCTCTAGAAGTCCCAGAGGTTTCAAGGGGGGTTGTAAAGTAAAATAAATTTTATTTCCCAGGTTGCTGTTTAAGTTCTTAGGATTTATTAATTATAACTTTAAAAGATCAGATATTTTCCATGAATTTTTCCCCCTACTCTATGGTCTGGCAACTTCATTAACGTGCAAAATAATTTTGTGTATTCAGTACCTGAAAAATGTGAGTTGAGCCTTTTTAGGATGTTTATATTACCTAAAAATAACAAGAAAAATAGGAGATTTTGAAGTGTATATTGCAGTTCATACTAATGGTCTTAATATTAATCATTACATGCACAGGATTTTAATACTAATCTAAATGATGCACAAGGGTTTAGTTGAGCGAAATATTTTCCTCTGTGCCAAACAATAAACTTGTTGATTGCTTGAATAAGCACATGGGTTTGAATCTTTTTCTTTCAATACACAGGGTCCGGCAGAGGTAACGCCTGCTTGAATGCGGTTGGTAGGGCACTAGTATGGGTGTAACAATTTGTGGGTTTAATTTGAACATTTCACCAAAAATGTCATACGGTGTGCTTGAGTGTGATATTATGTTACAGAGTTACATGCTTATATGATTTTATAATAAAAGATTTTATAAAAAACAAGGGGTGTTATTTGTCCCAGACCCTGTATTTACGCAATCTGCTTTTAGAGGAACGTAAGAGAACATAGAGAATTTTATTTCCTGTGATTGAATTTATAAAACTTTTTTCAAATGAGCACTTTCCTTAAGTTTGTAATATTCTAACATTCTATTCAAAATAGAATTTCCTTTGCAAACTTGGATACAGAATTGAAGGCTACATCTAATTCATATTGTGGTCAACTGTTTCAGTATGCTGCTGCTTTTACCTATTCAGATGAACCTTCTTTATGATTTGTGAAATAGACTCATTGCATAATATCTTCACAGGTTTATGATTGTACCTCTCTATGACATCTAGAGATTGAAGCAATTTCAGATGTACTATTATAATAACACATGGACTAATGTGTTTTTCAGGCAATATTCGACTGGGTAGATATTGCAGGTGGCAAATTAGCTTCAATGTCTCCAATCGGAACAGATCTTGAAACTGTAAAGCAGCAGATTGAAGAATTAAAGGTATGGATAGGGGCTAATGTATCAAAGTCTTAGCATGTTTAAGTTTTTGATTCACAGGATTCTTTACACAAATTTATTTATCTTCCATGATTGAAGTATATTTTGATTATGAAACTGATTTAATGTAGTACCTGCACCTAATACGCAGTACATAAGTGATCCTTCAAGAATATAATAGTGGTTTTCTTCTTATTAAATCAGTAGCTATTCCTTCTAGAAAAATTGGGAAATACAAAGAAGCAAAAAAGGTGTTTTTTTGCTTGTAGCATTTTGTAGCATTTTCATCTCCAAGTGTGATAACAGAATATTTCATTTAGAAAAAATGTGGGATTTTTTTCAGAGTTTTACTGTTACCATCATTACATTGGGATTTTTTATCTGATCATGTAGTAACACATCATATACTTTATATACATTTACAGCTGTGGAGGACTATATTTTGGATATTTATATATATCCCAGTGGTTTTTGTATGGCAGGCGGGTTAGGAAGGCTGTCTCTGAAATCAGGTTGACTGAGATTCCAGTTCATACACTTACTAGCTAAGTGAGCTCAGGAAAGTTATCTACTTGGCTTCCCTTCTGTGTCCTTAGCTTAAATTGAGAATAAAATTATTTTCTTTATTGGTTTACCGAGAGTAAGTTGAACATAACAAGTGTTCACTCTACCATAGTTATTATTTTTTAATTATTATTTTTATATGTTTGAAAAATTGAGGGCCTTCTTAGTCTTTAATTACTATTTAATTATTTACTATTACACATTAAATATTTTATAAAAAGACAGTTTCCTGTTACAAGCAACCATTTGTTAACCTGTGTGGATTGGCAAAGGCAGACTGCTAATATGTGTCAGTAAGCACGGGGAGAGAGAATAATGTTATTCTGAGTCAGCAGTGGGTGAGTCACAGGGAAAACTAAATATTAATGAACACAGCACAGCACAGAAAACAAAATGTTCAGTGGATGTAAGATATGTGTATATATTTGAGCAAGAATATTAATTTGGAGTTCTTAGAGACCTTTTATTTTCATCTTTTTTATAATTTCAGAATTCATTTATTGACTTATAATTAGACATTAGAATAAGTTCATCCTTGAAATTTGTTAATTTTTTATTATAAACTGCAAAAAGTGAAATAACAAAATTATAAATAAAAACATCTTTCCATCAGAAACACTGAAGAAAAAAGATATCCCCCTTTTTAATTTATAACTCTTTTATTAGTAAACTGTGTGTTACATTTTAATTCCTTTTCACCCCACCTGCCCCACAATAAGAAGTGTGAATTAGCATAAAAATCTAACTCGTAGACTTAATTTTGTTTAATGTTACTGATTTATAACACATTTTTCTTGTATATTTCTTTAAAAAAATAGCAATTTAAGTCAGAGGCCTATCAACAACAGATAGAAATGGAAAGACTGAACCATCAAGCAGAACTTTTGCTGAAGAAAGTGGCAGAAGAAAGTGACAAACACACTGTCCAAGACCCACTCATGGAACTGAAACTGATATGGGATAGTCTGGATGAGAGGATTATCAACCGACAGGTAAACAGCAACACTTTCGTTAAGAATTTATAAAATTTCAATGTTACATATTAATGTAAAATAATTATTAAAAACTAAAATTAGGTGATTATGTACATAAACTTTGGAAGCCCCTAAATTTTCTTATTTCAGAACTCTTTCTGCTTCTCATATGCCATGTTTTAACCATGAAGCATTTCAAACTGAGAATGTGGAAGTATGTGATAATTGGGCTTCACTGGATATGCTTACAGACTTATGCTGCATGAAACAATTGATTTGTTGCTCTTGTTTTACAAATGTATGTTATTTTTAATAACAGATTCATATGTGATTTTTTCCTCTCTTCTTTTTTGGTAGCATAAGCTGGAGGGTGCCCTGTTAGCCCTGGGGCAGTTCCAACATGCTCTGGATGAGCTGTTGGCGTGGCTGACACACACTGAGGGCTTGCTGAGTGAACAGAAACCTGTCGGAGGTGACCCTAAGGCCATTGAAATTGAACTTGCCAAGCATCATGTACGTAGCTGTTGTTGTATATTGTTTCTTCTCTGTGCATTTCTGGTTTCATCAATTTTTTTCTTCTTTATGTATTTTCTTTTTCTTTTTTAAAGTTTTTCTATTTTTAATTAAAAAATTTTTTTATTGTTGAATTACAGTTGTCCCCACTTTCCCACCATTACTGTCCCTTGCCTTAACCACACCCCCTTCCCCACTCAGTCCTCCTCCCTGCAGCCCCCGCCCCCCCCACCATCTTTGTCCATGGGTCCTTTATACAGGCTCCTTTACTTGACCCTTCTCTTTTTTCCCCTACCATCCCCCTCCCCCCTCCCCTCTGGTCACTGTCAGTTTGTTCCTTATTTCCCTGTCTCTGGTTCTATTTTGCTCACTTGTTTGTTTTGTTGATTAGGTTCCACTTATAGGTGAGATCATATGGTATTTGTCTTTCACTGCCCAGCTTATTTCACGTCGCATAATACTCTCCAGTTCTCTCCATGCTTTATGCATTTTTCAAGTTTGTAATTTTAGCACAACTTTGTGTTTGACATTTATAACTAAAGGTTAAACTTCTTAAAACATTTCTTAAAAGATTGTAAAAATACTTTTCTCATTGCTCAAGGCAGAAATTATCAGAAAAAGCAAGGATGGGAAATTCCTAGCTAAATTTTATTAGAGCTGCCTGGCAAACAACACATGCAAGTTTAAGTCCCTGATTGTCCCTGTCATCGGGTTAACGTAGCATGGTTTTAAGAGTTCTTGAGAATACGCTATTTCATAAGCTCTAGATTCAAATGTTGTTGCGCTGCAGGTCGTGTGTGTATTTCCTCTGTTCACCCTTATCTCCATGGGTCTCTCACAGGCTGCTTGTTTGGCATGTCTAACATATTTCTATCTGTACTCTCATTATGTTGAGGCTTGCTCTTCTGTCTCTGTCTCTCTTTTCACTGGCTTTTTGGTTTTAGTCCTTTTTGTTACGAATTAGTTTTTTTAATATTATGTTTAAAAGTTTTTATATGTCCTGCACTTGATTTAAAGCTTATAAATTGAAAATTTTTATCTTGAGATCTAGGCAACACAATTTTATATTGTTGTCTTGTTTGTGACACTGATAATTCTTATTGGAAAATTCCTGTCTCATAAATTACTAGGCTTAATGAATAAAAGTTTATGTGCTCAGTAGAGTTTATCGTGACATTCAACAGTCTTTCATAGAACCCTACCATTCCCATTAATAGTGGTATCTATTTAAAGTTAGATCCTGAATCCTAACCTTAAATAAGTTTTATTGGTTATCAAATAGAAAAAGTTTGATTGTTTCACATATTTAACAGCGTTTAGAAGTAAAAGGTGTTTTTTAGCACTCTAAGATTATGATACACAGTTTTTGACTATTCTTGCTTTAGTCCTCCTTCTTCCATACCCTTTCCCACAGTAATTTTTTTCTTATTTAAAATTTTCTCCCTATTTAACCTTGTTCTGTCTATATTTATAGTCCTTGCCCAACCACATTTGATTAAGCAGTTAGAACTTATGCATCATTAATACTTCTCGTTATTTAATGTCTATATTATATCTTCACTAAGAGCAGTAATGACTAGTCAGATTGAATCTGCATGTAAACAAAACATGTTTATTCTCATAGTGAGGGTTTATAGCATTTACATTTCATAACTTAGCATTGTCCTAAAAAGTCACATACATCAGTGACGGGAACTCTGTGGAATATAGTAAAGGTGGAAAAATGAGCCACCATGATCCAGTTATTTTCATGAGTGATGAGTTGGGGACCTTTCATTTCTGTTTATTTATCTTTGAACAGTTAAAAATGGATCCTTCTTTCATTTCTCAGAGGTCAGAAGTTACAGGACTCAGGATTGCCAGCACAAACGCTGCAGGGAGGGAGGAAGGAAATGTTGCCTTCTCTCTCATGCCTCCTTCTCCTGCTCCTGGGTTGTGGCTTATGTAGGACTTGGACCATTTAGAAGAGTGAATTTTGTAGAATTATTTTTTTATATTTTAACCATCAGAATATTTAAATCTTACCTTTCAAAGGTGATTCCTAGTGTTAACATACCAAAGAGCATGCTTATTATAAAGAAGATTTCTTACTCAGTTGATTTTATAGTCTGAAAATCACTTCCTCACCAGGTGCCTCAGAAATGAGCATATACAGGGAAACAGTGATCGTAGATGGGTAGTGCCCTTAGTGAAAATCCCCCCTGGACTGCGTTGCCCTCCAGATGCGACATGCCTTAACTCAGACAGGAGACAATGTTTATTTTCTTTCCCATTGACAGCCCTTAGTCAACGTGGAGAAGGGTTATCAACTCATACATGCATTAGAAGAGGGTTTTGTTTCCAAAAACAAAACCTCAGTCTTCCTCAAAGGGAACTATTTATTACTAAGCTGTATTTGTTCTTTAAAGTGTAATCCTTGTAATTCTTTTTAGTATAAAAATTGATCTTTTTAGCCTTGCAGTTGCTTTCTGTATGTAATCACTCTTGCCCTATGTTAGTACATTTAAAGTGTTATTAACCAATGTTGGTATTTCCACTGTATAACAGAATAGAAAGGCATTATTTACTGGGGCCAGTAGTAAGAATTTCATATATGTATTTTCTACTAAAAGAACAGCTTGACTTTGGAATGCTGGGCTTGAGTTTCCCTGATAGACAGGGAAACTAATCTCTTTCCCTTTAGTGTTAGAGCTTCCCAAGATTCCTGTCAACTTAGTTCTAGTACCATTCCAATGAGAGAAGATAAAAGAATATTACATGACAGTTTTTCCCTTTTAGAGTGCTAATTGTAAAACAGTGCTGTTTTTCTTAGAAATGTAATAATTTCATATTTAAAAGTGAATATATAGAAATAAATATCTTTTAAATTGTTTACTTAAAGTGTTAAAATAAAGTTCAATTAAAATGAGCTTGGATCAAATGAACTCTTTTAGAGCCTTTAAATCATAATGTCTAGTTACTTAATGTCCTTAATTGCAAAGCTATTCTAATGGGAAGAACTAGTAGTGGTCTCACATAATCATTTCAGGGGTTGTTGGTAGACAGGAAAGCTGCAAAGGTAAGGGAAAAGAAGTCTCATCTTTAAAAACTTTATTAGCATTAAAATTCTATGTATATGATGCTTTTGTTTCAGAATTTTTCAAAACCAGGAAATCAAACAATAGCATTAAAAGTGATGTTAAAATGTTATAAACTAGCAGCCATATTGTTATTCTAATATTTTCAGGTGCTCCAAAATGATGTATTAGCCCATCAGTCCACAGTGGAAGCTGTTAATAAAGCAGGAAATGATCTAATTGAATCAAGTGCAGGAGAAGAAGCAAGCAGCCTTCAGAACAAACTGGAGGTTTTAAATCAACGCTGGCAAAATGTTTTGGAAAAAACAGAACAAAGGAAGCAGCAGCTGGATGGTGCCTTGCGCCAGGTGAATAAGAGAATACATTCTGAAATTTTCTAAAGCCTTCAAGACCAAATTAGCATGGAATTCTTTCATTGGCTCACAGACCCCTGCTTAATTTTTCTACCTCAAGGAGAAGATTAAAAATAAAGTGGGGTAAAGAATAAAGCTGATGAGAACACAGCCCTCTAGTTCTTAGTGTAATAGCCTTATCTGGTAGCACTCTCCTGAAGAAGAAATGCAAGGCAAACCTAGGGGCACCTGGGTGTTCTTAAGAATTCATAAAGATCTTAGCTGTCTGGATTGTTTAAACCTTGTTTTCTGGTTGGAAGTGACTATGTTTATGGCCCAAACTCAAAACTCTCTGTCACTCTAGGCCAAAGGGTTTCATGGCGAAATTGAGGATTTGCAGCAGTGGCTGACTGACACAGAGCGCCATCTGTTAGCCTCTAAACCCCTGGGAGGTTTGCCAGAAACGGCCAGGGAGCAGCTCAATGCCCACATGGTAAGTGTATTATTTCCCACAGCTCTGGCCTCAGAGTAGGAAACTGATCATTCTGTATGGGCCCTGGTGATAAATAAATAGTGGCAGAGGGTTTAAAGGATATACAGTTTCATAGCAGAAATCTCCCTGTGTAGGCGTTAGAATTGCCATTTATTGATTAAAATTTTCAAGTCAGAAGCTATTCTTTATTTCAAAGGTTAGTGTGTCAGTATATGAGAAGAGGTTTTAGAAGTCTAGACACTTTTTGAAAGCATACCTTCTCCCATAAAATGATAAACTATTGTGGGTAGTAATAAACTGTGTAAATCAAAGACTTTTGCTCTTTGAATGATAAGAAAAATCCCTAAAGTAGTCAGAATTGACCTAAAAATTATTGCTGTAATTGTTTTATTTCCACCTTGTTTCATAGGAGGATGGAAAATATGTTTTTGTTCTGTTAAAGTTATTTATTTTAATGGAGATAGGGCTATATCTTCAGCTTCACAACTGTTCTAGATATGGACGAGAGGAGGCTTCTGCTTGATTGTCCAGGCTGGAGCCTTCTGCCTGTGGTCAGTTCCCAACCAGACTCGGTGGCACTGTCAGCTCTGAAGGACAAGGAGGAAGACGTGGTTAAACTTGAGGCTCTGGCTTTCTTTCACAGATACATGGACTGACAAATTAAATTTAGACTGCTTTTGATTTATTGACATTTCTTATTCATTTCCTATTAATATTCAGCTCTGAAAGTTCTAAGAGAAAACAGTCTGTTTTAAATTTTGAAAACTAATCCTCTAATTTTTACACTTGTGAATTTGCATCAGGAATTCATTTTAACATTCTAATGCTGATAATTAGTATCTTATGAAATAAATAGAAGTATTTAGAGATTTGACAAAAGAAATGGGCCACTGCACATTAAAGGCTATATCCTTTAGCACAGGCCTAATGTTGTAAGAACCTCTTAGAACTATGCTTATTTGGAAACTATTTTGAGTTTGGTGAGGACGTAACCATTTGTCGGTATTGTGAAGAAACACAACAGAATTAATATCTTAGTGACTTCACAATTGCCATGAGCATTTAAAATAAATCTTATTAGTCCTGTATGGAATTTTCTAGAAACCTTTACTGTATATATTCATTATTTTAGAAAAGTGTTGTGTTTGTGGTTTTGTTGTTTTCACTGTTGTATTAGGTTGTGTTTTTGTGTGTGCCACTAGTGACCATTTGTTCAATGAAGAAGTAATTGACTAAATAATAACTTGGGGGTTCTTATCTTTTCCATAAAACCTTACTGACTTCCAGATATTTCTTTACTTTTCAGGAAGTATCTATGTAGTTATTATAGTGTTCATTAAAAAAATATAAGTTTAATGAATTCTTGGACAAACATGCCCGAGGTTAATTTCTAAGAACAAATATTTTTAAAATGTTAATTTAAAAGACTATAAGTGAAAAAAGAAAGGAAAGCAAAGAGTTTATTTTTAGGATATTTTACTTTTAGAAAAATGTTAGGTATTAGCTTATGTGGTTTGGGTGGGATGTTTCAAATAAATTTGCTATAACCTGACATGATTTACTTGGTTATAGAAGTTCCAAGATTTGAAGACTTTTAAAGAGTTATTGATATTTATAATACATTTTTTAGTAATATTCTTTTGATTTGGTTGTGTTAGAATTGCAGGAAACCAGAAAACCTAGAATGTTACAGTTTCCTGAGATTTAGCTGTATTTAAAAGGTTTGCTTTAGGATTGAAAGTTTTCAGTAATTGATATTATAAATATCTTTAAAAATGGTTTTTTATGGCTTAAGAAATTTTAAAGTTTTGAGGCAATGAAAATGTTCTGGAGTTATAGTAATAGTTGCACATCCTTGTAATATATTAGTAAAACACTGAATTCTACACTTTAATATGGGTGAATTCTTTGAATTATATTTTAGTTTTAAAATTACAAAGTTGAAAATGTTAGACATAGAATATATAATTTTTCAGTGGGAGCAATGATTTGACCCACATTATAATTGAATCAGTGGACTAGAACAAGTCTTAATTTTTTGCATGAATGTAACTCTTGTTTCATTGACTTTAAATTCAAATCTGTTTAAGCAGTGTTTTTATATTCTCTATAGAAAAGATACACACTGCACTCTAGTTGAAAGCTTTAAAAATGTTATAATTACAAAAATATTTCACAGTACTACAGATTTGTCTTCTGTGATTTCGAAGTCTGAATTATCAACTTAAATGTCTTACTATACTGGGTCTTTCCTTTCTGTGCACTGGATGTCTTCTGAGCCCCAATTTAATTATAACAAAAATATGACAGTCATTGTATTATATAGTTTGAGGAGAGACTTAGGACCTGCTTTACAGAGGAGGAAATCGAGGCTCAGGGGGGTTAACTTATTTACCCAAGGTCACAGAGCTGATTGGTTACTGCACAGTGAAGGCTTTCTTGATGTAATAACATTTAAAATATTGCTTCACAAACCTTTTCATGATGATTGAAGCATTTCTGAGATTCTTCGGTAGACAGGGTATGTCCATAGGCTCAGGTGTTGTTTCAGTAGAGTGAGTGAAAAGCTTGAATGTGTCAGAATTATTCTGTGTGCTGGATAGAGTTGACTATGTGATAAGGGGCTTGGGATTGATCATCTGGAATAAGAACTCTTAGATTTTATTTTCTTAAAAATGATATAATGTGGGGGTATCTCAATTTAGGAAATCTGTGCTGCCTTTGATGTTAAAGAAGAAACATATAGGAGTCTGATGCAGAAGGGCCAACAGATGCTTGCAAGATGCCCCGAATCTGCAGAGACAAATATTGACCAAGACATAAATAACTTGAAAGAAAAATGGGAATCGGTGGAAACCAAACTCAATGAAAGGAAAGTATGTGCCTTGATTAATATAATAGAGTGAATGTTTTAGTTGTTTTATTTCATGAGTCTTACCTTATCTCCGAGTAGCATGCTCAGAGGAACTTTTACTGGTTTGTGTTTGAATTTCTTTGTATACATTAGGAGGTTTCATGGGGGTCAGCTGAAAACAGTATTCTTTCTTAACATAGAAGGACAGAGTTAAAGTAATCTATGCAGACATAGATAATGGTATATCATGGATCACTTACTGGTTATATTTTAAAATTTGTGAAACAGTGGAATTCTGGATTGTTAAATAATTCTACCCTAATCATACTTATTAAGCAAAAGGGAGTATGTAGGGAGTGGGAGAGAGGGAGATAAAGAGAATGAGATAATTGTCTCTATATAATAATCACTTACATAACAAAAATCCATGAGACAGGTTTAAAAATATTACTGTTTAATGCTATAAGAAAAATGATTGGATTGGAATAGTAGATTGCATGCCCTCACTGACACATTATAAATGTATTTCTTAGTATTGCAGTCCCAAAAATTAATCATATGACTGTCAAGCTTTCTTTGTACAGATTCTTTTTAGTAATCGGGTTCTGTGGTTAACTGCCCCCAAACCACAATTTGATGCATATTAAAATGTTTTTAGCTGCAGTGAGATTCTTCTTACTATACTTCAAGGGGTTTGGTTTGCAAGTATCTTAGTGAAGACCCATGACATTCATAAACTGTTTAGGTAATGTAGCTTGTGCATAAATAAAGTATAGATGGGAAGGGAACCTGCCAGAGAGTGGTTTAACTGGGTGGATAAAAAACTCTCAAATATCATCAAATACTAAATAATCTTTCTTCACAGACTAAACTGGAAGAAGCCCTCAACTTGGCAATGGAGTTCCACAATTCTCTCCAAGACTTCATCAACTGGCTCACCCAGGCTGAACAGACCCTAAATGTAGCTTCTCGGCCAAGTCTTATCTTGGACACAGTCTTATTTCAAATCGATGAACACAAGGTATGCTATAACTCAGATGGATAGCACTCTGATTTCATACCTTTGTTGACAGCAGGCTGTTTTAATGTCAAAAGCATGAATTTGATAGTTTGAAAACTTTCTTTTATCTTTTGAAATAGTTTCTGCTTATGATACCAGAAGCATTTTCAAGATAGATCAGTTTCTCATTTGTTTCTAATTTTACCTTTTCTTGTGAAAGGTCTTTGCCAATGAAGTAAATTCTCACCGTGAGCAGATAATAGAGCTGGATAAAACTGGAACCCACCTGAAATATTTTAGCCAGAAACAAGATGTTGTCCTCATTAAGAATCTACTTATCAGTGTACAAAGTCGATGGGAAAAAGTGGTTCAACGGTTAGTAGAAAGAGGAAGATCTTTGGATGATGCAAGGAAGAGAGCCAAGCAGGTAAACCTTCACACAAATTCTCCAAACTTGGCAATGAATCAGGTCTAGCTGTTGAAATATATGTTATGTTAGTAAAGTACTTTTATCACAGACTATCCTAGGTGTAACAACCCTGGCATGAAGCCGAGGTGTCTGTTTCCTAAGACAGTGGCCTAAATTGGGATGACGACATCACTTTTTGACCTGGCAGCAACTCCAGGCCCTGGGGACTATTCCTGAAAAGCCTGGTTATAGCTTGACTTCATAGATGGACCATTATCATAAGGCCCCAAAAGAGGCTCAAAATTATTGTTACTGGGTTTGCTTGTTTTTTCTTTATACTTTCAGCCTCCACTCTCATATTCAGAGTGAGACATCATACTCTATTATATTACTACCTTTTGTTTGGTTCCTAAGCCAAACTTTCTTCAAATGTCAGAGCGGAGAGCCAGACAGCTTCCTGGCCAGCTTTCTGAAAGGGCGTGTTCTATGTCTGAGTCATTCGGACTCCTCACCTCTCTCACTCTGTATACTTGTTGGCAAGCCTTTACTTCTTTTCTAATATTTTGATACAGCTCCATCCCACTTTTAAATTGTTTTAATCTTTTGGGGCTGCTTTTTTAAAAAAAATCTAGAAACACTCACAAGGAACTTGCCTTATTTCCTTCACTTGTTATTAATATTCTATGCTAGACTAAACACAGAGAAGAAGTAAAATTATGTGTCTCTATTCTCCAGGGAAGACAAAGATGCATCCACCTTGCTTGGCATGTCTCTTTGATTTTTACTAGAAACTAGAAAGTGTCATATTGAGGCTGGATTTTGTGACTCCTTATGTCCGATTCAGTTGCATTTGTCTGTCCGTGGTGCCAGACTCCATTGTTTTGGGGAGCTAGGCTCAGTTGGGTGATAAGAAGGTGTCCTGGGAGTCTAGTGTTTCAGTGTTTAAAGCTATCAGCATAAGCTTTTAAAGTCTTTAGAAATGACAAATTGCACTGTTATAGGATTACAAGCCCTATATCCCTTTGTGAGTGGGAGGTATGATATATGCAGTATTGTAAGTGAGTCTCTGGAATGGAACTGGTCTGTAATGATTTCATAAGACAGTACTAATGCTGATCCCGACATGTTTCTCTCCAGATATGTAACAGTGTCATCTGTAGAGTAGGCTTTTATGAGTTATGAACATCTAGCTTATAAGTCTCTTGGCTGCCAGAAGCCAGTCGCCCACCCTCTTCCCCCTTCTCCATTTAATCAATTTTATCTTCTCAATTGGTTAATTAACTTTAGAAGGATTTTCTACCAGTCTCAGTAGAAAAGTATAGCATTTCTTGTGTTTGAGTGACTTAAAAATAGTTATGAAAGTAGGAGCAGCCTTAGGACCTGTGTGTTTATACCATCAAGCCTACCATCTCATTGTTACAGCCAAGGTTATTTGTAGTAAGACTACCTAAGACTGTGGCTATCTGTATCTTTATTTGTTTTTATTCTAACATCTCAGTTTTTCACTCAGATGTTGACCACAGTTGTCTGACTTTGACAACGTATGTCCCTGTTCTGGCCTACCTGTTTTCATGTTGAAATGGATTAGAGCCTGGGGAGGGGCTTGTGGGGAGAGCGGCCCCTGAGGAGATGGGCCCAGTGGGCCCTTGCAGCTCTGTGACTCTATGGGCTTACTGTGCCATTTTTGTAAGAAGCATCTTTCTTTTTTTTTTTTTTTTAAAGATTTTATTTATTTCTTTTTAGAGAGGAGAAGGGAGGGAGAAGGAGAGAGAGGGAAACATCAATGTGTGGTTGCCTCTCACATGGTCCACACTGAGGACCTGGCCCGCAACCCAGGCATGTGCCCTGACTGGGAATCGAACCTGCGATAGAATCATCTTTCTGTTCTTTCATTATTAATGTGCTTTGATATAAAACACATTTATTTTGATTACTTAAGTTTTTGCTCTGTATCTGTTCATTTAACTTTATTATGAGAAATAATGTATAACCATTTTCACAGTTTGATCTCCAAAAATAGTACCCACTAGTTCTTAATGATACCCAGAAAGCAGACTGTGGGTGAAATTAAATATATGTAGCACCAGACTTTTTCAAGATCGTAGATGACAAAGAGAATTGTATTTAGTTAGAACTCAAGTGTTGTGTGCACCCCTACGTATTTAACCAATATGTGAGGCATGGCCATTAATTCGAGGATTTTGATAGCAACAGTAGAGATGTTAGCTGATCTTTGTATTAAATAGGAACGAAATGACCCCTTTTTCTTCTTGTTACTTTATAAAGAAAGCCATTTTACACACTTTTCCCTCTCTATCCTGTTTTGTTCTTTTCTTAACATAAGAATTAAACATCATTGAAGTAAACCCATATTTGTCAAGAGACAGCAGGAAGCAAATACAACTCTGCAAGAGTTGGTGTTAATTATTAAGCAAAAGAAAGGGAGTCCTCCCGGGTGCTCCCTAACATTTCTGTCTCTATTAAACCTTACGTGCTTGAGTGAATTATAATGAAGTGAGCAAGGGACAGGACCATAAAAGCGAAGTGTTAACAAGAGAGTTTGTGATCTGCTGATGAAACCATTCCTTTTTTCTTCTTCAAGGGTAATGTTGAATTAGTAAATTTCAACATTTCATTAACATTAGTTTCTATTTTAAACAAGTAGTAGATTTTAAATATGGTGAGTATACCAGAAAATCTTGTGGACACAATGTGAATTTCTTTACAGTTCCATGAAGCTTGGAGTAAACTCATGGAGTGGCTGGAAGAGTCAGAAAAATCTTTGGATTCCGAACTGGAAATCGCCAATGATCCAGACAAAATAAAAACACAGCTCACGCAGCATAAGGTGGGTCTACAATTAAGAGAAGCATATTGTGTCTTTATGTACTTCGGGCTCACTTTTAAATTCTTATTTAAATCTTTGATTATGTATATTCATCACTTGAGGAAAGAAAGGTTGATCAATGTGAACTATATGAAATTGAAAAGCAGTTGCCCTTCACATTGGTGAGGTGGTAGTAGCATCTTTACTCTCTAGGGACCATTCCATTATGATCCAGAGTTAATTGGTAAAACAAAATTAAAACTGGAAGTCTTCTACAATCCTAAAACATGTAAAGGTTTTGTAGGAGCCCAAACATCAGCGATTCAATTTTTAACAATTGTCTTATCTTGTACTTTCTTTCATAGGCCATGCAGAAGATAATTCTATAGTAAAAAGTAGTGTACATTTTTCCATATAGGTTCTTTTTAACAGTGCATTGGGGAAAATTGTTTTTTTCTACCTAAGTTGGCATTTTATTGTGTATATGTGGGTGTATGAAATTCCATCCTTACCCTCTACCATAGAGGTTCCTCATATAGATTAGAAGATATAGAAACATCATATTTTATATATTCTACCTTTTCTATCCCTGCTACATGGCATTCAAAGAGCATTTCCCCATCCTCCTCCAATCTACTGTATTTGGGTCTCTCTGTAATTCTGTTTGACCATCAGCACTCAGAGGGAGGATATGGGCAAAAGGAGAGTGGTTCCTGCCAACAGTTTGACAGCTTTAGGCATCTACAAATAACTCATTGCTTGAAAGGTGGTAATTTATAAAAGGATGGAAAAAACTGGGGCAATGCAAGGTCATCATCAGAAAATTCTGGCCACCATCTTCACTTAGGTTGGTTTCTTCCATTGGTGAAGCTAAGTAACCTCAGAGGGTCATGATCCTAGGGTGATGGAAGCAAACATGTTGAGCATCTGTTTTGGTCTGGATGAGAGCTTATGAGCGGCTCGTTCTGCTGGCACCCCGTGCCTCTGAACTGCCACATCTAACATTGGCAGCAGAGTGACAGTGAGCAGTACCTTCCTTCCTTCCCCTCTGATGGAAAAACGGGAGCCTCCTTCTCAATGTAGAATGCCTTATTTGAACTTGATTGTAGATGTTGTGTCATGTAGTCTTACGAAAGTATACTGAATATTTAAATTTGAAAATCCTAGTAATAAGGATATGCAAGGGACCCTGTTAGATTCTCTATTTTCCCTAGTGCAGCTTAGTGCCATAGTTACTGTTTCTGAGATAAAGATACATGGTACATTCAGCCAATTTTTAAAGTATATTTTATTTCTTATGTTATTACAGTTGTCCTAATATTTTCCCCTTTGCCCCTCTCTGCCAGGTACCCCCCTTCCCTCCAGCAATCCCCACCCTTACTTCATGTCCATGGGTTGTGCGTATAAGTTCCTTGCCTTCTCCATTTCCTATACTTTCTTTACATCCCCCTATTTTGTACCTACCATGTATGCTTCTTATCCCCTGCACCCTTTTCTCTCCCTCCCTGCTGATAACCCTCCATGTGATCTCCATTTCTGTAATTCTGTCCCTGTTCTAGTTGTTTGCGTAGTTTGTTTTTGTTTTTGTATTTTAGGTTCAGTTGTTGATAGTTGTTTGTTGTCATTTTACTGTTCATAGTTTTGATCTTCTTTTTCTTAGGTAAGTCCCTTTAACATTTTATATAATAAGGGCTTAGTGATGATGAACTCCATTCAGCCAATTTTAAAATAAGTCCTTTGTGTTCATTATTTGGGTACTTTTTGTCTTTAAAAAGTATTAACTTACCTTGTATTCAGCTATAACATTTATTAAGTATCTACAATGTGAAGAAAATCCATCAATACCATAATTATAAAACTAACATCCTGTTTAGAATAACATGAAAAAAATTATATCTACAGAAAACAAACTGCAAAAATAGTGTGATATTGTAATGGTGTTCATTGCTAAAAAATTCCCAGATGTAGTTGCCTTGTGTTAGAAGACAAAATAAATATCTTAGTCATTATAAGACATTTAAAGTGTCTCACTTTTAAAAGCAATAAAACTTATTAGGTAATTGTAACTGAGGTTATTTTGGAAGATTATACATTTGCATAGCATTTTACTCTCTAGAGTGATTCTAACTAATATCCTTCCAGGACTGAGAATCACTGTATGTGTTCCCATTTTTATTTTTGAGCTTATAGGCTGCCTATTAAGTTGACCTTGCTTTCCTTCCCATCCCTGGGTATTGTATATGCAATAGCAGTTGTCTCATTCTTCCTGTTACATAGTTATAAAAACACATGGAATATAACCTGGTAGTGAGGAGCCTACAAAGGCAATATCCCTGCTCCAGAGAGGCTTTTAATTGAGTTGTGTAGAATGAATAGAATACACCCCTCCCACACATATACACACAAATGTGAAGATTAACAATGGAAGAAGTAACAAAGCATAGATTTCATGTTAGCAATATAGCTTTTAGGTACTTAGAAGAGCAATCTGTGGATCTTTCAGACTTCGGTAGGTCATCACAGAGGTGGAGAGGAGGGTGCAGGCCTCCCAAGTGGTGCGAATAGAATGACCAGTTGGTCCAAACATAGAGGTCTATAGACGTGGTTCTTATTTGTCCCTCATCCTAGTTCACAGATGAAATTGCACATAACATTATTGTGACTATCAAAAATGTGTGACAATAAATCTGTTTGACCAAAAAAAAAAAAAACCAGTAAAATTTTACATTATTTAGTCACTCTGTGTCCTTACTGGACCTCTGGACCTCATAGAATGTCAATTTTTCCTTAAACCATGGGATTTTCAGTAGTTTATTAGCAATTCCATCTTATCATAACTGTTTGTGGTTTATAGCTACAGAACATTCAGAATTTTTTTGTTTTGAAATTATTTTCTTGACCATAGCAGGTGCTCTTGGAGACACCTGGCTTCTAAGAAAAGTGAAACCTTCAGTTTGAAAATGTAAAGATCATTTTCTACCCTGATGTTTTCCTATGTGGAGGCCAGCACTGCACTGTATATGACTTGACTGTTTGCTGATGTTTTCTCATTAGGTCCCGTCTGTTAGAGATGCCTCTTTTAAGGTCTCTTACCTACTTGTTTGTTAGTCCCAAGTACACATGCACATTGTTGTCTTGTTATATGTATAGGAGTTTCAGAAATCACTCGGAGCCAAGCATTCTGTCTACGACACCACCAACAGAACTGGACGTTCTCTGAAGGAGAAAACCTCCCTGGCCGATGACAACCTGAAACTGGATGACATGCTGAGTGAACTGAGAGACAAATGGGATACTATCTGTGGAAAATCTGTGGAGAGGTAAAAATGTTCTGTAAGGCAGTTGGGTTACTTTGTTGGACCTCTTTCAGATGCACAAGCGCCATGCATTTTAGGAAGCTTAAGTATGTCCTTTACCTGGGGAACTTCTGCTGGTTCTTAGTACCCCCCTTACACAGTTCCTGCACCGAGAAGGCTTTGCTGTTCATTATCATTTGTTTTTAACTATGCAGTTCACTCAAAAGTGAGAATATTCTGCAAACATCTGTCATTTCACACTTACTACAGCAGTTATCTTCTGACTGGTCTCCCTGGGTCTGCTATTGTCCTTAGTTAGGTTTCTACATAAGTACTAGGGTGGATTTTTTAAAGTGGAAATGAAGCTTGCCATTCATTCCCCTGCTTCATACCCTTTAGGGACTCAGTGTGAACTAAAATATAGGCACTTTCTCTGCAAGGTCTACTGATCTGACCCCTGTGGTCCCCTCCAACTTCCGTCCGCCCATTTCTATCCCCATCTTTCTCATTATACTTCAACTGTGAAAGCCCAAAACTTATTTCAAAAATTTTAAGTATTTAAAAAGGAACAGTAGTATGAAAGTTCAAATATCTTTAAAATGTTTTCAAAGTTTTTATTGGTCCTCAGTCTAATTACTTTTGTCAGTATCAAGAATAAATAGAATATTATATTCCACTCTCGGGAACTTCACAGTAAGCTCATGTGTGTATGTTTTAATTTGAAAAATCTCCAATTTCAAAAGGTCATGCTTTTTACAGTGTCACATAGTCAGATAAATTATTTCTTTTATATGATGTTCTGGAAGAGACCAGAGATCAGTGAAGGCAGACAGATCTGTAAAGGCCGGGCTGAGAGTTGGGGGCAGGGCTGTGACTATAAAGAGACAGCCCGGGGGAGATTTTTCAGGATGATGGAACTGTTCTGTATCTTGATTATGATGATAGTTATGTGCATTAAAATTCACATAACTGTATACCCCAAAACCTCAGTTTTTACTGTATGATAATTTAAAACAAAATTATAAACCCTTTGAGTTAAAAAAACATATTTTTATGAAGAAACGGAAGGGTCTATGATTTCCAGGGGTAGTGATGAGAGAATTTTCCTGGAACAGATGCCATGTATCTAAGGATAAGAGAGAAAAATTGAGAACGGTGTTGTTATTTTCTAAAGACAGCGCAGAAACAGCAGTGAATACCAACATGTTGTTTTTACCTCTTGAGCACGGCTCAAACTTCATAAATGAATTTTAGCTGTTGGCTGCATAGGCTGGCTTTTTTGTTGCTCAGATTGATTTTTCCTCCTTTCCCCCCTCCCCGCAGACAAAACAAATTGGAGGAAGCTCTGTTGTTTTCCGGACAATTCACAGATGCCCTGCAGGCCCTCATTGATTGGTTATATAGAGTTGAGCCCCAGCTGGCGGAAGACCAGCCTGTCCATGGAGACATTGATTTAGTGATGAATCTGATCGATAACCACAAGGTATTGTTTACCTGGGACATTTTATTCATCTCATTTGATTATTCTGAGTATAGAAGAAACTGTCACCACTTAGCCTTTTAAAACCTTAGAGACTGTATCTCATACTACGTAAGTCTTTAATATCAAAATGTATGTACATTTATTGAGTAGAAGCAGTGAGCCAAGTTTAAAAACGATGTAGGAAAATTATTTTAGTATCAAAGAAATACTTTTGTGTTTAATTTTCCAGATTCAAGAGCTTTTAGAACTTGGAAAGTGATTTTATTCTGTGGTACTTTAAAACATGTTTCAAGAATGTTTTCCTACTTTTTTTTATTCATTTAAATAATTATGTAATATAATTTAAAATCATTCACTCAGTGACCTGGAACCTGGTTACTGCATAAATGCACAGATTTGTGACATGATCCATGAGGGTCATGGTCAGCTGCTTTTCTTTTTTTTTTTTTTAACTGTTTTAACCTTGCCCCTTGAACTACAGCGATTTATGAGACGACAGCATATGCTGGGAGGATTTGATTATTACTTCAAGAAAATTGGTTTCCCTGCAATCCCCTGATATGTATGTTAAACTGTTGGGCAAATCAAAGGCTGTATTTGAGAACTCCAGCTGTCACGGAGTGTGCAGTCCTCAGTGGTGATCAAATGCTGTGTTATGACCGAGCCTTAAAAACAGCGTGAGGCACAGCACTAGGTAGAATGGTTTTCATCAGCCAACTTTGTATGGAGATATCTTACAGCGCTGTACTTGAATTCATGTTGTTTCCCCTCTATCATTTTTGAGTTCAGAAAATCTATTTTATTAAAAAATGTTCACTTTGTATTTCCCTGGTTATGCTGTTTTGATCTTGTTCTTTTTTATGTCACCGGTCCTTTCACGTATTGAGTTCCCCTTCTCTTGTTCCATTATCTGACTATATCAGTAAAGGAGACTTGGTTATTTTGAATGTTAGAAGGTAAAAGAATAAATAATGAACATTGATCAGGCCTGCAAAAATTAAAAATTTTAAAAATTATGTTGCTTTGCCTATATTAAAACAAATATTTTGTGCATGATTAATATAAACTTTTCCATTCCCTGGCATTCATTCAATGAGTAATGAATAGTGTAATGTTCCTTTTTACATAAATACCATTTTTGTAAGCTCACTGTCTAAATATTTACTCCCCTAGGCACTTGCCAGGTTTTTTATATATTAAAGGTCATCAAGAATGAATTAATCATTCAGCATTAGTAATACAATTGGAAGACTAAAGAAGAAGTTTAAGTATACAAAGTACATTGGAAAGTCTGCTCAGAAATATTGGACTAGTCTTCTCACAAACAGAATGTTTAGATCCTTCACCGTCTGTGCATGTGTGTGCATGCACGTGTGTCTGTCTGCAGGCACATCTCATTTAAAAGTAATGGAGAGAAATCAGCAAAAAATTCATCATACTATGTTTCATTGGTTCTGATGGGCTGCCTTTTATAAATGATCTGAGTATCAAAAGAGAAAGCCACAGATATAGCCACGGTTATAAAAATGTGTTTCGTAATATTCATTTGTGACTTTTTTAGAAAAATATGATAATTTTACCCTACACATAAAGTCAGTTATTTGAAAGACCTGGTTTCATACACAGACTCTTGGATCTGAATCCAAGAAGTAAAGAATCCAAGAAGTAAAGAATCCTGGACTCATATCTTGGATTGAGACTGTGGACAAAAGAAGCCGGTTTAATGCTTGGCACATCAGATTTCACCTGAATTAGATGGGAGGGAAATAGAAAAAGCTTTTCCTCCAAGGTGACAAGGATTGAAGCTTCTAAAATTTGACATTATGGTTTATTAGTACTCAGGATGCTATGAAAGATACAGGCATGTTATAGAATAAATGGATTACATGCCAGCCTCCTTGAGATTTCCTGCCATTATACCTAAGGATCCCCATGAAGTACCCCAAGATTGCTTAGTTATTTGTTAGTCTCTTAGATCTGTTTACTAATTAAGAGGAGTTTGGTAGCCAACACACAGATGGAACTCAGTAATGATTTGAGAGGAACTGAGGCACCATTTTAAAGAATCAGAGAAAAAAAGGAATGTGATGCATTATTTTGTGAAATTGAAATAATGAAGGGTGGCCACCATTATTTAAGACCAGTGAGTCATTTAAAAAATAAGGTTGCTCACTGGGGAAACTTACAAGATTGAGCCAATTTATACAAGACTGTCTTTTTTTTAAAGAACTTTAAATTTTATTTTTCAATTGAAGTTTACATTCAATGATATTTTGTATTAGTTTCAGGTGTACAGCATAGTGGTTAGACAATCATATACTTTTCAGAGTGTTCCCCCTCATATTTCTGGTACCCACCCAACACATCTATAGTTATTGCAATGTTGTTGGCAGTGTTCTCAGTGCTGTATGCACATTCCATGTGGCTGCTTTGTAACTGCTGATCTGCACTTCTCAATGCCTTCACCTTTTTCACCCAGCCCGTAACCCCCTCCCTTTGGCAACCACCAGTCCGTGCTCTGTGTCTAAGACACCAGACTGCTCTTAACAGTGCTCTGAAGGCGGCAGTGTGTCATGTCTTCCAAAGACTGTGTGGAAAGTCTCGGTCCTTCAACTACAGGGCTCAGAGATCTGTACATGATGTTATTTCCATGTGTATATTTCCAACTATGTTTTACTGTTTTGGTTTTGTAATTAAAAATTAATTTCTATAAAAATATGGTTCTCTTAGGCCTTCCAAAAGGAATTGGGGAAGAGAACCAGCAGTGTGCAGGCCCTCAAGCGCTCGGCCCGAGAGCTCATAGAAGGCAGCCGAGACGACTCCTCCTGGGTCAAGGTCCAGATGCAGGAGTTAAGCACACGGTGGGAGACTGTGTGTGCACTTTCGATATCAAAGCAAACACGATTAGAAGCAGCTCTGCGCCAGGTAATCGTCATGTAAATTATAGCAGGGTGTAGTGAGAGGGCATGATGCCTCGGTAGGAACTGCTTTTGTGAAGAACTGTGAAGCTCCTTATTTCCCAACCAAGACAGCCATGGAGAAGGAAGTTCTGATAGCATCATTGCCTTGGTCCTTCCCTCCAACCCCTCCCTCCAAGACCTTAATTTACTACTGAGGGAGGTTTTCTAATCTTCACCTAAACATGCTGCTTAAGTAATTTTTCAGCTTGAATGTATAAACGGGCTGCCATTCACCTAAAATCAGATTGTTAAAATGGTGAGTTATTCTTTATAATATAGGCCTTTTGATATATTAGATGTTTTCTTTCGTTTGTAAAAGGTAGCACCATATAGCTTTATCTTTTTAATGGGTATAATTCATAGAATCAATTTAAATGTAAAACTTTTATTCTTATTGAGAGGAAGAATCTGCTATACTAACAAGCATATTTGGGACTCTGTGTGGGGTGCATGTGTGTGTGAACCTTTAGGCGGAGGAGTTTCACTCGGTGGTGCATGCCCTCTTGGAGTGGCTGGCTGAGGCGGAGCAAACCCTGCGTTTCCACGGAGTTCTCCCGGATGATGAGGATGCTCTTCGGACACTCATTGATCAGCATAAAGTGAGTTACGTAAACGCTAAGTAAAACTAAGTGAGAAAATCAAACAAAGTAAAGAAAATAGACTTGTGACTGCAAATATCAACTGCTTGAATATTTTCCTTCCTGAGGACTAATTAAGGACCTGGTGCATTTGAGAATTTACCGGTGTTCTCGTTGCTTGCATAGGTGTGTCCCTGTGCACCTTTACACAGGTATGTGTAGCTAGCTTTTTATGTTTTCTTTATAAAGAAGATGGTTGTTCTTCAAGTTGAGGAACATGTATATAAAGGACCCATGGATAAGGACAGTGTGAGGGAGGATTGAATGTGGGGGATGGGCAGTGCAGGGGAGAGCAAGGAGGAAAAATGGGGACAACTGCTATAGAACAAGAATAAAAATTTTAAAAAATAAAGAAAATCCAAACTAGGAAAAAAAGAGAAGATGGTTATTCTAAAATTAGTCACTTGGTTTCCTGTCTTTAGGAAGCTCATTGATTTTTCTAGGGGTTATTTGGTTTCTGACCAAAATTGGTCATTTTTGTTGCACTTTTATGTGCATTTCAAAGATAAAACTTCCTTAATAAGTAGTTTAGCATAGTCATATCATTAGAATTATAAATTAATAACTTTGACTTTTAAGACAAGCAAGTGATTTAATAATTGGTCTGCAAATTTTATTTTTAAGCCTTTGCCAATTCTGTTTTTAATCAAGAGCCACCTTAAATTCTTTTGAGAAGTAACTCTAGTATAAATTATAAGTGGATAAATGAATTATATAGGTAGGCATACTATTAAGTAAATAAAAATCTGACCATTGAGTTTCAGATCAAGGTGTTTCTTGTGATAATGCATTGAAATAGCAAAACCCTGAAGAGAGTGGTTCAGATAGATCTTAACAGATTCTTTTTAAAGCTTTGACTCTAAATAGCAGGAACTTGCAATGCTAACACTCAGTGTAGTATTGCTGCCGGGGTTCCTGTTAACCTTAAAGGATCTGTTTGACCCCTGAGTAACCTCATCTTTCAAGGTCAAGTTAGAAATACATCAGTAATTCCAGCATAGAATGGATTACATCATTTATGGAGTCTTCTTACTTTAATTACAATGCTCTCTCAATGACGGGTTGTGTGACCCATGGCAATGAAACACTGCCTTGTCACTAAGGCGAGTGATGTGATCCTGCGTGACATTATCTAGAGGAATGAAATGTTTCCTACACCATGTAAAGTTGAAGCTAGAATGTAAAAGTAGGAAAGTTACATCAAATTTATTGTAAATACTTTATTCAGTTAGTATTTTGAAAATCCAGGTTATACAGGATCTGGCAGAAATAGCACCTGCTTGAGTGTGGTTGGTAGGGTAATAATATGGGTACAATAATTTATGGTTTTAATTTGAACATTTCACCTAAAATGTCATATGGTGTGCTTGAGTGTGACTCAAGAATTACATGCTTATCACTTTGTAATAAAAGATTTTGTAATAAAAAAAGGGTGTTATTTGTGCCAGGCCCTGTATTATATTACTGTAGGCTGACTGTTACCCTGACCTGCTCAGGCCTGGATCTCAGAGGAGCCCCTCCCAGCCCAGGGTTCAGATCTATCCCCCCCCCCCCCCAAGAGAAATGAGTCCACTTGTGTTCTCACCACCTGCACAGCAGTACTAGAAAACCTCCAGAATCACCAGGAGGCAGGTATCCAGGGCAGTGGTAGTGGCTTTTATAAAAATAGTAGGTCCGCCAGTAATGTCATTTTGTTACAATATTGATGAGATGCTATAGGAACTTAACTTTTGTTTGTGTCAATTAGCGGATGATAAAATCAGTTTCGTTGTGTCATTTCACTTAAAGTTGCAGAATCTATTGACAATTTTAAATGAGGACTTAATGTAATTACCTTTAAAATTTTTTAAATAGCATAAGGTATTTAAATAACATGTAATTTTATAAAGAGGTTGTTAGTAATGATATTTCACAGTAACATTATTCATTCTTTTTCAATTCCTCTGTCTCCCTTCACACATTCACCAGTAGGGAAAAAACAAAAACAAAAACACAGAGTATCAGCCCCAGGAGTAGAGACTGCTCAGCATATTTCACTCTCTAAAAACAGCGTGTGTTCCCGTGTGAGCACAAACTGCTAAAGTAGCACTCAGGCGACAATGGAAGAGCAGGGAACACAGCGGGGAGTTGACAACCCCAGTGTTCTGCAACACCAGGCTCTTCCAGGTGTAGAAGTGATTAAAAGTACATGGTCATTTATATTTGTTCCTGTAAACCCTTCCCATTCTCCCCTGAAATTCCCTCCCCTCTCCCCTGTGGTCACTGTACTTGAACAATGATTAAAATAAAATTAAAAAAAAAAAGTACATGGTCAGATCAGCTGTCCTCTGGAAAAGCACAGCTGTTGTTGCCCTTCCTAGTAAAGTTTTTTTTCTTTCATTTAAGGGGATATATATTGGGGGAAATTATAATATTTCTAGAAGTGGGTCATGATATTTAAAAAAGTAGGTCACATTAGTGGAGTATATTATTAATTGAACCTTGACTCCACAGGAGTAAAAATGTGTAAATAAAAGGCCAAAAAGCATTTATTCAATCACAGAGACACGAAATGGAATAAGACACAGTGTTTTGATCATGTGGACCTTAAACTCTAGTAGATAAGTACGTAAACAAACCATGGTAGCATAGCAAACCGCAGGTAGGAAGCACGGGACAGAGCTGCTTCCTGGAGGTTCACAGGGTCACTAGACTCTAGTCAATGCCTAGTTTCAGATGATCGCCCCTGGTAAGAGGGCGTGAGTGCCCACTGTGTTTGCAGCCTCTGGGACCCCCTGACACTGTGATCTAGATAGGAATCCTTTTTTTCCTTTTATAAAGATTTTATTTATTTATTTTTAGAGAGAAGGGAAGAGAAGGAGGAAGAGAGAGAAAGTAACATCAATGTGGGTTGCCTCTCACACGCCCCCAACTGAGGACCTGGCCCATAACCCAGGCGTGTGCCCTAGACTGGGAATTGAACCGGAAACCCTTTGTTCGTAGCCTTTGCTCAATCCACTGAGCTACACCAGCCAGGGCTCAAGGAATCCCTCTTAGTGTGGGGGTCTAGATAGACTGGGGTGTCTCTGGATACTTGAAATTCAGTGTGTAGTTTTGGAAGCATATCAGCTGTTTTGAGGTAAAGGGCCTCATTTTTTTTAATGATGCTTGCAGAGTTCTATGATTCATGTATCTATGGATAGCGTTCTGGATGTTTTGAGGCTTATCCATCCTGCTGGAGTGGATAGTGGCTCTTACTGGCCTTTGAATGAGAGGGGCAGTTCTCACACAGCTGGCCTGCTGTCTGGCCCACTCCCTCCAGCCTCCGCCTGCCTCCTTCCTGGCTGGACATTTGTGCCGTCTCTCCCACACCCTCAGCCTTCTGTAGTGCCTTGCCCAGCTCTTTCTTCCTGGTTTTGGAACATATTCCTATCTTTCCTGACACAGTGAATGCTATTTTAAACACTAACCTCCTTGTTTTATTAGGGTATTTTGTTTTAATCAATATTATTTCTATGTTTGGTAATACTGTCTTTCCCAATCCTACTCTCCATTAATAATATAATTATAAAAATTAGGAGAGAATATTTCTTGTCTAATACATTTTGTAAAGCATGTGATGCTATCCTGTAATGTTTTAAAAATAGATATTAGAAAGTACAGGGTCCGGCAGAAGTCACATCTGCTTGAGTGTGGTTGGTAGGATAGTAATATGGGTGTAATAATTTATAGTTTTAATTTGAACATTTCACCTAAAATGTCATATGGTATGCTTGAGTATGACATTGTAATGTTAAAGAATTACATGCTTATGACTTTGTAATAAAAGATTTGGTAATAAAAAGGGACATTATTCGTGCTGGACCCTGTATTTATTTCCTATTTTTGGGCCTTCTCCTTCTTTAACTCCCAAATTTGTGGATTATTTCCAGCTGTGAATAAACCAGTTGAAGTTCTTTTTTATTTGTTTAACTCTGACAGTCAAATGAATGTCACTGGAGTTTTGTTTTCAGCCAGTGCCAACAGCTAATTGAACTCTTTGTTTCTGCTGTAGGAATTCATGAAGAAACTGGAAGAAAAACGAGCTGCACTCCATAAAGCGACCAGCATGGGGGATGCCGTTTTGGCCATCTGCCACCCTGACTCCATCACCACCATCAAGCACTGGATAACGATCATCCGGGCCAGGTTCGAGGAGGTCAGTGTGGCTCAGGTCACCTTCAGAGTTGCAGTAGCTTGGACAGTCAGTGGGTATGAGAACTTTGGCAATTAAGGTGCACTTATGACCATGGCAACATGCGGGCTCTGCAGAGAGAAATGTTATTTAACATACCCTTCCTGTATGTGTCACCTGTCTCTGAAGTCTGTCCTTCCTTTGCTCCCTTCCTCCCTCCCTCCCTCCCTCTCTTCCTTCCTGATTCTTTTGATACTCACCTGAGAACATGCTTATTGATTGTTAGGGAGACAGGAAGAGATGGCGGGGGTGGGGGGAGGAATAAAAATCTATATGAGAGATAAACATCAATTGGCTGCCTTTCAACCTAGGTGTACCCTGACTGGGAATCGAACCTGCAGCCTTCCAGTTTACAGGGTGACATTCCAACCAACTGAGCCACACCAGTCAGGGCAGTCCACTTTTCTTTAAACACTGAAAGGAATTTTGCAGCCATGTCCCTGAAACATGAAAAAGCAAATAATTGCTTCACTAGATAACTTTCTACCTCTCTTCCACATTGTGCCTGTTGAGTAATCTGGCAGTTGAATAGTATTTCATGGAAGCATAATATATGTTTGTAGAATGAATTGTGTACAATAATTGAATTAATTCTATATTTAAGATCCTAGCTACTTTTATTCCTACTCTGCTCTACATGGAGTGAGCACACTTGATCCTTCATATTTGAATGTGTGTTAGAAAGTGAAAGGAAGCCTGGACGACCGACGTCCACCTGTGAACCTCTGAAGGTGATGACTGTCATCAAGGGCTCCCATGTCCTCCACCAGCTGGGTCTCAGCACCACGGAGGGGATCTAGAAAGGCTTCTAGCCCAAGTTCCTAGTTTACATGTAAATTTTGTGTATTTTACATCAGTTAAATTACTCACCAAAGTGGAAGAAATTCAGAGAAATTTCTGTTTCTCAAACAGGTGCTGGCCTGGGCAAAGCAACATCAGCAGAGATTAGCAAGTGCTCTGGCTGGGCTCATTGCTAAGCAGGAATTGTTGGAAGCTTTGCTGACGTGGTTGCAGTGGGCTGAAACAACACTTAGCGAGAAGGACAAAGAAGCCATCCCCCAGGAAATTGAAGAGGTGAAAGCCCTCATTGCAGAACACCAGGTAAAATAAATGTCATTCTGAACCCTGGTCTTCTCAGATAGCTTCTTTCTTGCACTGCTTTAGTGCTCAAAAGATTGCTTTGTGCTTGTTACCTTCCCTTCCCTTCCTCAGACGCCCTCCTCAGCTCCTTCCAGCGGGTTTCTAGTCTCTCTTGTGTATACTGCCTGTTTTAAACTGTGCAATGATGGGCGTCATTTGTTTGCTTGTTTAATTTACATTTACAAAGGGAAACATTGTATCAGCTTAGTTGGTTAAACAGTTAACATTGCTATTATATTTTAATAAAAATAGAAGTATCCATGTCTGCAGTGGCCCTGCGCTGACTCAGGCCATGCTGTCTGTGATCAGAGGTGTTAAAGTGAGTAGTTTTCTAGTGTGAAAAATACTCCAGAAATGTGTCACTTTGCACTTTCACCTGCCTCCTCCTTTCCTCATTGCTTTTTACCGCAGTCTCTGCCTTTGCCAAATATCCAGATACAGCAGTACTTATAATAATAGTGATAGTATATATATATAAAATCAACAATATAGTTAATAATAATAAGCCTAAGGAGATGAGATAAGAAATGTCCAGCTAATTGAACCTTTTAAATATAAACTTTAACCTGAACAACTTTTACCCTCCTTGGCAAAGCACATTCATTGACAAAAATATTTATATCCACATTTAATGTGGACGCTTTTTGTCACTGTATGTCACAGCCATCTTAAATATTTTCCGTATGTAGGTGAAATGTGCCACAAAAAGGTCTCAGGGACCACCCCAGTTAGCTGGTGTCTTTGCAGACAAATGCTGACTCAGACCTTTCCGGAAGAGGCCAGCCGGACACTGGACCCTGGCTGGTGCTCACACAGGTTGTGTTGCTCACCCAGTGGCCCCAGGTGTGGTGTTCAAGTGAAAACCAATTACCTTTGTGATGCTGTAATTACTCACCAGCTATAACCTTTTTTATTCTTTAGGAATTAGTAAATGCTATGCTTTGATGGTTTTGATTTATATCCCCTAAAGATAAATCTTAATAGTTGGTTTTTCAGAAACAATAGTATGGTCTTTTTTTTTCCTTTTGTTTTTAGTTCATTTCTGCAGGTGTGTTTCTCTGATATACTTGTATTTAATTGATATAATTTCTTTCATTTCAGACCTTCATGGAAGAAATGACCAGAAAACAACCTGACGTGGATAAAGTTACCAAGACCTACAAGAGGAGAACAGCCGATCCCTCCTCGTTGCAGTCCCACATTCCGGTCTTGGATAAGGGACGAGCAGGCAGTAAGCAGGGGCCAGTTTCTTTAAAATGAAGATGGTAAAGCAAGGAAATTGTTTTTATTGTATTTTGATTTACTGTTTGAAATTTGGGAGCAATTGGTGATTCTATATGAGTTCTCTTATCATAGAAAGTTTTCTTGAAAGAACACATGGATGTAAGTTTTATAGCAACTTATTTAAAAATAAAGAAAAAGATATGTTCAGGCCACAATGGTAAGTGTATTGGTTTGAATGGTATCTTTTCGATTAGCTAGAAGAAATTGAAAAATATGCATCAAGAGCAGAAATCATCAGCCCCTTTGAACTGTCTCATTTTGCGTCTAGTATATAAAGAACCTTAGGGTGGAATGTAACAGAAATGGCTGTGACCTGGGTAAAGTTGTGACCGAACTATTTAGTAGTAACCAGCAGTCTGACAGATTTTTTCCAAGTTCACATGACTTTAGTCTACCTTGACCCAATGAAGTGACGTTACAAAAATAATAGCCAGCTTGGAGATGATTTAAAAGAAGCACAATTTATATCATATACATTTTATATATTTCTGAATGATGCCATAATTTAAAAAATGGCTTCCAATCTATTGTAGTTACTGTATTTCACAAGGAGGCAAGCTAACAAACTCTGGTGCAGAACTCTGGAGACAGACTCCTTGGCTGTCTTCACTGCTTACCAACTGGAAAATGTAACCTTGGACAAGTTACTCAAATTCTCTCTCTCTCTCTCTCTCTCTCTCCCTCCCTCCCCCCTCCCCTCTTTCTCTCTGAGCCTCAGTTTTCTGTAAAAGGGGAAAATTATAATCTCATTGGACTTTGGTGAGGATTAAATAAGTTAATACTCATGAAGCACTTAGCATACTTTCTGGCACATAGTTAAATGCTCAATAAATACTAGCTATTGATGTTCTGATATGTGTAGAGCCCTATGTGAGTTAGGAATTCCAGGCAAGCCCCAGCTGGACAGCAACTTCCCATGTGACCTAAGGCCAGGAATTCCTCTAGGCCACATTTAACTCTTTAGTTAAGTGAGAAAAATGTGTTGAGATCATTGTTCTGTGAAGTTGTAGAAACTTGTGAAAAATATCTAGAAGGAGGGAGAGAGCATCAGTAAGGCAGTCAGTTGTGGCATGAGACTATGTGGAAGTGTGTGTGGGGTCCTAGCTTTCGTCCAGGGCCACGTTCCACATTTGATTGGCATTATCAGATATCTTGCTCTGACTCTGATGAATGCCCAGTGTCTCTTGCCCTCGTCTACCCTCACCTGCCCTCCTTTCAGCCTTATTCTCTGAGAAGGGTTTATGTAACCGATTCTAAGCTACTCTTACTACCCTGGGAGATTGCTTTTATCATGCCTTGACAAAGAGGCAGATCGCAGTATACTTCATTGTCATCGAAATGGCATAAGTTTTAAGCTAGAAAATGTTTTAAGCATACGTTTATTGGGAGAGCTTTTCAGTATTTAAGTGCACCTGTTAAGATATATTTCTCTAATTTATATGAAAAGTATATGATCCTTAATATATAAAACAGGTTTGCACCTTGACATTAGGCATCATCTGAACAGGGCACTTCTATTCGTAATGCCCAGTAATTAAGTTGGTTTCAGAAGCCCGGAAACTGCCAACGTAACTAAAGTTCTGTTTTAACAGGAAAACGCTTCCCAGCATCAAGCTTATATCCATCTGGGTCACAAACACAAATCGAAACCAAGAATCCCAGGGTCAATTTACTGATGAGCAAATGGCAGCAAGTGTGGCTCCTCGCGCTGGAAAGGAGGAGGAAGCTGAACGACGCCTTGGACAGGCTGGAGGAGGTTAGAAAGCTCACACGTACATGCAGCGCCGTATTGTCCCTTGCTCTGTTCACCATAACGCATTGCCAAAATCTTGATTTTTAAACTTTTCTGCTAATACTTAAGCAAACTCTTGCTATTTGAGTGCATGTTTTACTTCTAAAATTTATACTAAAGTATGTACATTTTTGTGAGCGCGGAACCCCTGATATATAGAACTGGGATTTAGGGAAGCAGTAAAGTGAAAAACTAATACATTTCAACCTAATCAGAAGCTACAAGTCAAGAAAAGATCTAGCTCGATGTGCATTTGTTTGGTGGTGTTAAGTGGCAAATATAACCATTTATAATTCAGATATTTTCTTTATATACATTCTTTGATCTGAGATTTAGAGTTTCAGATGATGAAACTGGGAAATTGTTGGCAGTCCAGGGGAGTCAGAGCAGCAGTAGCGGAGAGTGAGGAGCTGCGGAAAGTGAGGAGTTGCGTAGTGCCGGTGGGCTGGGGCTGCTACCCAGTGGGCATGGAGCTTACTAGTGGTGTCACATTAGGCCACACCGCCACCTTTGCGATTTTGGCACTATCACAAATTTTCAGTTTGACATTTCTGGGGGAGTTTTATTTTTTCTTGTATTTGTAAAGAAAAACCAGAGTTGCCACAGTAACAAGAATGAAATAAACTTTACAGGAAAAAAATTCTAGCTTCCCCTTTGCAAAGCTATACCTTTCTTTGAAGTAGGAAAGGTGTCCTTACTAGAGGCTCATTAAAAGTAACTTTGTTCATATAACTTGAGTACAGCATTAACTCAACTAAAATATCTTTTGCCCTTTTCAGCTGAGAGAATTTGCTAACTTTGATTTTGATATCTGGCGCAAAAAATACATGCGATGGATGAATCACAAGAAATCTCGGGTGATGGACTTTTTCAGGAGAATTGATAAAGATCAGGATGGGAAAATAACCCGACAAGAATTTATTGATGGCATTCTTTCCTCAAGTAAGTCCCAAGAGAAGTGACTGAAACTGATGTAATTTTTAAAGAAAATAAGCACAGTTTAAAATTGTGGGGCCAGCAAACTTGCGTTGCCAATAAAGCTTCACCTTTAAACTTGGCTCTGAAATCACCACTCTCAAAAGAAGTGTCTTTGGTAAAATTTATGGCTGTGGCTTCAGGCACACTTTAATACTTGTGTCACCACAGACAGATGCCTCACACCACCAAAGCAGTGTCCTCATTAGTACAGTAAACTTAGTGATACTCGATTCTTAGATGGTTTGTGTCGCTTGGCACAATGGGAAATCAGCAAGTCAGTCTCTGTGTCATTTTGATTGACATTCTGGTCTAACATCATCATCAGTAGGAAATTAGAACTCTGTAGTATAAACTTCTGAGGGTACCAACCTCTTGTCTGGTGGTTTGGTCGTGTGTATGTGATGTCTCTGGATCATGTTACTGGAAGTCATTCTTAAAATAAATTTCACATAAATTATTCCTTAAGCAGAGTGGCAGTTGAACCATTTGAAATTTGCTAATATTAAACAGTTTTCAACCTAGAAAAATGGCAATTTCAAATGATTTACCCTAGTAGTAATTAAAGATAAATTTGGGTCACATATATAGTGGTTTTCTTTGCTATTATATAAATTAGTTTTTTAAAAAGGATTTTAATACCTTTGATAACCCCGATAATTTAATCGGCCACATTAAAATTAAAATATACAACAAAGAATGTCTTAAGGCAGACTTAAGTTACACTACTTACTATTTTTTAAAGACTTAAATCTTTTTATAAAATGTTATAGTAAGTAGCAGGTCTTACAGACTTTTAACTGGGACTATTAAATGGCTTATACTGATAGTTTCTTAATTATTACTGGTACGTGGAATCTAAATACAAAGTCAAACTCATAAAAACAGAGAAGAGGAGTGGTTGCCAGGGCCTGGGGGAAATAGAAGAGGTTGGTAAAAGGATGTAAACTTTTAGCCCTGGCTGGTGTGGCTCAGTGGTTGAGCGCTGGCCTATGATCCAAAGGGTCGCCGGTTCAATTCCATCAGGGCACATGCCTGGGTTTCAGGCCAGTTCCCCAGTAGGGGGCACATGACAGGCAACCACACATTGATGTTTCTCTCCTTTTCTTTCTCCCTCCCTTTCCCCTCTAACTATTAGGGGAAAAAAAGGATACTTGCAGTTGTAAGATGAATGAGTTCTGATGAGTAACACTGTGACTATATACAGTGGCTATAGTTGATAACACTGTACTGTGTAATTGAAACTTGCTAAGAGAGAGGTGTCCTTAAACGTTCTCTTGCTCACACACACAAAAGACAGTGAGGTGAAAGATGTGTTAATTAACTAGATGGGAAGAATCCTTTCCCAATATATACATATATGAAATCATTACACTGTACATTTTAAATATTTTACAATTTTGTCAATTATATCTCAGTCACACTGGGTTCTGCTGCTTTGAAAATTTCAGAGTTCCCAACCAGTCGCCTGGAGATGAGCGCGGTGGCAGACATCTTTGATAGGGACGGCGACGGGTACATTGACTACTACGAGTTTGTAGCCGCCCTGCACCCCAATAAAGATGCGTATAAACCTGTCACGGATGCTGACAAAATTGAAGATGAGGTACTCATCATCTTTCCACTACCCACGACAGCGATACTGTAGTGTGCTCTGGCCAGGATATCAAGCACAATTCATGCAGCCCTGTTATTTTCACGTTTAGCAGATGTCGAGGTTTTAAGGACTCACTGTGTAATACTAACATTAAAGTGGCTATGTCGTCATTGTTTTCGGCAGGTGACGAGGCAGGTAGCTAAGTGTAAATGTGCAAAACGATTTCAAGTTGAACAGATTGGAGACAACAAGTATAGGGTAAGTTTTCAAAATAACTTTGTAGTTCTTTTAAATTGAGAGTTGTTGATAATTTGGTCTGCATTGTTTTCTGGGAGTGCTAGTTATTTATTTTTACCTCATATCAAAATTTAATGGTATATGAATTTCTAACTTTCATTTTAAAGTATATAATATAGCCTGCATTTTGTATGTAAGGACATATCTTTGACATGTACCACATGTACATTACTTTTCAAAAGAAAAATACAGAAAAACACATTTCTTATATTTACATTGCTTCATACTACTTTGTAATATATTTTATAATGATTAGAGGTAAGTTTTCATATTTCCAATAACAAAGCTATTCCAAGCCAGAATCACAAAGTTAAAAATGTTGACTAATTCTTATAAAATGAAAAAGAGGCAGTGTTTTCCACTTGTACTGTGATTTTTCCTTTTATTCAAAGTCTCGATAACTTGATTCCCCTTCCTCAAAACAATTACTTGAAGATGAGTGTGACTTCATCACTCTTTCTCCATTTTGGAACATCTCTTGCATGTCGTAACTAGACAGGAAATGTACTGAATGTCCCTAATATAGTATATTACTTAAAAATGAAACATTACTCATTTTCATTTTTATATTTCCACATTTTAAAATAGTCATCTAAATATCTGAATTTTTAACTTAAATTTGAAACCCAAGAATTTTCAAAAAAATACATAAAAAATGCTCTGATTATTGGGTGCGCAGTTCGATACCTGCACGTCTCCGAACTAGATGCAGTATCTGGAAGCCCTGCGTGTGAAGTGTGCATGTGTTCTAGAGCCGTGTAGCAAGTTTCCTGCTGAACTAATTATATCTTTCTTCCATTTTTCATTTTTTTATCAGTTCTTCCTGGGAAATCAGGTATAATTCAGTGGAATGTATTTTCAAGTTCCCAATGATTTTTTTTAACTTTAATTCATAGTCATTAAAGCTTGCCATGGCCAATCTTCCCCGTGCTGCCCCCTAGCTACTACACTGTTGGTTGGCGTGGTGTTTCTGTAGACGCTGTAAGGGTCCTTGATCCAGGACTCCTTTTCGCCTTGTGTCTCAAATGAGGAGATTACTTTTAAGCAAACCAGATAATGAATTGTAGTTTGGCTGGTTACAGCAGTACAAATACAATTTTCAGTTCCCATTTTTGATAAATACTATTAGCATATATATTATTCCAGCACTCATTAGAACACACATCTGCACGTGGCTTCTCCAGTGTTCACACCGAGGACCTGTGGTAGGCAGAGGCTAGAGGAGCATCGCATGAGGCGGGTACACAAAGACAGAGTCCTAAGAGGTCTCCGTGGTACTCAGCCTCAAGGAACGTGTTCTCCCCAAAGCAGCTCTGGTCCATTTGTTCTAAATCATTAATGTAGGGCTTTGCACCCTGTGGGTAGAAATTTTAACCCAGAAAGTTTTAACTGTTGTAGTTCCCTTTGAGGAAATGTATCTCCTGTAACTTACAAAGTCTTACAGTCATATTTTATGCCATTTGACCTCACATTTAAGTCAGTATAAATGGTTCAGTGGCACTGCACATGATCAGAATTTTAGATCTAAAGATAAGAGTATATTTTGATTTAAAGGAGAAGAGTTATATACTGTGTGCTTTTAGAAAGAGCTGTGCTATGCGTAGTACCTGACCACATCATCTTGGTTACTACTCTGCCTCTCAGTTTTTAAGCCCATATTACATCTTAAACTTCAAATAGCTATGATCCCCATTTGTTCCATCACATGATTGTTTCAACTAGATCAGTTACTTTGAAGAGTTGTTTTTAAAACTCCTATTTGTTATAATACATTATTTGGGATAGCATTTGAGGTGTAGCATCTTTTATTTTTAGAAAGGATAAAATACCTCAAAAGGTTTTCTTCATTGAAAGCACAAAGAACAGAATTAGTCTATTTTTTCTTGTCTCACAATTTGGCTCTTGGGGAAATTAGGGAAATTCTGAAGATAATGTTAGTTGTCTAGATAATGCCTTCTCAAAACAAATTCTAAAATCATTCCTATTTATCGGAATTGAAATTTCATCTCTATAAAGTACTTCACTTAGTTCCTTAAAACTTTTGTTTTGAATGTCATCTTGGACCAAAAGTGTCTGGTCTAATTATCTGGTTACTTAAGGGTAATTTTCTTTAAATCCCCTCCTTTCCCTTTGCTTATTAGCAGCACCAATTTTTTTCTAACAATATATTTTGATTTTTACACTTTGATTACATTTCAGGAACAGGTCCAATTGTAGGCAAGTTTAAATGTCAAGGCTAAAAACTGGACTTAGAAATAGCAGTGTAAAAGGTTCGATGTAAAACACATGAGTTGTAGCCGGTGCCTTTTCCGTGCTTTACAGGTTCTTCTGAGTTTCGGGGTCTTGAATGTGGGCTTTGTGCTAGGGTTCACTTCCTGAAACTCAGTGATAAAGCTTATTGAAAAGGAGCAGATTGTTTCTACTTAAATTTTTCTGTTTTTATCTATCATGAGCCCAGACAAAATAGTCAAAGTCACAATAGTATTTCTCTTCCCCTAAAAAAAGAAGCATTTTTGTTTAATTGACTGTTCATTTTGCTATGGGATCTGCTGGGTTGGCAGCCATGAAATTCAATATGGTGCTTTTTGTGAGTTGGACATGAGCCTATTAGAAATGATTTAAAAGTATGAAATTATTTCTCATGGGCTTTCAAAACAAATAAACCTTATGATGAGAAACTCTGTATAGTCTAGACATTTATTCCGGACTTGCAGAATTTATAGCATTTCCAAGTGATTGGAGACCCATTGAAAGGGCAAGGGAAAACCGATTGCTTATTACTGTCAGTGGTGATGGTACAAACAGCTTTAAGAGAAAGCCTTTTCAATTTGAAAGCCGTGTCATTAATGTGCCAGAGACTGTTCTAATATTACAGCAATATAAATTGGCACATTAATCTAGTCTGTAACAAACTGGTTTACTAGATTATTAGTGATGCAGAAATTTTATTTGACTGTGAAATTTTTATTGGTCATGTTCATTTACTACTTTATCTCCCTGAGACTTTATGAAGATCCCCCCACCACACAGATTTCAATGACAAAGTTTTAGTGTAAAAGGAAGGTTTAATGAAGAAAAATCAGAATTTCTTAAATCTTCTTTAGAATCATTTTATTTTGTATAAACCCTGGGCAAGTGGGCCAGTGCTTATTTTCATGGCTGTTTTTAATTTCTAGAATCATTTTTAATCACTGCCTTACTAATGTTGTATCTGTCCTGAGAGAGAAAAGTCATTTTTAGAAGACGTCTTTCATATTATACTTGATAACCTTTGTTATCATTTTTCCAACTATTTCTTTTGGGCTAAATCAGCATGCAGCAGTCTAACACAGATCATTACAAACCCCTTTTTCTGAGATTTTACTAATCGCTGTGAACTAAGCAAAACATTCAAGTTGGTTGCTTAAGCTACTGCAGATTACCCACCACCCTTTAGTTTAGAATGACTATTGACAATTAGAGGTTCTTCTTTCTTCATCTTCACAGTTTGGAGACTCCCAGCAACTGCGACTCGTTCGGATCCTGCGAAGTACCGTGATGGTTCGTGTTGGAGGTGGATGGATGGCACTTGATGAGTTCTTAGTGAAAAATGATCCTTGCAGGGGTAAGGAGATACTTATGTTAAGATGATAACACCATAAAAATACATCAACTTTGTATTCATCTCCAGCATCAGTGACATACTTGGATACAATTTCAGTCATTTATTACGATATAGTGAGTGTTTCACGTTGGTCTGTCAGCCTGAAAGTTCCAGAGAACTTGTGGCCGCCACGTAAAACATGTTCTTCTCATTGCTGTTTTTACTTCTCTGGATAAACGTGACACTGGTAGGCAAGAAATACTAGACTTGATCTTCTTCATGAGATGATCCCATCTGTGGTTTTCAAAACGAGCAGTGCCACCCACCAAGGAAAGAATTTCATCTGTCATTAAATAAAGTAGGATGAAAGAAAGTTGAGGTGATGAAGACTGAAGATACTGGGTAGTGAAAGTTTAAGAGTGGAAGTTTTTATGCAGTTAGGGGATGGTGAGGAAAGTAATACTTAAAGATTAAAAAAATAAGAACTGCTAACTTTACTCTTACTTTGAAGTGACAGATTGGAACATTAAAAATATAAACATGGACTGTAATCATTCTCACCATGTCTACAGCCTAAGGGCTTTTGGTTAGCTTTTAATTTTCTTTATTTTTTCAGATCCTGTTATCAATTTTTGGATTTTTAATTGATTGACTTTACACATGGTCATAGTCTCATACTCACAGAATAGGCCCATTTTTCTCTGACAAAACAGTAAGATTTTTGTGCTTTTCTTAAACCTGTGAACTCATTTTAATCCTTTTAAACAAACAACAGAAAATATCTGCCGGCACTATTAGGCTCCCAACTAGGAGGTCCCCTCTGGGCCTCTTTTCTTTCGGTGCTTGCGTCTGTTATCTTCTGTTTGTTTGTTTTGTTTTTTAAAGATTTTACTTACTTATTTTTAGAGAGAGGGGAAGGGAAGGAGGTAGAGAGGGAGAGAAGCATCCATGTGTAAGAGAGTCACATGCCCTCAACTGGGGACCTGGCCTGCAACCCAGGCATGTGCCCTGACTGGGGATCAAACCTGGGACCTTTTGATTAACAGGCTAGTGCTCAGTCCGCTGAGCCACACCAGCCAGGGGTCAATGCTGGCATCTAAATACACAGGTGGTATAGTGGAGTGAGTTCCTGTGCGGTCAGCAGCCTCTCTGATAAGGCCACGGGGGATTGCTACACAGCCACACTTAGGAGCTGTACTCTGCAAGTCAAAGATACAACCACAAATGACAGTGAAATAGCAAAGCTCCCTTTTTGTTTTTTACTTTGAAAATAATGCAGACTAAGGTAACATAGCTCTGTTTATGAAACAAAGAAATTAGAACATGTATTGTTCTGTTAGTTTGCTTAGCAAAGTTAGTGTGACTGTGGCAGCATCTTCCAAGTACATTTTTCTTCTTGAGTCCAGCCTTCGAATGCTTGTCCTAATGCAACTCTTCTTCTAAATCGTGCACTCCCGGGCGGATGTGAGCACCCTTTGCATATTCAACTACTGTACTTTGTTTCTTCTCCTGCTAACAGTGTTCTTTAATGTGATCGGTATCCTGTGTCATTTTTTCTAGTTCATCATCATGGGAGTAAAATGTTACGTTCGGAATCAAACTCTTCAATTACTACTACTCAGCCTACTATAGGTTGGCAACCCCTCTCTTTGCCTCTCCTCTCTTACCTTTGCTCTTTCCTACTGTTACATTCTTGCTTCAATTATTTGTTTGAAAATAACACGCTTCATCCATTGCGTATGGCTTAAGTCACATCCAACTGAGCTGGTGCTTCCAAGTTTAAATTCTGGCAGTTTCACACACTTGCGGTGTGTTGCAAACGTAGGTGCTGTGTAAGTGATCAAACACATGCTAACACGTTGCTCGTTGGTTCTGTGGAGTGTGCTCCGTGTGCACATGTGTTTGTACGAGTGTCGCAGCACTGATTACCTCACGGATCCTTGGGTCTGGTGTTTGTAATTGCATGTTGGTAAAACAGAGCTTTTCAAGGCATCAAATAAAACTACTAGCCATCTCCTTTAAAGAAAAACTTGAAAGTTTATATGTTGTCATCATGATTAACAAGCCATCTGTCATTCTGTGTAATTCTACTGTTTAATTAATCCCAATGTTATTAAAATGCTGGCATTCTCCTGACCTTAGCAATACATGCAAAAGACACAGTCCCTGCTTCCCTGGCTTGTCTCCTCAGTGTGCAGAAAGGGTAGCGAACCCATGCGGGTATCAGTAGCTGGTGGATTAACAGTATTTTAGCATGAGCTTTCCATTTTCATGCTGATTCTTTCTGTAATAGTGGTTATTCTGGCTGGTGTCTAGTGTTAGAATAAACACTTTTTTTTCTTTCCCAAACTTACTTGTATCCAAAAGGAATGCATTGTAAAGGAATGCATTTACCTTTTTATTGTGCTGAGTTGGGGTTGGCATGGCAAAAAGATGTACTTCAAATCCTCAGCATAACGTGTGTGGCACCAGGTGGTTGTCCATCCCATGAAGGATTGAGCGCCTCTTTTTTTTTCCTCCTCTTCTGTTTGTGTGCACTGTTGTATGTTACGTGATCCAGCTAAAGGAAGGACGAACATGGAACTTCGGGAGAAGTTCATCTTGGCAGATGGTGCCAGTCAGGGTATGGCTGCTTTCCGACCCCGGGGCCGACGATCGAGGCCTTCATCGCGAGGAGCTTCGCCCAACCGGTCAACGTCCGTGTCCAGCCAGGCCGGCCAGGGGGCCTCCCCACAGGTCCCTGCCACCAGCACACCCAAGGTAGGACTTGGGGGGAAACGTTTTCCTTCCCCATGCAGTCAGAGTCTTGTGTATACTTCTGAGTGCTTCAGGACCCTAGAATTTGTGAGCTTTCTCCATTTGTGTTTCTTCTCACAGTATGGCAAATGAAGGATTTTTTTTTAATATATGTTTTTGCCTTATAGCCTCTAGAGAGACTGTCTCTGTAGGTGCTGCTTTGATTACCTTTCGGATTGTTTTTTCTTTGTAAAGCTTCATTCATTTTTTGGTGTGTATGATTTGCCATCAGATCTTTTCATGTATTTTTAATTATTGTTATTCTTACTTTGAAATGTGAGTCGTGGTGATGAGTATCTTTTTCTGTGGCTTCCTTTTTGATCTGCTCTCCTTTACATTTGATTTGCCATTGTTTCATACAGATTCTCCATCCTTTAACACGCAATTACGGTAAACCATGGTTGACAAACAGCAAAATGTCAACTCCTTGTAAGCCAGCAGAGTGCTCAGACTTTTCCGTGCCGTCTGCAGAGGTATCGTAAGGCCCCAGCTTCTAGTCTAACAGCCTTCTTTAATTGAAACTCTCACCCACTAACATTGCTTTACCTCTCCCTTAATGATACATCATTTTAGATAATGATACATCATTTTAATTGACTTCTATAAAATAATTATTAACCCAGAAATTCTTAGAAGGCATGAGAGTAACTGGTTAACAGAAAAGACAGTTTTTGCTCCTTTAACAAGGTCAACTTCACATAGTCACACCCTCGAGCACTGTACCTCCTTTGTTTTTTTGTCGTCTTACTCGTACTTAATACTACTTTTCTGTCATGGGAAAGTAAAATACAGGAGATTATATCCAGACTGAAGTAAAGTTTCTTTCAGAACTGATGGTATGCTCTTGCTTCTAAACATAAGAAGCACAACCAACCCCCTTTAGGTGAGAATGAGAGGCAGTGTCGTTTGCAAGAGAAATCACTTCAATTAAAAGAACTTTTATCGAGTGTTTGCTATAGCCAAGGTCTTTCCGAATGTCTGTTACATTTATTTCTGCCCAAGAACAGTAAGCCTTTAATTATTAGAGGGCATTGGGAGCTTAGGTATGTAAAAAGTTATGTGCCATTTTCAAAAGGTACGTATATTTATTAGACTTTAATGGTTATTATCATTCAAGCAAGCTCTAGCTTTTAATATGTCATGATATATGGGGATAAGATATTTACGTGATGTAAAATTTGCCAAGATTGACACATAGGTTATTTATATTCAATTGAAAGTCAACCTAAAGGAAATTCTCTGTAAAATGACAAACATAGGCACCAATTAAGCACGTTTCATCAACAAGAATCACAGTAATTAAGGGGGGATCCCTAAATAGCTCCTCTTGAATTAAAGGAGGTATTTCATGTTCAAGGCCAGGATCCAGGTATAAAAGTGGTAAGTGGCTTTAGAAAGCCCTCTGTGCTTTTCGTAATACCTTCTTACCTGGCATTTAATCCTCGCATCAATGATAATAGGCAGGCAGAGAAAATTTCATTACCCTCGTGCCTCAGGTGGAAATAGCATTAATGAGAGGGGTCGAAATGGGACAGAATCAATCATTTTCAACCCTTCCTCATTCCCCCAGCCCCTCATGTCCACCGTGTCCCTCAAGTAAGGAGTGTGACTGTCACATATTACATCTAGAGACGTCTGTCACTTGTGCTGGGTCTACTGTGGCAAAAACTGGGAACAGTTTGAGGAACCTCAAGCAACATGATTTTTAAAAATATTTAGAGCTGCTATGTTAGTTCAAATTTTGAGAAAATAGAGAGTCCCCAGAATTAAAGTCTAAGTGTGCTATTTTGAGTAGTAGAGAACTGTTTTATTTCAAGTAGCCGAATCAGAGAAAAACCAGCCAACCAGATACAACAGCAGTATGCTGTTATAGAATAGTCTTTAAAGGTAGGGCTTATAACAAGAATATCAAAGCCACCAAGGTATTCTGAGCAGAATGATTTGGGTCTTTCATGGTAATGAATTCTGCTACCTGGAGTGATCTTTCATAATTGTGGGTCCTCGCTGTCTTGTGGATTCTTGAGATTCTTAGGAGTATAGCTAGATGGGAGTAGTCAGATCTTGGGAAAACCACTTGCCTCCTCAGGCCTCATTTTTCACATTTGTCAAAAAGTTGTGATTTGGTGAATGGGGAGATTAGTTGTGGGCATACATGTGAACATGCTTTGAAAGCTTAAGTATACTATATGCATGCAAATACATAAATTCTATATGGAAATATATGTATAGAATACTTATATAAGTGAATCATGGATATTAATGTTACAGATTTGTAACCCTGCTGTATCAAAAGGTCTTACATATGCTTTATTAAACATTTAAAACTACTTAATAAAGGAACAGTTAATTTTGTTAATACACATAATTTAATTTCTTCCAAATAACTTCCCGTGACTTTATGAGAATCCCTACACTTCTTAGGGAATTTGTCATTGTCGTTGCTGTTGTTGTTTTTAACTTTGAGAGAATTCTCAAAATGTTGTAGTGAGCTATAAAAAAATACCATGGTTTTAGACTTACAATAAAATGTCGTAGTTGTTGATCGCCTTAGACGGTCTCTGTGAACTCCTATAAGAATTGTAAAAGAATTGTCCCCATATGTTGCCTAGGTCTCTTGTATGTAAGGACCAGAGAAGGCGATAGAGCCAAGAGACCAAGTGGCATTGCAGCAAGTTACAGAACGTCACTTTTCTTGCAGCTAATGTGTTTAAATTATGGCTCTGTGGGCTTTGCTTACGTATCTTCTACTTCTGCTGACTTCGTGTTGCCTGGTTTCCTGCAGGCTGTGCGGCGGCAGAACCCCAAGCACAGTTTGTCAGGGCCCCATCTCTCTGTGCCAGGCAGCCCGCACCGTTGTACCGATCTTCTCTTTAACTCTGTGGCATGTACTAACAGACCGGAAGACACTCAGACACTCACAGTTTAATTTGTCTTTTTTTCCTTGCCATCGTTTGGGGATCTCTGTTTTTGTGTTTCTCTTCAACATGAATCCATTTTCTTTGGAAGTTCCCTTTGAATTCAGGGAGAGTATAAGAAATTAGTAGAGAAAAGCAAGTGGAACCCCATGCCTCATTGAAGAGGTCTAGTAGAGGGTTTGCAGCCGCCTGTGAAGTGTAGTTGGTGTTGTGTTACAGAACACGAGCAATACCTTGACATGTCCTTTCACTGGTTGAATGCAGGGAACACCTATACAGGGCAGCAAGCTTCGACTTCCGGGATATTTATCAGGGAAAGGCTTCCACTCCGGGGAAGACAGTGGCTTGATAACAACTGCAGCCGCCAGAGTCCGGACACAGTTTGCTGGTGAGTGTGGTGCGTTTCCTTCTTTAATGGCTTTCGCAGTATGTTCTGAGGATGAAAGTCCCCTTAGTTACCTCCTCGTTGGAAAGAAATTACGAGTCGATGATGCTGTGCTGTATTCTTTTGAAATGACACAAAGCCTCAGCCCTCCAACCGAAGTAGGGGATAAGTGAGTCATAGGATAAATAATTAGAAAATCCCTTTTGGAAAGTACCAGAGAAAGATGAAGACAGAAGAAAAACTATGAGAGTGTCCATGCCTTTTTTAGCTGCGAAGTCTTGGTTCTTCTGTCTGCTCGGAAAACGTACTGGGCTTTATTTTGGGTGGCTGGAAAAACACAACCATTATGGACCTTAAACCAGCGTTTCACATATTTCTCACATAAACCCCAGAACCTGGGGTTCTGGGCTCAGCAAGCATGAAGCTTCTTTAAAGTTTCAAGTCTTTTAAATTCCTGTGTGCTTTCACTGATCTCTCCTTGGGCTAAACTTGCACCTAAGAGTTTGTTTCGTTTTGCACTGCACTCATCTGGGTATACACACTGAACTTTGGAAAGGACAGCCTTTAATTATAGCTGTTTTCTTATATCTGTTTGTAATAAATGGAATCCTGTTTTAAGCAGGGTAAACCCAACCCTCAATTTCATTTGTAAAACCTAGCTTTTTCTGTACTGCATCTACTTAGAGTGATGCATTCTAACCTTGTGGAATGGAGACAGGCCATGAATCCACAGTATTTTCTGAGTGCCTACAAGGTGTCAAGAGAAATCACTGAGACCAAGGAGGCACTGGGTTGCAGGAGTCTGTTGCACATGCACCCAGTGATAAGGGTGTCCCACCTCTGACCTTTCTCCTCAGATCCCAAGAAGACTCCCAGCCGACCAGGAAGCCGAGCTGGAAGCAAGGCCGGGAGCAGGGCCAGCAGCCGCCGTGGCAGTGACGCATCAGACTTTGACATTTCAGAAATCCAGTCCGTGTGCTCAGACGTGGAGACTGTCCCCCAGACACACAGGCCTTCGCCCCGAGCAAGTTCTCGGCCATCCACAGCCAAGCCTTCCAAAATCCCCACACCCCAGAGGAAGTCACCTGCCAGTAAATTGGACAAATCCTCAAAGAGATAGTGCAATTGGTTCCACCAAGGCCCTTCCTTGAGCATTTATTATTTAAGTTTGAAAGATGTAAAATATGATGTAGAAATTATTGTGAAATATTGCAAGAGGTGAGTTTAAAATTCTGCAGATGGCCTTATTTGTGTATTTGTCTTTTAATTTTATCTGTATAATTTTTTTGTCAGATGCTCTGGGGTTAAAGTCACGTCATATGTGAGGGGGAGGATAGAGTTTAACATGCACTAACATTTCTGCACTGTGCATCTCGAGTACACACTAAAATCAATTCCTGTACCCACAGGTAAGTCCACACCCTCTGATGTAAGCCACAGCCCTCCATTGGTAGCTAACGTTAAGGATACCTCATGACTTTTTCTTGCTTTCGTGGACACCCTGAAATGCAGACAGACACACACAAGGGATGTATTTCGATATGATTTAAATATAACCCAAAAGCTGGAGGGCAAAAAGATAAACACATCTGCACAGTTACTCAAGCTGTGTGTGACAGAGAGCTCCCAGATAGCGGCTGTAAGCACTTGCCCGCGCTCTGATGTTCAAGAACCTTACACCATTGCTGTGCCATTGCTTCACATGAGGCCAGAGGTGTCCTGGATGTTAGACCTATTATACTGTAAGAATATAATTATAAAGTGCATTCATATAAATGTGAGGTTTTCTTTTGCTTGAGTGGACAGTAGCACCTGTATCATCGAACTCATTTTGTATCAAAGCAATTTTGCTTGCAGAAAGCTATGAAATAAAACATGTCCCTTAACTACATTGCTATGGAATTAATTTTTTTCCCCAGGGAAAAATCAGTGTATTTTTTTATGAGCAATATCAATTTGGAGTGACCAAAAAAATACTTAAAAATGGGTTTATTTTGATTTCTCATCTGAAATAATCATGCTCTGGTATTATATCTATATTTAATAAATATATACATTTTAACTTATTATGTATACTCACTATAGAAAGATACTAGTATGCATTTAATAAAACATATTCACTTGAACATATGGAATACCTGATTATTTAAAGTGAATTTTTCTGTTTGTTTTTTTGTTTGTTTAAATTAAAGCTTATATGTATGATGTATTTTTACTAACAATGTAACAGGCTAAGCTCAGGGGACATCAATCACAGGGATGTGATATTATAAGAAATATATAATAAAATTACATTACCCACTAATTCTACAAATATATTTAATAAGTGCCAACCGTGTGCCAGCCAGTCGGTGACCTTGAGGCTGCAGGACCCCGGCCCTCTAACATTCAAGGGCGAAAGAGTTAATAAACAAATAAATCACTAAAAAAACATAAACTGAAACCAGGAGATATGTGACAGGGTGGCTGATTTTATGACAGTAATATAGTAAATAGTCTTCTGGCCTACGTACCTTTAAAAGGCAAATGATAGAATTTTCCTAAATATAAAAATGGTATCAAATATAATTACAAGTATGGCAGATTGTTACTTTGGGCATGACAGGTCATGACTTTCCCTATAAACTTGTAAGTTTATTTCAGCAAACGGTAGCGGTGGTGTTCAGGTTCAAGGGGAAGTACTGTGTTGGCTGGGTGGCCTTTTTCCTGGAGGCCAAGGCAGAAGAGACTGGAATTCCCACTAACAGAAATTAGGTGCCACTTTTAAGTGATAGTAATTCCTTCTCTTTGAATGCATGGGTCTCAAGTGGTAGCCTTGATGGAAAGAGTAATTCTAACCTAAGAGATCACATGCTATGATGCATGCATTTGAGTATAAGCATGTCACCCAAGAAGGCAGCTGAAATTGTTGTTATTCCTTTGGTGCTTTGCATGGGATCCCATTTCTACTTCAAAGACAAATTTGAGGGAATGATTTTATCTCAGCCCTTTTGAATGCCACCCCTGTTAAAGACCTAGGGGTTTTGCTTTTTTTTAGTAATAAAATAACCTCTTGGAGAAAAATAAGTGGTTTAAAATATTTCAGACAAATCTTCAGGAACTGCTCCTAGTTATCAGCAATTGCCCTCAGGGGTAGCTTTTCAAACTCTGATGCCTCACTCCTACTGTTTTACCTTGAACTAATCCTGGAGCCTCAGGCCGACTTCAGAAAAGTCTTGTAGTTTCAGTGAATGCAACAGGCACACCTCTATTCCTAAACACATTTCTGCCCTTTACCTTTTCTTTTTGTTTTCTTTTTCCTTCCTGTCTGCCTTAAAAAAAAAAAAACATTGGAATGAATCTCAGCTCTAAATATTTTACTGTAAAGATTGGTTCTGTTAAGAGAGAAACTTAGGCATATTAAAATTTTTAAGTTTATTTGACCAAAATTTGATTGGAATCAGGTAGCGTCAAACCGGAAGTGCTTAGGAGGGCTCTACTAATAGGAGCTCAGAGACAGACTTGTACAAAGAAAATGCAGAAGCAAAGCAAGGAAATTACAGGTGGGTCACAGCTTTAGAGCCTAGTAGTTGACTATCTGTGCACGTTTGTCCTTAGCAGTTTGATTTTGTGACCTTGAGGAATTTACAGGCTTAGCTTTGGGTTTGCTTACATAGACTACAGTCCACCATGGCTTTGGAGGCACCTCTGTGTAATGGCCTCTTCATTTAACCAACAGTTTCAGGTTAAAAGTTCTCCACTGTGGCCTTGGTAATTTAAGATGATCTTTGATAAGGTTAGCCTGCTTGTTTAGCTTTGAAACTAAGTATTATTCACCTGAGACCTCACACTGACCCCAGCCCGGTTTCTATGCGGGACCCTGTCCACCCCCGGACCAGTCCGACCCCAGCTGGTTTCCCGATGCAGACAGAGAAATGCTCCAATTAAGTCTGAAATCGCAAAACGCAAAGGCTGCGGACCACGGATCAGAAAGAGATTTAGGTGCCACCTCCAGAAGCAGCTCCAGGAAGCAGGCGCTCCCGCACCCCAGCAGGTACCTTTGCTGGTTCCTCCTAGCTGCGGGGGCACAGACAGGGCACCCCTTTGGTTTCCTCTTCAGACACCAAAACTTTCAAAACATAAACATATTAAAGTTTGTGAGAGTTTGAGCAGAAATCAATTTGAATCCGGCAGTGCCAAACCGGCCGTGGTTAGGAGGGCTCCCCTTAACCCGACTGGAGCTGAGGAGAGACCTTTATAGTGGAATTTACTTACCAGCCACATTTAAAGCCTAGCTGGCTGCTTTTGAAGTTTGCCCTTAGCAGTTTTGATTTCCTAACCTTGAGGCATTTACAGGCTTAAATTTTGGTTTGCTTACCTAAGCAGCCACAGCGTTAGAGCCACCTCGGCCTAAGGGTCTCTTTGTTTAATGAGCAGTTCTTAATCCTTAGAAAATCGGGATCATGGAGAAGACTTTTGTGTCTTAAAAACCAAAACTACTAATTTTTATGTATTGCTACCTCCTTTTCAAATAGTAGGGTGTTCTTTTTTTTATAGCAGTGGCGATGTAGACGGGCTTAGCCAGACTCAGGTCTGGTTCCTTCAGTAGCAAATCTGGGTGGAAGTGCCTCGGAAGTGGCCTGTTGGCGGGAGGGAGGTTGACCTGTGGAAATGAAAAGGAAAAGAGTTTGGGAAAGGATGTTGTTTTCCTTATTTTGATAATTTTAAAACTTGTAAATATTTGCAACAATAAAATTGTAATGAGCTGCAGTTGTTTTCTTTTAACAAAGTGTTTCGAAACGCATGTGCTTTATTGTGAAATGGGTGGTCTGGTGCCACCCAACAACACATTTGCAAGTGCCCAAGCTATTGTGTCTGATGACACTGCCTTAGAATCCACCTTCTCTGCCAGTGGTGTTAGTCTTCTCTGGTGGCGCTTTTACATCGATAAAAGTTTTTTGAGCAAACACTTCCAATGAATGTACATTAATTTCTTTGAAGTTATTATTTGCACATATTTATTATTAACCAGTTTCTCAAGGCTCAGTATAATCTCAGAGTGAAATTTATCTTTAACAACATTGACATAGGTATACATACATATTTTTTTCTAGAAATGTATGTCATCAAGATTTTCAAATGCATTTACATAGAGTTGTGCAAAGGAGCCTCTTAATGGTTTTTTAAAATTTCCCGTTTTGGTGGTTTTTCCATTCGACATTAACATTATGTGTTTGTTTGCTTCCCTTTTTTACTAATTAGTTCATCTGTTTATTTTTTAATATATTTTGTTGATTATGCTATTACAGTTGTCTCATTTTCCCCCCTTTATTCCCATCTTCCCTGCGCACCCTCTCCCACCCGCATTCCCCCCCTTTAGTTCATATCAATGGGTCATACATGTAAGTTCTTTGGCTTCTACATTTCCTATATTATTCTTAGTCTTTGATGAGTTTTTTGGCCAAATTCTTACCAATTCTGACTAGATCCACCCTGGTTTAACTCATGATGTGTCTGATGAAGGGCTTGTTCCAGAAGTGTCATCTCTGCCATTTTCTTAATTGTTTCTTTCATTGTGTCTTCAATCCATGTTGATTTAAAAAAAATGTGCAGGGATATATATAAGCCATATTTTGTAAAGATTAGTTAATGAAAAAGAGATAAAATATGTAATTTCACCCAGGTTGGTATAAATAATCTGCAGTCTACTGCACATGCTGAAAGCAAACTAGGAGTTTGGGAGCTGTTGGGACACCCACTGTCCTCCTGTCACCTCGGATATCGAGCATGAGAGGACGCTGTGGATGTCACTGAAGGACAGGCACCAGTGTCAGTCTGTAGTCAATGTTCGTGAGGTTAATTTACTGCTCCTCCTTTTAGATGGAATGTAAATATAAATTGACATCTTATTTTTTCCCCGCATCCTATGGGTTCACCTTTCATTCATCCTGTTGTAAGGATCACTATCGAATTGATTCTTAACTGTTAAGTTATTGTTCTATACTATTTTCTTCTTTCTACTGTTTCTCAACCATCTTTATGAACAGGGGAAAGGAACTTTATTTCCCCTCTGCTCCTGGTTGTTCAAGAATTCACATATGTGCTCGGGATTATATGTAATTGTAGGCATACCTCGTGTTGTGCTTCGTTTTGTTGTGCCTCACAGGTGTTGTGTTTTTTTACAAACTGAAGGCAAGATCCTCCACCAGCAAAAAGGTCATGACTTGTTCTGTTGTGCTATTCGCTTTATTACAGTGGTCTGGAACTGAACTTACAATATCTCTGAGGTATGCCTGTGTAGTCTTGGTTAGCTAGTCTCCAAAACTTCAGTAGGGGTGTGGGGGACATATCAATATTCCCGGAGTCACAGTTTAGTTCTGGCCCTTATTACCTCTCACCTGTTCTGCTGTAATGGCCACCTGTTTAGGTAAGTCTCTTCCTCATTTCCAAAGTCACCTGCAGACATCAATTTCGAGAAATTGACATCAAAGAGTGGGGCATGCCTTTTATATGAAGGACTGGAAGAAAGGGTGATTAAGGTGGGACTAGAGAAGTTGAGGGAGTTACCCTGAAGTGACTTAATTTCTGTCGGCAAAGTAGATGTGTCCTGCCTAGAGTCAAGGACATGGTTATAGTTTAAGGTATTTGAGTTGAGCAGAGATGGTTTGAAAGAGCTGAGACCATGAGTTTATAGTTACCCTGATCTGCAGGGTGCGGCCCGGTGCACAAACAGAGAACAGGAAGTTCGTTGATCCAGAACTGGGGGTTTTCCAGCCAGGCTCAACAGAAAGCAAGGGATTAGAGCAGTGGAAGGGAGCAGAGGGCGAAGGATGGGTTGTTACCTCAGAATCAGGTGTTAGGGTGTTAGGTACCCAGGAAAAACGGGTCTGGGAGGAAGTCACACTATGGGAGGGAGTTTGGATCAGGATGGTAGGAGTCTGGAGCAGGCTGGACAAGCACACAGGAGGATGTATTACAAAGAGTCATACATTTGGGGCATTGTCTAAGTATTGCAAGAATGTGAATTTTGGTGGCCTCAGCAGTTTGTTAAAAATTAGTCTCAGCTGTTCCAAGTCTTCATTGATTTTTATTGTGCTTGTAGCAGAATTTGCATGGAGAAAGCAACAGTCACCTCCTAGAGTGGGGGAGAGGGTGGAAGAGCCTGCCTTTCAACTGGGATTGGTTATGCTTCAAAGCCCCAAGTAGGCTGACGTGTGTGCACGTATGTGTGTGGCTCTGGCTCTTCAAGGAGGCAGGAGCCTCAGGCTTCAGGAGTATGGTATGTTGATGCATACTTATTAAATCTAGTTGTGGGCCTGAGTTAAAAATAGGTTATCAGTAAATGAATGGATCAAAAAACTATGGTACATTTACACAATGGAATTCTATGCAGCTGAAAGAAAGAAGGAGCTCATACCCTTTGCAACAGCATGGATGGAGCTGGAAAGCATTATGCTAAGCGAAATAAGCCAAGCAGTGAAAGACAAATACCATATGATCTCGCCTTTAACAGGAACCTAAACAACAAAATGAAGAAACAAGCAAAATATAGCCAAAGACACTGAAATAGAGGACAAGTTGTCAGTGCCCAGAGGGGAGAGGGGAGGGAATTTCAGGGGAGAATGGGAAGGGTTTACAGGAACAAATATACAGGACATATGGACAAAAACTAGGGGCATTGGAAATGGGAGGGAGGAGGGGAGGGGTGGGTGGGTGGGCTGGAATGGGAGTAAAGGATAGAAACTGTACTTGAATAATGATTAAAATTTAAAAAAAATTAAAAAATAGGTTACCATAAAAGGTACATTTCTTAAAGGAGGGCGGACCAGGTAGAAAAACAAACATGCTTAGGTTTTTAGTTACTGTCCTAGTATAGAAAAGTTTAACCAGTCAGTGGACATATGTCCTGGTCAACAGTTTTGTCACAATATACCTGTGTGAGAAATGACCAGTGAATTCAGGCGAATAGAGCAGGTTTGAAGCAGCATCTTCGGATGTAAACCATAGACTTCACAATGCCATGTCTGATCATGGATTGATTTGATGCTGCTTCTGGAAAATCTTTTGCTTCTTTAGGTACTTGATTATGCCTACATTGATTTTTGTCTCAGTTTTGGTTTATAAAGCTTTTAACACAAGTATATACATATCTTACATGAGGTTCCCAACCAGTCATTGAAATACCAGATAAGTACTACTTGAATTTTATGAATAACTTAAATGAAGCTAGAGAGGTTGTTACTAGTCTAGGCTCCAACAGCTAGAAAATAAGTAAGATAAATCTTTTCGTGCTGAGACAAGTAATCGCTCTACCCCGCCTCACCGTTTTCCCAGGATCTGTGCATTCTTTTCTAAAGATGGTAACTTCATAAAGGCATGATCACGATCTCTCTCTCTCAGAACACACACTCACACAAAGAAAGTCACATCTGGATTTTCCAGAGTAGCAAACTTTATTTTACAACAGTTTTAGTCTCTTCTTTAGAGAGTTGAAAATGTCTGTGTTCCACAACTAGATTAATTTTCCGTGTGTCATGTCTCATTGAATTATGTGGTTCCAGAAAAGTGGTGACCTTTTGAAATTGGTTTGTTGAGTAAGATGGTCTAATTTGAGGCAGCTAATATTTAACACCAGCTTTCCCGGCAGCCATTACAAGATGCATGAGTGCCTCTGTAAAGTTGCTTCATCAGATAACTGCTAGAGTCTGTGTTCTTCCTGTTGCCAAATTGGTACCCAAAATGACTTACTGGAATTAGACCTCTGAATATTCTACATTTTGCTTAAGTTCATTGACAATATAGGTGGATAAATGTTGGGACTCTTTACTGACTATGTCACTGTGTAGTATTTTCAGATCAAGTGGTTTTCAAAAATTCATTTCAGGTGTAGAGACACAGGTATATGTGATCTAACCAAAGATTATGTATAATCCCTGTCTTCCTGCTTTGTTCTTGGTCAGGTTGACTACAGTGCTTTAGAAGGTGGTCCTAGGCATTTATCTTCAGTCTATTGCTCAGATTAGGTAGTTCTTTCATACATGTGTTCTTTTGCTCATTCTTACTCTTATACACTTCTGAACATGTATCTTTTAAATATCAGTTTAATATATCAATGTCAGAGATATTTGCTTTTGTCAAATGGAAGTCATTAATTCAGTGGAGAACTTTTATTTAGGATGATCCTTTGATCTATATTAACTGCATTTTGGGAGTGGGATATTTTATGCATTCTATGCATAAAATTGGTACATTTCATAATCAATTTCTGATAATACAACTACTCTTGCTAATTGTAGGAAATTTAGTAAATGCATAAAAGCACAAGGAGGAAAATCAATCACTTATCACCCCTCTAGGGATAAATCATTGATAAATTAAATTGAGGGGGGTTGTTAATTTGTTTTCAATTTTTGATATGTCAAACTGTACTTTCAGTTTGCATCTTTAAACTCCAAAAGACCAATGACACTGCCAGTTATTTATCTGTAGTTATTTTAGTCTTAAAACTTAACAGAGGATGATATTTATATTGCTTTTCATTGCTGTACAACAATTGCCCTAAACTGGGTGATTGCAAATAATTTATCTAACAGTTTCTGTGATCAGAAATCCGGCCCAAGCCTAGTTGGGTCTTTCGCTTCAGGATCTCTTATGAGGCTGCAATGAAGGTGCCAGCTGGGGCCTTAGTCATCTGGGTCTCAGTTAATTTGGGGCAGGACTCACTTTTAAGTTCACTCATTGGTTGGTAGGTTGTCAGGGTTCCATTCCTCATGGGCGGTTGGACCAAGGGCCTCAGTTCCTTGCTGGCTGTTGGCTGGAGGCCACTCAGTTTCTTGGCACAAGGCCCCTCCAGCATGGCAGCTTGCTTCACCAAAGTGTGCAAGCCAAGAAGCCAATCAAGATTGTAAGTCATAATCTTCATAATCTAAGCACAGAAATGACATCCTGTCATCTTTGCCATGTTCTGTTAGAAGCAAATCACTAGGTCCAGGCCACGCTCAAGGGCAGGGGATTACACAAGGGCACAGCGGCCGGGAGTCAGGGACCACTGAGGGCCATCTTTGAAGCTGTCTACTGCAATACTAAATCGGAAAAACATTCTAATCCTTAGTTGTTTTATGTAATGGAGAAACCGATTTAAAAATCTCAAAGTCCTTTTCATCACCCATGAAAAATATGACACTTCAATGTTTAATTACTGGTTCAATACAGCCTAGATGGGAAGAAGAGTGTTTCTTCAAAACTTTACTAAAAATTTACTTATAGTATGGGACAATGGGTGACACAAACATTGAAGCAAAGATTTTTTATCCCAAGCCATAGGGGGAGTGACATGTGAAACAAGAAACAAAAACAGGTTGGAGTACAAATGGGCAACACTGACTCCCTAGCAGGGTGATGCACAGGCACAGGGAAGTTAATGAACATTCGTCAGATACTGTGAGAGGGCTGATGGGTGAAGACTCGAAGTTGGGAACTCACTAGAACCCACCTCACCACATCCTGGTTAAATGCTGCTGTGCCCCATTCTCCTTAACTCCCTTCCCTTTGTAACTGGAGATTTTAGTTGTTACATGAAGACATTCAGTTTTATCCATGGGGAAACACCTAACTCTCATGGCTGGGAATACGTGCTCGTTGTCACTGGCACCTACATGCTCCTTTGCTGCTTAGGAGCTTGCAGGAGTTAACTACCTCTTCAGGGTTCACACCTCTTCAAATTTTCCTCATGGGATCCTACATTTGGAGCACATGCATTTTAGTGGGTTGGCCAAAAATTCATTTAGTTTTTTCCATACACTGGCTCCAGTAGTGCTTAGCTGTCTTTAACTTCATTTGAAACAATTTTGTTAGATTGTATTGTGACAGCTGTCCTATCAGTGTGCATTTAAAAAAAACTTATCAAAGTTGGTGAATTTGTATGCAGCCCTTTTAATATTGAAGAGGGAAGAAAATATACAACATTTTCATTGTATTATGCTTTCTTATTTCAAGAAAGGTTAAAATGCAACCAAAACACAAAAAATTTGTGCAGTGTGTGGAGAAGGTGCTGTGATTTATCAAATGTATCAAAAGTGGTTTGCAAAGTTTCTTAGTACTTACTGATATTTTGGCCAAATGATTCTTTGCTGTGGGATTGTCTTATGCATTAGAAGATATTTAGCAGCACCCCTGGCCTCTACCCACTAGAAGCCAATAGCATAAAATAGTCAACATTCTCAAAATATCCAAATCAATAAAGTTATTGGTGAAAATGAAAAATGTGTATTTATGGAAAAAACTAAACAGACTTTTTGGCCAACCCAATAAAAGACCCGTGCTTTCTTGGGAAGCAGGAGAAATGAGTTTGGCAACAGATAAAACACACTCCTATGAGCCTTCCCTCTTTGTCTGTATGTCCCGCTGTGGTTTTACATTTGGTTTGTGCCCAGTGAGGTCACTTTCAAATTCAGAGGAACTGCTTCATCGTGTTCTCTAGAAAACTGAAATGAACAAAATACCTCATGAGTAAGCCCTGTTCTATGGACTTTGAACTGAAGTTTATCCAAGGGATCTGATGTATGAGGAAGCAACGCCACGTAGACGGTTTTTGCAGCAGCCATGAGCCAGCTCACCTGTGAGTTATTGTTAAACTATGAACAACTGAGAGAGCGCTTTTCATTACCATGCACATATATCAACTTTCAGGGGACAAAGCTGTTTTCTAGTTTTTATTACTTCTAGAGAAAAGCCAAAAGAACACTGGAGCCATTTTGGAGGGTTTGGCACTCCCCAGCCCACACATCGCCGTAGACAGATGGTGAAAAGATGAAGGAAATTGGGTCTCTTGCAGGTTTCTGTGCTAGGAACCATGTTTGCTTAATTCTCACTCAAGCCTTAGAGAGAACAGGTATCCTGAAATCTGAAGAAACTGAGGCTCTGAGAATTACATGCCCAAAGTCACTCAGTTAATAAACAGGAATCCATGTTAACTGGCCCAGTCTGTCTGAACTCCAAACCCTTGGTCTTTCTGCTGCACCACGCTACTTGTATGAGCATGTTATATTTTTAGATTTATTTCTTGCATCCTGGCCTACATCTTACTGATCAGTTTTCACTTTATTTGTTCCTAATTTGAGTGCTTTTGTAACTTAAAAAAACTAAAATCATGTTTTCTCCATCGTGCTTCTTCCACCAACAAAAAAGGTGAAATAAAGCACTGTTTTTAAAATTTTGCCAATTTCATGCAAACATACTCACCTGAGAGATAAATGTGGGGAAAGATTAGAAATGGAAAGGGGGGAAGGATTTAAAAGGCCAATTGGGAAGCAACAAGAAATGTGGGGCTTTGGCACCATGATGTGTATTCAAAACGCACAGTGGATTTGTGCTCAGCTGCGCAGGGAAGCCCTTGACTTTAAAGAATGATGTGTAAACACTGCTTAGGATCAGGCTGAATTATGGCTCCAACTGGGTAGAGAGTCCATCTTCTGTGCCAGAATCTGTGATCTTGGCTTAGTTGCCTCTTATCTCTTTGCTATGTGGTGCTTAGGTCTTTTAAGATCAAGGATGGCTTTTGGAATAAAGTGCTTTTTCTTCATCACTGCCAGATAGAAAGTTGTTCCAAACCTAGATATATGACTATAAATGTTAGAACTACATTATGCGATTGCACCTACCGACATGTTTGCAGAAAAAATATTAGGGAAGAACACCACCTGATTCTAGTACACATTCTAAAACACATTTGAAAATGCAAAATGAAGCTTATCTACTTTTCTGCTGAGCTCAGAATACTGCAAAGACCCGCTATCATCTTTGTCAATTCCCTTCCCTCCATGGCCTGCCTTCTTGTGAGGCAGATACATTAGAGAGACTACCCAGCTGGTCGCCCAGGTTGTCTGCTAATTGGCCTGAGCGTCGGTTACCAAGCACTTACTGATAAGAAAACCCCCTCACTCTGATATAACACTAAACAGAGGGGGTCTATTTCAGTTTTTACACCTAATATCCGTCAGCCATCCTTCCTTGGAGCTTGAGTCTCTAAATTAAGAAGTGTTTTAAAAACAAATTGATGGCAGATGAAGATTTAGAAGAGTACAAAACAATCTGGACATGCTAGATTGGCATCCTACAGATAAAAGCTAAAATGTAACAAGATTTAAAATTTGGGAATGAGGAAACCAAAGGCAGGATATGAGAAAGTTACCCCCAGCATACATAAACAAGGGGAAAACAAGTGGTGGCAGTTGACAGCTCAGCAGAGGTCAGCTGTGATGTGCTCAGTGATATTGAGCTGCATGAATGCACAGTGTGGGCAAAAGCAGGGTTACAGGTGTTTGTATAGAAAACAATACAATAAATAATAATCTAGGAATGCACTCTTGTGTTTCCTGTACTCGCACCTGTAAACCAAACTTCGCCTCCACCCCATATACTGCCCAGAGCAAGCGAGTTGGAGAAAGTTGTGCTCCATTGTGGCACCCCATTATAAGATGAGGGGCAGCTGGTCAGCTTCTACAGGTGAGGGACCAGGATGTAGCTCAGAAATGTACTGGAAATGGACATTGTGATGTGGAAGAGTAAGATTTTATGTTATTTGTTAGTGTAAATGCCTGCATGCTAATTATTCCAAAGAAATCTGTTGCAAGAGAATCTGCATAGTTTGTATACTGCAATGCTTATTATTTTTTTAAATGTTTTATTGATTATGCTATTACAGTTGTCCTATTATCCCCCCTTCATTCCCCTCCACCCTAAACACCCTCTCCCACCCACATTCCCCCCCTTTACTTCAGTCCATGTGTCATAAGTTCTTTAGCCTCTATATTTCCCATACTATTTTTGCCCTCCCTGTCTATTTTCTATCTACCTTCATTGCTACTTATTCTCTGTCTCTTTCCCTCACTCTCCTCCCCCCACTCCCCTGTTGCTAACCCTCCATGTGTTCTCCATTTCTGTGGTTCTGTTCCTGTTCTAGTTCTTTGCTTAGTTTTTTCTTGTTTTTGTTTCAGGTGTGGTTGTTAATAATTGTGAGTTTGCTGTCATTTTACTGTAAATGTTTTTTATCTTCTTTTTCTTAGATAAGACCCTTTAACATTTCATACAATAAGGGCTTGGTGATGATGAACTCCTTGAACTTGACCTTATCTGAGAAGCACTTGATCTGCCCTTCCATTCTAAATGAAAGCTTTGCTGGATAGAGCAATCTGGGATGTAGGTCCTTGCCTTTTATGACTTGGAATACTTCTTTCCAGCCCCTTCTTGCCTGTAAGGTCTCTTTTGAGAGGTCAGCTGACAGTCTGATGGGAACTCCTTTGTAGTTTACTGTCCCCTTA
>CM052541.1:114392609-114482940 GCA_028533065.1 Trachops cirrhosus | reverse complement strand
GGTGCTGGGACCCTGAGTTGCGTGCAGTGCCTTGCTTCACAATGGCCGCCTCGCTGGGTCTGCTGGTCGCCAGCCCCTGGCCGGGGCCCACCAGCCACTGCTGCTTGTGCGCCCAGGGTCTGCCTGCTGTGGGCCTGCGCGCCGCCCCAAGTGCTTAGCTCTCCACTCTGCGTCCCTCGCCTGGCTGCCCAACTCCACCCCTCCTACCGGTCTGGATGAAAGTGTCTATTTTTAAATCCTTGGGTGTCTGACTTCCATACACTTCAATTTTCTGTCAGTTCTGGTTGTTATTTTGTTTCTATATTGTTGTTGTCCCTATCTTGGTTGTGCGAGGAGGCACAGTGCGTCTACCTACGCCTCCATCTTGGCTGGAAGTCTGCAATGCTTATTTTAATCGTAACAGATAAGTGAAATCATAGTGAAGAGGTTACTTATTACAACTCTGATTTTGAAAAATCCACTAATCCCTGCCTTTGGAGTTCATCTGTTATGAGGGCCTTCCTGCCTCCATCTCTGTTGGGTCTTCACAGCAGCTGAGATAGCGAGGGCTCAGGGACACTGAGTTCTTGCCCATAGCCTCCAACCTGTACAGGGCAGAGATTCAAATCCCAAAGGTACGCCCCCAAACCCAGCCCTGACTAGCTTGCTCAGACCTAGGGTGAGCTAGAAGGAGCTAGAAAGTGATTAGAAGGTCAGAAGAAGGCTGAGGAAAGGGGAGGAGCGAGTCACCAGCAAAACCAAATGAAAGGAAGCCCCGCCCTGTCAGGGTCCTGTGGGGCACTCTGCCACCTGCGGAGGCATGAACCCAGTCACATTGGATTCCTAGGAATGGAGCACATGGGTGCCCGGAACTTCATGGTAGCTCTGAATTCGAAGTTACCCGCAGAGAGATCTGTGCCCATGAGATCCTGAGTGAAGCCCTGCTCCACCTTTGCCCGACCATCTGTGAGAAGGTGGGAGAGGAAGCTCCATCCCTGTCAGGGGAACGCTGAGAGCTGAGTCTTGTCCTGAGGACATTGTGGGCTAAGGGGTACCAATCTGCAGGAAGTAACAGATGGGAGGGGTACAGAGAACCACCTTTTGGGAATAAAGTCCCTACATGAAGAAGGCACATTGTCAAGGTCTAAATCCTGCTTCGACATGTTATTGAAAAAAAACACAGGAAAGAAAGATCACTTAAACTTTTAAGTGGGCTAGCAAAAATTTTCCAACAACTAGCATTTATTCTCTATACCAAACAAACATAGTCTCAAGGTTAACTGTACTTGAGGAATGTACAGGAATATTTTTGCAGGAATTATTACGGGAACATTTTTTAGATTTTTGAGATAACAGACTTAGGATGATGACTATATACAGAACATGTAGAGTAACCACAGGTAAACATTCTGTAACCATTTCTCTGGTATCCCTCCTCATTCCCCAAGAAAGGGGTAACAAGGATCTTAGCATTTTATGCTTGTAAAAAGAGTCTTTTCTAGATTTCCAATATCATTCAGAATTGTGGCTGATTAGAACTACCACTTTAACTAGGCTAAACAACATAATTTGGGGCTTATAAAAATGATAATAATAATGATTTACCTGAAAGGTCAAAATGCCTCATTTCAGAGATGACAAAACAGAGAGGTTACAGAAACCGCCCACCATCACAAAGTAACAGAACTACACCAGGTCTGTCTGAGTTTAACATTTCAGTAGCTTCTTTAAAAATCTGAAGGACCACCAATGAGTAGGAAACATTTTTTTTAAATTTCTTCATGAGAAAGACCTTTTTATTCATCATAGCTGTCCTAAGGTGACTGCCTTGGAAATAGAGTTACCAGATAAAATACAGGACATCAGCTAAATTTGAAATTTGTACAACAATGCAAAGTTTTTTCAGTATAAGTAAGTCTAAAACATTGCATAGGACCTTCTTATATTATTATTCATTGTTTATTTGAAATTACCCTGTACTCTTATTTGCTTAATATAGCGACCCTGTTTGGGAAAGATTTGTTTCCACGTGCTGGAGATTGCATGGAGATCAGGAGGAGCAGAGCTGGGGTTGCCTGACGAGTAGGGGCATGATTCCATCATCTCCCTGGGTGTCTCCATTGAGAGCAGCTGGGCCGGTGTGGGAGGGGCGCCGAATGAATGCAGTCCATGGCTTTGCGGAACAGTGGCCTTTTATGGTCTGTCCATTTCAGTGTTTCTTGTGCCTTTGGCAGGATCGTCTCAGTGTTCTGCAAACCCTGGTAGGGAATGGTGGACAGTACAAAAGAAAACAACATTTCGCGCCTTATCAATATTTTTAAAACTGTGTTGGTGTTAGAAATCCTGAGAAACATGTCTATATGTAGGATTGTGTTTCTACCAGGAGTTCTGGAATTTTCACCAAGATACAACATGTCCAGTATATTTTCTACTTTGTTCCCAAAAGAATAAGGCATTAGAAATATCTTCTTAGAGATGGGGATCAGGATAAATAACTTCTGGCAGACCATCCAAATCACATAAGAAGATAAGTTAAAAGTTGGCCGTTTTGAAGTTGATGAAACCATTTATTTGGAAACATTTCTTAATGTTTCTGAATAAAACACTTTAGAAGAATTGTTCTTTAATGGATGTCATATAGCCCATAGTATTAACGACCTATCACATTAAATCCTTAAAGTGACTTCATGTTGATGATTGACAGACAATGGAAGTTCAGCTGAGGCCCCCTTTCAAATTCGTTTCTCCTGTGCTGGGCGACGTGTTTACTGGAGACTGTAGTTAAGGCTGAAAACAGTGCCTGTCTGGCTGCCAGAACAGAACTCAGGCTGCCCAAGGCATGAAAAGTTAGTTGTGCATGCACTCAGTGGTTTCTATAGATATATTTTTAGGTTCAATTATGAAAAATACTCGAAAATGGCCTTAGAGAGGCAGGGACCAGAGCCATGATGCCTTTAGGGGAACCATTATATAAGAAAAATGCCCAGTCTTATGAAATGTTTTTTTTTAACTGGCATGCACCTGCCTTCCATCAAAATAAGATTCTATTAATGTACCCTACCAAGCTGAAAGTGAAAAAGCCTGATGATACGAACACTTCTCAAAATATAATTTTAGAGTGCTTTTCTAAGCAAGACACAAAATAGGGACCATGAAGGTGAGATAGATAAATATCTACCCATCAAAAAATACCACAAAGTCCAAAGACAAACTGGGAACATATTATAATAGTAAAGAGCAAAAGTTTCCTAATGAACATGAAAATACAATTCATGTTAGTATAATGGCTAACCCGACTCAAATTTCAGAGTTATGAGGTCACATTCTCTCCTAGCAGTTTGGCAAATACAGAAAAGTCTGATTGTGCCCAGTGCTGGCGAGAACATTAGGAGAGGCCCTCAGAGCACTTTGTTTGCCGGGAGTGAAAACTGAAGTGGGCTCTATAGGAGACGCTTTGGCTGCATCTGTCAGAGCTTTAAGTGTACAGACCCTTTGATGTAGTAATACTAGTTCTGAAATGTATCCAACAAGCATGCGTGATACCCTAGCAACAGCTTTCCAGGAAAAATAATAGTCTCCTCACCAGACATGTCTTGCTTTGCCAGCCAAAGACCCAAGGAGTGAATTAGCATTGCCTGGGGGAAGAAGGAGAGGGGACCGCAGAGAACTTATCCTTGGTTTAAGCTTTCCAGGATGCTGGTCAAGCTGAGCTGGAGTTCAAAGTGAATGTACAGTTTTTAAAGTGAATCTCCATAGAGAGCTGGTCCATCAGGTTCTTAGTCGGAGATACTGTTATTTGGGGGTACTATATTTCCATGTGGGGAGAGGGAACCCCTATGTACACTCACTCCTCTTGAAAAGAGTGGCATTTGAGACACTCCAGGATTCTTCCTCCTTGAATCTAGCCAATATTTAAATCTTTTTTGTCCTCTTTCTCCTTTGATCCCTATGTTCCTTGATCCTGCAGTGTGTCATGGCCCTCACTTGCTCCTGGGACCATGGTTTCCTTCCAATGTGACATGCAGTTCTCTGAGCACATTTCCAGCCCCTAGTTCTCTGCATTCTTCCGTCCTCAGCAAATGCTGGGCTTCGTGTGGGCCCGGACAGGGTAGCATTCCACTGTCTCCCGCTCTGGAATTCCGAGGCCTTTGCAGCCTGTCTCCTGTGAACATTTCCCTTCAATGTCACACTTATCTTGGCCGGAGACAAATGGACATGGCAGATACTTCAAATGAAGCCACTGTTCATGTGTCCATTAAACTCTAGGCCCCAAGAGACCCAGGAAGGGCCAGCCTTTGCCTCATTGCCTCTTCTCTGTCCTCAATTTTGCCTGTCCTTAGCTTTTTTTTTTTTTTTTTTTTGGTAATATCTTAATTTTATTTTTATTTATTTTTAAAAAGATTTTATTTATTTATTTTTAGAGAGCGGAAGGGAGGGAGAAAGAGAGGAGCAGAAACATCAATGTGTGGTTGCCTCTCATGCATCCCCTACCGGGGACCTGGCCTGCAGCCCAGGCATGTGTCCTGACTGGGAATGGGACCGGCGACCCTTTGGTTCACGTGCTCAATTCACTGTGCTCTACACCAGGCGGGGCTTAATTTTATTTTGAATAGGCAATACATTTATATGATTCAAAAGTCAAAGTTATAAAGTAGGTGTACACTGAAGTCTCAATCCCACTCCCCTCCATCCCATTTCATTAGTTTCCTGTTTATTCTTCCAGTGGTTCTTGGCACAAATAACTGTGTTTGTGTGTGTACATACAAATACATATATCTTTCATATCTCTCTAGCCTGTCAGGAACAGAGTAGAAGAAAACATCTTTCTACTCCACCCTGGAACATCATCTACAGACAGGAATACACACAAATCAATATTAAGTTTAAGGCTTGTTAGAAAACCTCTGGAGCCTGATTTCTGTGATTCTAGAATTGTACTAAAAGTTACCTATTTCTAAATATTTCCAGCTGGCATATCTACTCTGTTAAAGATACATCTAGAATCAAAAAGACAAGAACTTTCTCAATCTAGCAGACAGATGGATAGTAATTATACAGGAGGAAGACTGGCTTTGGATCTGAATGCTTTGAAACTAAGTCCGTCTACCTCTTTGGAAACTTCGGAATGTTTTGCTCTCAGGTGTTCCACCTCTAGGTTCCTTTCTACTGGTTCTCTTTGAGCAGTGCTGTTCTCAGCTTACTCATGGCCTGTTCCAGAGACTGCTAGTTGTTCTCCAGTACTCCCTTTTTTCTTTTAACAACAGGACCTTAGTATTTAGCTGAATACATGGCCTCCCAGCTAGAGATGATATTTTCTGAACTCTTTTGCAGCTAATTGTGACCATTTGACCAAGGTATGGTTCGATAGGGAAGTACTACATGCAACTTTGTCTTTATAGGTGGGGGCGTACTTCTTTCTTCATCCTCCTGTCTCGAATGTGGGTATAGGAGGGAGCTGTTTTGGACCATGTAACTGTGAGGATGGCTAGGCCACAGATGAAAGGAGCCTAGGTGCCCAGCAATGAGATGTTGCTCTATCAATTCTGGACTGTTTCTGTTCAGATTATTGTCTGGGATAGAAAATATCTATAGAAAAAAAAAACAAGACTGCTCATCTTGTTTAAGCCATTTTATTGCAAGTGATTAAATCTGTATATATAATAGTTGAATCATTTGCTGTTATTTGCATGTGAAACTTTGCCCACCCTTCACCCCAAATAAATATTACTTATAAGTGCAGGTACTCATCATTGTTCCACTGACTCAAACTTTTAGATTCCATTTCTGCATTCTGATGAGAAGGAATCTTATTGGCTAAGCGTGAGTCAGCTATCTAACCTGGTCCAGTCATCTGTGGCTGGGGTTTTGGGTGGAGTGGAAGAGGAGGAGGTCATGTGGTACAGAGAGTAGTCCTATCCAAAGTCTGTCAATACCAAAGTTTCATTAATAATAGAATATAGATGTTAAGGTAATTGTTGACATGCCAGAAACCCTGTGATGTAGTGTATATGTCAAAAGAACAAGCTTTTGGTGATTAAAAAAGAAAGCTTCTGAGATACGTCAGAGATCAGGAAAGATTGAATCCAAACTTCCAGAATCCACTACTTGTGTAGGACAGTACAATGATCACTGAAAATAATAACACTGCACAAATAAACCACTCAAATCACCACAACACTCTCTAATTATGTTTTTCTATTGAGTTGACAAAGCCTAAAAAGTATACCTATAGATATTTTTAGCCTAAATTAACCTGAGTTAACCAGAAAACTAATATATTCAGGTACTTTATACCCTGGGAAACTTAGGTTACTCAGGATTTTGCTGTCTGTGAAGATTTTTAGCTGTGACATTTTCAAAATGTTTTTCTATGATAATGTAATTAAACTGGGTACAGTAGGTACATTAGGCTCCTGTAATTTCATACTTAAGTACAAGTGTCACACTTCATCTGTGTGACATGCTTCGTCAATGTGAGATTACTGGGGTACACCTTCTGAGAGTCTCTTTGTTTTTAGCCGTGAAGCCATTTCACTTCCACTGAGCCTATAAGAGTAGCGTTCCAAACATGTGTTCTGCTCACCATTGGACCCATAAATACTCCAGGAAAAGAGGAGTTCCACCGTGAAATAAATTTGGCAAGTTGTAGTTCCCTCTCGGACGCTCATCGTGTTGTACGTAACTAAGGCTCTGAGACATCCTGCTGAAATGAACTGTATGACATCTGTTGGACGTTGTTAAATCCTGTGTTTCTCCAGGGTTTCACACTGTGGAAAAGGCTGCGTGTGTGGATGTATTAGCATTGGGAGGGTCAGATGCAATAATGAGGCCTTGGATAGAATTATAAGAAACAGAGGTGAAAGTAGTGAAGTCAGAGGTAATGGTGCTCAAGAAAGACAAAATCTGCATGCTTTTAACATGTGAAGGGCCATAGACACGTTTAAATACAGATATACTTTGTTTCACTGCACTGCATTTTATTGTGTTTCACAGATACTGCATTTTTTTTTCACAACAGAGGGTAACACTCTCCATCAGCAAAAATACTACAACTTGCTGAAGGTTCAGGTGATGTTTAGCATTTTTTAGCAATAAAGTAAATAAATTAGGACATAAATTAGCTTTTTAGGGATAATGCTGTGGCACACTTAGTGGATTACAGTATAGTGTTAAGTGATTTTTATATGCACTGGGAAACCAAAAAATTTGTGTGACTTGCTTAATTGTGACATTTGTTTTGCTGCTGTGGTCTGGAACTGAACCCGTAATATCTCCCAGGTATGCCTGCAGAGCAGAAGTTGTGAAGAGACATGTGCATTAATCATTACCACTAGAACTATGCCCGTACCTAAAACATGGCCATTTGTAGACTTTATCACTTACAAGGCAGTTATATATGTAAATAAACTTTTACTTCCTCCTTATGTTAACCTCATGATTCAGTGTTACTCTGTTTTGAAAATGAGAATGCCGAGTGTTAGAGTGACGGGGCCTGAAACGTGAGGACACACTGCAAGGAGAAGATGAGGGTGAGATGCTCTGCAAACACTAGCACCCACATAGTTTTAAAAGGCTATCTTCAAATAAGTTGGGAGAGGAACAATGCACAATAGGCCACTGACCATACTAAATATCTTTAGTAGGAAAACTTACTTTTAGATTTCGCCTGACATTTGTCAAACCTATTTGCCTGTAAGACCTTTGTTCAAAGTTATTTTTCCACATTAATTTCCTATTAACTTTCTGTGGAATATACTTTGGGAATAGCTGCTCAGTCTCATGAGCATTGGTTTCTTACTGGCCAAAAGCAAGAGTCGCTGTGGCCACAGCCCTCACATAAATCATGGCTTGTTAGTACGGCTGCATTACACAGAAACGTCTGAGAAGTCCTGGAACTGGATTAAAGTTTACCTTTGTGGTTTACATAAAGAACACCCTTGCTAAGTAATTAGTATCAAATAGATTCCCTTCCCCACTGCAATTTGCCCTAATTATTCGGGAGTGACTTAGCTCATAAAGGTTTTTCTGTTGTAGGTCCTTTCCAAGAATTGAGCCAGGTCGATGTCTGCCATGGGTTGCTTCGAGTATTTGGAATCTTATATACTTTCTGAAAAATAAATGGAAAGCATGGGCCAAACTTTAAAAATAAATATTCCAGATGAAAACAAATTGATAACCATACCCAGATGTTAATTCAGTGAATACATCTCATGTAATGCCATTATAATGGCAAATTCCAAGTTTTGAGTGGCTAAAGTGGGGAATTTTTAAAGTCTTCCTGTCTCCAGTTAAAAGCCACATGTCCTCTGTTGGGGAGGCCCTACTTCTTCAGTTTCCATATTTAAACAGACCAGTCTCCAAGCAGTCTATGGAAAGTAATTTTAAATACGTTGAAGAATAATTCCAGGAAAGGTACCTCACAGCATACTGTGAAAAGCAAAGACCAAAAGGCATATAAGCCAAAACTTCACCCTGAAAGCAATGTCGGGGCAGGGTTGGGACTGGGGAGGGAGGAGTTAATGCCATTTAATATTTTCTTGATTCATTTAAAAGAATTAAACATTTCTTTGATTCATATTCATTCTACGTGACTGAAGAGAAGAGCAGTCACTTGAAAGTAATGTTTTTACACATCAGATTTTTAAACTTTTCCTAGCTTTATTGAGATATAATTGCCATATAACATTGTGTAAGTTAAAGTGTATGATGCGATGATGTGATACACATGTATATTGTCAAACCTTTCCCACAATAAGTTAATTAACGCATCCACCACATCATGCAATTACCATTTTGTTGTTGTGGTGAGAACATCAATGCTCTGCCACCATAGTGACTTTCAAGTACACAGTCCAATACATTAGCTCAGTCCTGTGCTCCACCGGAAGATCCCAGAACTTACTCATAACCGGAAATTGATGTCCTTTGACCAACACCTCTACCTTCCCACAACCCCTTGGCCCTGACATTTGTTCTTTGTTTCTACAAATTCAGTGTTTTTAGATTCCACATATAAATGACATTACATGGTATTTGTCTTTCTGTGTATGACTCATTTTACTTAGCATCATGCCCTCAGGGTTCATCCATGTGATAGCAAATGGCAGGATTTCCTTCTTTCTCATGGCTGAATTGTATATAGATACATACATGTTTATCTGTTGATAGATAGCCATTGTGAATAATGCCACAGTAAACAGAGTGCAGATTTCTCTTCAAGACAGTGATTTTATTTCTTTTGGATATAGAGTAGTCCCCCTTTAATCACTGGGGATATGTTCCAAGCCCCTAGCGGATGCCTAAAACCCCAGATAATACCAGACCATATGTACTGTTTTTTTCTTACCTATACACACCTTTCCACTTAGGTAAAGGGAAGCACTTTACAGCTTCCCTTTGGCATATTGCCAGCATAACCACTCTTAGGGCTGCTAGGTGACTAACCGGCAGGGTGAATACACCGGACAAAGGCATGATTCATGTCCAGGATGGTGTGAGATTTCATCACTACTCAGAACAACATGCAATTATAACTTAGGAATTGTTTATTTCTGGAATTTTCCATTTAATATTTTCAGACTTTGATTGACCGTGGGTAAGCAAAACCGTGGAAAAGTGAAATCACAGAAAGAAGCGACTACTGTATACCTAGGGTGGGGTTGCTGGATCATATGGTAGTTCTATATTTAAATGTTTGAGGATCTTCCACACTGTTTTGATAGCAACCAGTCTAACAGGTGGGAGGTGATGTTTCATTGTGGTTTTGTTTTGTGTTTCCCTGATGATTTGTGATGTTGAGCATCTTTTCACATACATGTTGGCCATTCGTGTGTCTTCTCTGGAAAACTGTCTACTCAAGTTCTCTTCCCATTTTAAAATTTAATTTAATTCATAATCATTTTTTTACTATTGAGTTATTTGAATTTCTTACGTATTTTGGATATTAACCCCTTGTCAGATATGTGATTGATAAAGGTTTTGTCCCATTCTGCAGGTTGCCTTTTCACTTTGTTGATTATTTCCTTTTCTGTACAGAAGCTTTTTATTGATGATTTTTACTTGATGATTTTTATTTTGTTGCTGTGCTCTTGGTATTATATCAGAAAAACCTTCTTTGACGCTAATATCAAGGAGTATTTTTCCTATTTTTTCTTCTAGACATTTTATGCTTTAAGGTCTTACAGTTGATGTTCATGAGTGGTATAAGATGGGAATCCATTTCACTCTTTTACATGCGAATATTCAGTTTTCCCAGCACTGCTTATTGAAGAGACTGGCCTTTCCCCACTGCATGTTTTTTGCTCCCTTGCCAAGTATTAGTTGACTCTATATGCAGTGGTTTATTTCTAGGCTCTCAGTTCTGTTCTATTGGTCTACTTGTCTGTTTTTATGCCAGTAACATACTGTTTTGATTGTTTGAAATCAGGAAGTGCAATGCCTTTGGCTTTGTCCTTTCTTAGGCTTGCTTTGCCTGTTTGGGGTCTTTCGTAGTTCCATATGAGTTTTAGGATTGTTTTTTCTATTTCTGTGAAAACCACTGTTGGAATTTTGATAGAGATTGCATTGAATGTGTAGATCACTTTTGGTAATATGAACATTTTAACAATATTAATGCTTCTGATCCATGAACATTGCATATATTTTCATTTATTTGTGTCTTTTTTAATTTCTTTCATCAATGTCTTATAGTTTTTGTCTTACAGTTCCTTGGTTAAACTTATTCCTAAGGTTTATTGTTTTTGGTCCTATTGTAAATGGGATTATTTTATGTATTTTTCAAAAAGTTCATTGTTAGTGTATAGAAGCACAAATTATTTTTTGTATGTTGATTTTATATCCTGAAATTTTAATGAATTTGTTTATTAATTCTAACAGGTTTTTTGTATAGTTCTGATGATTTTCTACACATGAGATTATAACATCAACAAACAGGAGCAAGTTTACGTTTTCCTTTCTGATTTTGATTTGGGCACGTGGTAACCGAGGGGCCGGGGAGCCCTGTGTCTGCTGGGATTTGGCGCTTGTAGCACCCTGCACTGGAGGCTGGTGATTGGAGTTGGGCCAGCAGGGTGCAGGTGCAAAGCTAGTGAGGCAAGTTGCAAGCAAGCACAGTGACTTAAGAGTGCAAGCCAGTGACAGAAAATAAGGCCAAATCCAAGCCCAGGAGCAGCTGCAAGAGCCCTGACTGCATGTGCTCCTGTGGCTGCAGCATCCCCCTATGGGCATATGCACAGTCAGGGAGTCAGCCCAGGGCAATCCAGGTGCACAGCCAGAAGAGCTGGCCTCAAGGTTGTACATAATAGTGAGGAGAACTCCAGGCTTGCGTTTTGTACTCTCCCTGCCGCACAGGCTTGGGCTGGCTGCTGATGGGGTTCCTGGGACTCTAGTTGGAGTAGAGCAGGTTAAAGAATAGGGTGAGACTCAGGTTGCTGACAAAAACCTACGGTGTGAAAGCCTGGTAAAGTACTTGTGGTGACTGTGTTGGCCATTGCTTTATTCAGGAGCCCAACCAACAGCTTTTGCCTGTTGGTTGGGCTCCTCTGCAGAGAGGGTCACTGGGAATCATGGTTACTTCTACTGCTTGGCTAATACTGGTATGCCTGCTCTTCCTTGTCCCTAGGCATCCCTATACATCTCAGTCTTGCTGGTCTCTGGGTGCGTTGAAACTGAGTCCCTTGAAAGGCTGGGGGAGCTGGCTGCTCACATTGCTCTCCTTTTCCTGGTAGGGGGTGAACTCTTTCTAGCTGGGAGCTCTCTCTTGGCACTGAGCAGTGCTGGCCTGGGATGGGATGATGCAGGCAAATGGAAGCTGCCCCTCTTCGTTCTTCCTTTCTTCAATGTGCTGGTATTCTCACTCTGTTGTTCTATAGTGCTGCTGAAGTTTCTTAAGTGGACTCTTGAGAGCTCCCAGAGTTATTTTTGTTTGTAGACTGCTGTCTAATTGTTGATACTTTGTGGGGAGATGGAGGCTGAGGTCTCTTACTTCATTATCTTGGTGACATTAATACCTAAATGTTTTAAAATAAAAATCCATAGATTCATCATTTTTTCTATTTTGTTTCTTTCTTTTCTTCTTCTTTTTTTGTTTTTGGTCGCCCATTCATAGTTGACAAGGATAGAATGCTCCTTATTTTAAAGCCCCTTGACTTCTGTGAGCCTGAATTTTCTCATACCCAAGTGAAGTGATTTGGCCAGAAATGTTTAAGATCCCTCATTCTATGATTTTAGTGCAATTTGTGCCCCATGGTGAGTACTGAATAAATACTTGTTGAATAATTCTGGATATTTAACCACATATCTGACCTCTATCCAGCACAGTAGTTCTGCCGTCTCGCAGACCCAGGTTAATATCATGGCTGCACAATTTATTAGTTCTGTAAACTTGAGCAAATTTCCCTCTCCAAGTTCTTGTGGCCGTATCAATAATATAGATTTAAAACATGCCCCTATCATTAGGTTAGTAGAGGAGGAGATGAGGCAGCCACTACAATCAGGCCCTCAGTACAATGTCTGATACAGAGCAAGCATGCAACAAATCATTGTGGCCATTATTATATTAAAACATACTTATAAGAAATAATTATCACTACACTGACTGGTGTGGCTCAGTTGGTTGGGCACAGTCCCTCAAAGTGAAAGTTTGCATTTTTGATTCCCAATCAGGGCAAATGCCTGAGTTATGGGTTCAATCTTGATTGGGGCACTTGCGAGAGGCAACCAATTGATGTTTCTCTCCCTCTCTTTCTGACTACCTTCCCTTCTCTCTAAAAATAAATAAATAAAATCTTTAAAAAAGCACAATTCCTTTTAAAACAGAAATAATTATGACTAACTGTAGCTCTATGAAAAAAATCCCTGAAAGCCTTTGCTAGAATAGCTATCTTTACTGGCACTATCTGCCTCACATAACATTTATTACTTTGGGGAACGTGTTTACAGAACGTTCTGATATCGCCTTGCTAGTTCCTAGAAAATCACTCGCCTGCCTATGACTGACCCTGAATTACTCTTCCACAGCCCACTTTCTCCATCTCCTCCCACCCCCCCACCGTCTCTGCCCCCCTATCTTCTGGCCAACTCCTATGCATCCCACTCCTGCCAGCTTTGCATTCTGTGTGTTTCTGCTCACAGCACTTCCACATTTTGCTGTTACTCTTCTCCAGCTCTCTCACTGAACAAGAGCTGCTTGATCCTCACGATTTTGATGATCTCATTCACCACTCTGAACCAAGCAGCCAAGCACATAATAGGTGTACAACAAGTATTTGTTGAATAAACAAATAAATAATGTATGTGTTATCAAGAAAGTTTGACCCCAGGTAGATGTTTCAAAATACGAAGATAGCAGGATCTTGGCTCTTCCCGTTATTGCAGAAGCTAATGGGTGCGGATTATCTGAGATCACGGCATTGACTCAGAGATTAATGGTCAGTTTCTCCATTTCCCCACTTTTCCGTACCCTCTACTGGGTGTGCACAGCAGCATTTGCTCTGCCCAGTGCCCAGCCTGCCCGTTTTGTCCTCCCATTGAAGAACCAGAGGGTGGACAAGCCTTTGGGCCTCACAGGCTCACCTCCCGTGGTGTAAAGTGGTACCTGGGAAATCAGAAGTCATTAAGTATTCATGTAGGAGAAACGTAGATTTTGTACCATTTGTTAATAGATAAGAGGACTGAGTGTGCTTTTTGGCAAAAAGAAGCTGAGAGTAAACTGCAAGGTTAATTTATTTTAAAGCACAGTCTTCCTTTACTTTGGTAAGGGAAAAGAGATTTCACCAGTTTGTAAGTATGGCTCTGCTGGTTGTTAAGGCAAATGCTTTCTGAGAATGAACATCATCTTTGTTTGCTTAAAACACCCACAATTTCTTTTTATTCTCTGTATCTAATAAATGTCCATTCTTTGCAAATTACATTATGAATTCAGTTTATCTGAAAGCTAATTCCAAAAGAACACATTTTGGCTTGGATCATCTTTAATATGATAAATGACCTAAAAACTATCTTACATATATTAATGTCTTATTTTTGGATGTTATTATCTGGATATGTAGTGTACAAGAAGCGTTTATCAAAGCTACTAAAATGATTAAGAAAATGTTTGTGCAGTGGTAAAATTTAATTTAAGCTAGAGATATGTGCAGCAGTCTGAACGGCATTGTGAACTTAGAAATAAGAGTATGATTCTCGTCAAGGATCAGTGACCATTTCTTCACTCTTTGTTAAGTAGTTCCTCTGTGTTAGGCACTGCATTATACTCATGACATACAATCCACTCACTCATTTCTAAGTTCTTCCAAAAATTACACACTGACTATATAGGTGCCGGGCAAAATTCTAGATGCTGTGAATGAACAAGTCACATGCCATCAAGAAGCTCCTATCATGTGATGGAGGGAGACGGACGATATAGTCACGTAAGAAACGTGAGCTCAGACCAGGTCTTCAAGAGCAACAATAAGATAAATAGCCTAGTTTTCATCAAAAATTGCAGAAGTATAAATCAATGGAATGATATTTTTAAAGTTCTGAAGGAAAAAAAACTGTCAATATAGAATTCTGTATCCTAAAAACGTCTTTCAATAATTGTGGCAAACTAAAGACATTTTCAGACAATTAAAAGTTGAGCAATATTGTTACTGGCAAACCTTCTGTACAAGAAATCTAAATGAAGTTGTTTAGAGTAAAAAAATTGATCTCAAGAATCTAAGGAAGGGAGGTTGGGAGGGATGGGTGGGTGGGCTGGAATGGGAGTAAAAGATTGAAACTGTACTGAATAATCTAAAAAAAAAAAAAAAAAAGAATCTAAGGCAAAAGAAGAAAGTTTCCAGAAAGGGTAAGTGGGGGTAAATATGAAAAATATGTGTGACTGGAAGCAACAGCAACGGTAATGTCTTGTGCGCTTTATAACATTTGTGAAACAGTAGCACAAAGGTGGGATGAGGATAAATGGACTTAGCCGGTTTGCATGATTCAAACAGTGGTACAAGTGCTAATTTAAGGTAGATTGTACTTAGTTGAGAAGGAGGTGCATGTTATAATCTTTAGAGAAACCACTAACAGAAAAATATTAAAATGCTTAACTAAAAGCTAACAGAAAGGATAAAACATAATACTGAAAAAATATTTGATTAATTAAACAGAAGTTTAGACAACAAAAACAAAGGAACAAAAAAACAGATGGTTAAATAGAAATAAAAAGGCATATAGCAGACATATAGCCTAATATGTTAGCAATTATATTAAATGTTATTATGAGAGACAGCTATGATTGAGAGACCAGGATTGCTAGACTGGATTTTAAACATTATCCCAAATACTTCCTGTTTGCAATTTACATATTAAATATCAACACAGATATGGTGAAAGTAAAAGGATGGGAAAAGATACACTATGCTAACTAACCAAAAGGAAGCTGGCATGGCTCTGGCTATCAAAGTACACTTTAAGACAAGATTTAGTGATATAAAGAAAATAAACATTTCTTAACGATGCAAGGGTCAATTCAAAAGGAAAACATAACTCTAAGTGTGTATGTTTCTAATGGTCTATAATTAAATATATAAAACATAAATATTTTGTTAGTGTGGTGTGTCACGCTGATGAGTTCACAGCTGTTGAGCCATCCTTGCATCCCTGGAATGAACCCTGCTTGATCTTGGTGTCCTTTTAATGCATTGCTGTGTTTGGTTTGCTGCTGTTTTATTGAGGACTTTTGTATCAGTGTTCATCAGAGATACTGGCCTATAATATTTTGTGTTTGTGTTGTCCTGCTTGGTTTTGGTGTCACTGTAGTGCTGGCTTCATAAAATGAGTTAGGAAGTATTTTCTCCTCATTAATTTTTTGGAGGAGTTTGAGAAGAGTAGGTATTAAATATTTGAATGTCTAACAGAATTTACCAGTAAAGCTATTTGGACCTGAACTTTTGTTTTTTGGGAGATTTTGGTTACCATTTTAATTTTTTTACTATGATTTAATGTATTCAGATTTTCTAGTTCTTTATGATTCAGTCTAGAAGGTTGTCTACTTCTAAGAATTTCTCCATTTTTTTCTAGGTTGCCCAATTTTGTAGCATATAGGCTTTCATAGTAGTCTTATATAGTTGGTATTTCTATGGTGTCTGTTGTAATTTTTCTTTATTTCTGATTTTGAGTCATCATCTTTTTTTCCTTAGTGAGTCTAGCTAGGAGTCTGCCAACTTCATTTATCTTTTCAAAGAACCAGTTCTTTGTTTTATTAATTTTTTCTATTATCCTTTTGTTGTCTATTTCATTTATTTCCATTCTAATTAATTCCTTCCTTCTACCTTGGGCTTTGTTCTTTTTTTTTTTTCTAGTTCCTTAAACAATGTTAGATTGTTTGAGGTTTTTTTGTTTTGTTCTGTTTTGTTTTTTTGAGTTAGGCCTACATTGCTATAAACTTCCCTCTTGATATCACCCTTACTGCATTGCCCAAATTTTGGTATGTTGTATTTCATTTTAATTTGTCCCTGTGTATCTTTTGATTTCTTTTTTTTATTTCTTCTTTGACACAATAGTTGCTTAGTATTGTGTAAAAGAATTATACAAATCCACAATTATAGATGTAGATTTGAAAACACTGATCAGAACGGGAAAAGGCAGTATTCTAAAACCATAGGATACATATTCTTTTTAAATACATATGGTGGAACAGTCACCAACATAGACCATATACCGGAGCAAAAAAAAGTTTCAACCAATTCAAAGGATTGAAATAATTCATTGTACATTCTTTGACCTGCGTAGAATTAAACAAGAAGCAAAAACAAAAAGATAACTTGGAACCTCCAATTGTTCAGAAATTAGCAGCACATTTCTAGTCAATTCATGAGTTAAAGAAAAAAAATCACAATAAAAGTTAGAAAATATTTTGAAGGGAATGACAGTGAAAGTAGGACCTATCATAATGTGTCAAATGAATATAAAACAGTGCTTAGAGGGAGATTTATAACTTCAAATACATTATAAAAGAAGAAGTTTGAACATTAACAATCCAAGCTTTCATCTCAAAAATTGTTGATAAAGGATAACAAAGTAAACCCAAAGAAAGTAAAAGTAACAAAATCATAAAGCCAAAAGTAGAATCAGTAAAATATGAAGAAGTTGTAAATACAGAAAATCAGTAAAATTCGAAGTTGGTTCTCTGAAAAGATTAGTAAAATTGATAGAACTCTGATTCAAACTGATCAAGTTAAAAAAGAGAAAGAGCAATTTTCCAAAACTGCCTAACAAGACATAGCCAATCTGAATAATCCTACATATATTAATGTAGTTGAATCTGTAATTTAAAATATTCCTACAAAGAAAACTCCAGGCCTACATGACTTTGCTGATGAATTCTTCAAAATATTTTAGGAAGAAATAATGACAATCTGAAGCATAATCTTTGAAAAGATAAGGTAAGGGAGAATATTTCCCAGCTTTGTGAGTGAGACCAAAGCTGACACAGGAATAAAAGAAAGGAAAATTATAGTCCAATATAGCTCAGAAACAGAAAATATTCTAAACAAAATATTAGGAAATGGGACCTATGGTAATGCATCTTGACCAAGTGGTGTTTATTCTAGGACAGAGAAGCTATTTTACTATTCAAAAACATGAATCAATGTAGTCAACTAGTGGACATTTGTCCCTGTCCAAAACATTCTCGGAGCCTTGACCCGAGTGACTCAGTTGGCTGGGCATCGTCCGGCAAAGCCGAAGGCCCCTGGTTTGATTCCCGGTCAGCGCGTGTGTCTGGGCTGTGGGTTTGGTTCCTGGTTGGGGCGTGTGGGAGAGGCAACGGATGGATGTTCCTCTCACACATCAGTGTTTCTCTCCCTCTCTTCCTCCCTTTCCTCTCTCTAAAAATAAATAAAATCTTAAAGAAAAACATTCTTGGAGATATTTGTTTCATTCCAAATGTCCCCCAAGTCTGATCTTGTCCAAAATCTCCACGAACATATTTGGCCCACTGTAAGTGGTCCTTGATATTTGGCCCTATCAAAAATAATCACACTTAGAAAATGTCTCTGGGATCCAATAGCCCAAAACATTTATTTGTATTTTTGGTTTGTAGAATTAAAACATAAAAAATAGTATCATGTTTTATTGGTACAATAATTTTATCATGACTGTATTGCCAGTAATAAGCCTTCTTGCCTTGGTAGCCTGCCTGGTAATGGCAGGTGGGATCAGGTAGAAGGGCTGGGGTTTGAGTCTTGCAGAGGAGTAGGATTTATATTGCCTTTTGTTGAATATTTCGGACAGGACTGAACTTCAAAACCCTTGTGGCATAGACCAGATGTCCCTGTGGATATTTCGAACAAGACCAATGTCCTGTGAGGTTCAACATTATTCCGCAGGTTTTATGCAGGGGTATAAGGTAAGAAAAAAAAGGTATAAAATAGAAAATGAAGAAATAAAATTCATATTATTCACACATGACATGATTATTCACATAGAAAATTCACAAGAGTCTATACCTTGTTAGATTTAATCAACAAATTTGGTATGATTATTGGATACAAAGTCAACATATAAAAACTAATTGCATTTCTAGATAGTAGAAACAAACCATTGGGAAGTAAATTTTAAATAAACTACCTTTAACAATAGCATCAAAAAATTAAATACATAGGAATAATACTAATAAAATATGTACAAGATCTCTACACCAAACACTACCAAAGTTTGCTGAGAAAAATTTAAGAATGTCTCATGTAAATGGAGAGACATATCATGCTCTATATAAAAGACTAAATGTGGGTATTATACTAGTTCTTTGCAACTGATCAATAGGTTTAATGTAATCTTAATAAAAATCACCAGAGGGTTTTTTTAGTTTAAAATTTATATGCAAATGCAAAAGACCTAGAATCCCAAAACAGTTGGAAGAACAGAGTTGGAAGACTTGTATACTACCACATTTGAAAAACATAGGAAACTATAAAATTGCTATAGTTAATTCAATATGGTATTACAAAAGATAATCAAATACACTAGCGAACAGAATTGAAAGTCTAGAAACAGAGCCTCGTACAGGGTTAAATTATTTATAACAAAGGCAGCTCCATAACTCAGTAGGGCAGGTATTTTCAAGCTTTTTCAACTCATGGCACACAAAAACTAATTACTAAAATTTTGCAGCACATCAAAAAATATATTTTTACTGATCTGACAAAAGAATAGGTATAATTTTGACTCATTCACACCAGATGGTTATTGTTGTGTTGGCTGTTGTCATTTTTAAATCTGACAACCCGAGGGAAAAGAGGCCAGTGCCCCTGACTAAATACTCAGGTATTGCATGTTTTACAGACTCTCATGGTGCACCAGTTGGAAATCAGTGCAGCAGGAAAATGACAGTCTTTTCAATAAATAGTAATGAAGCCATTGGATTTATGTGTGGACCCATATGTAGTTTATTCCACACAGAAAGCACATGTAAAATGAACCATAGAATTAAGTATGAAAAATAAAACAAGCTCCCAGAAGAAAATAGAAAAATATCTTTACTTTTATGAAGTCTAAGAACTCACAAACTAATGATAGAGTTTGGGGGTCAGTGGATTTGGAAGGGGTGAAGGGTGCTAGAATTTTTTCTTCCAGGTCATGATCTGGTAGTTATAAGCATTTATACATATGTACAACTTATTTGGACACTTTACTCAGTAAAAAGTAAAAATAAAAATTAACCAATGCATCAAAAAAGAATACAAATGGAAATGAGAAAATACTTTACTGTTTGTTCTCTTCCTACTTCTCTTTCCCGGCACCAACCGCAGGTGGGCCCTTGCCAGTTTCTTTTCTCCATACTAACAAAAACACTTTTTAAATCATTTCAATTACTAAATCTAAGTTTCTGTGAGCATTCCCCTTGATTTTAACTCTAAATAAACTCCAAAAAAGTGCTCAGATAATCTAGTGACGTGGCAAAAAATTGAAGTTATATTCATTGATGAGAAAACTCCTGAATAAAATAATGACATCAAACGGAACCAAAATTACTTGGGAGTTCAATCACGGTAACATGCAGTACCAGTCACTATGCTAAACCTAAGGAAGTCCATAAAAATGACATGTCACCTCTTCCTTCAATGGGCTCACCCTCTAATAATCGTAACCAAGGTTCATATAGCATTTCTTCTGTGCAAGGAATTATTCTAAATGCTACCTGTATTAATTTATGTCATTCTCCCAAGAAGCTAATGAGGTAGATTATTAGCCCCCATTTGACAAATGACAAAACTGCCACTGAGAGGTTAAGTAATTTTCCAAGATCACCGCTAACAAATGCTAGAGCCGGGATTTGACCACAGCATTCTGGTGCTGTTCTATGTTTTTTACTCCCCTGTTGTCCTCTGTGAGGATGAGCACTTCTTCTCCCTTAGGGTTGGTTACGAATATATTTGGGGGAAGCATTCTTTGGAGCTCCTTTAAAGCCCAGCCTATGCTGTGTGCAGCCAGGAAGGGGGCTGCCACCTCCTCCCACCCCCCACCCCCCTCACTCCCTACATCTGGAAGCCTAGTCTGTCGGAGGCAGTCTCTGGGTCTATGTTTAACCTCTGAATAGAGCGGGTATTCCTGAGCCAGGCATCCTGTCCACCTCAGGTTTAGAAGTCATGTTTTATCTTAGATGAAGCAGTTTCTCATTCTAGAACCTCAGCCCTGTAGCATGCAGGGTAGCTAACTAACATATTTTCCTAAGATAATTTCTGGGGGAGACCGGAAATTGAATCTTCCTTCTTCCAGTGTGCCAGCACCACTAACAGCATTTGCAAAATTCCCGGTAATTAGATTATTTGCCAATACTGCAGATTCAAGGAGTATTTTACACTTGATTTTATCTGGCTGCATACGCTTTATTTCCTTAACAGTGCTATGGTTTTTTATATTTTTCTCAATTTTACACAGGGCTTTTCCCTGAGCAGTTGGAGAAGAACCCCCCAAATGAGAACTTTTTTTTTGTTAATCTTTGATTTAAAAAAAATGACTTACCAGTATATTTGACATGCAACATTGTATAAATTTAATGTGTACAGCATATTGATCTGATACATTCATACTGCAGTATTATTGCCATCATAGCATTAACTAACATCTCTATTAACCATATAATTACCATTTTCCCTAGTGTTGGGAACAATTAAGATCTAGTCTTTTCTCAAGTTTAATGTTTATACTGCAGTTTTATTGTCTATAATCACTGTATTAAATTTCTAGGACTTATTTATCTACTAGTTTTATCTTTGATTTTTTGGTACAGGGTTTTTTTCTTTATATTCTCAAGCTCGACACTGTTGACATTTTGGGTGGTGTAACTCCTTGTGCTGGGGGCTGTCCTGCCCTGTGCACGGTGGGATGTTTAGCAGCATCCCTGGATTGGGCCACCTAATGCCAGCACCATCCATACCCTCAGGTGTGACCCCCAAAAAAATGTCTCCGGAGAGCGCCAAATGGGGGAGGGGAGAATCATCCTAGATAGAACCACAGTTTAGTTCATGGCTCACAACAGGATGAAAACCATGTATAGTTAGTAATAAAACCTTAGATGTGACATTTCTATACGATTAGCCCCAGTGCAAGTCGTAGGCACCTGCCCCCTTGCTGGAACATTCTATGCTAGCTCTCAGGGATATGAACTCATGTAGCTTCTAGCCCTGGGTGGCAGAAAAATTTTGTTGGGTGAATGAAAAAAGTGAATGTTGAATGTATAAAAAGTCTTTCTAATTCTTTCATTACTTACTAGCTATGTCATAGTATGTGGTAAAACTTCTCTAAGCCCCAGATTTTGAAAGTTAAAACGGAAAGAAAAATTCCTATACCTCACAGAATTGCTGTGACAGTTAATGTGAATAATGATTATAAAGAGCTTAGTATACTGCCTGTAAGAGCACTAATTATTATTCTAAATGAGGGACTAAATTTCAAAGGAAAAGAGGGAAGTAGCACAAGTATTCCAGAGGAGACGATGCTGGTTGCCTTACAATGGCTTGCTTATAATCTGTCGGTGACAGACCTGGGTGATGATGGCTAGCACAAGAGGGCAGCTGGCACCTACTTGATAAAAGTATGCTGAGTGACTCCCCTGTACTGGGCACACCTGTGTACAGGAGATAAAATAAGTAGGGTGCAGCCTCTACCCTCAGGAATCCACCTGTCCGTGGGGAAGACAGGCCTGACAAGTAAGCAATGGCAGCGCTGAGCCTGGTGCCCTAGGCTGTCCTGCCTCTCCCTCCTGAGGGCCGTAGTGGGTGGAAGCGCAGGAGGCAGAGGTGGGGGAACGGAGGGGCTGGGATGGGGCACAAACTGGGTACCCCTGAACCAACTTTTTAAAGTAAGTTGCATAATGTTCAGCTGTTAATTGGAGTGGTTATAGGGGTTAGAGGGACATTTAAAAAAAGGACAAGCAGCAATAATATATAGTTAAATTGACATCTTTCCCACCATTTTTCCCAAAGGCCAAGTTTTTCTGGTTTATGTTTAAGAAGAAGAGAGGGTTGAGTGTGTGTGGTTCTTTCACAAAGCACTGGAAAACTTCTTTTTCCTCATTTTATTCAAATCCAGATTTTCTACTATTGCTCTTTGAAGTCGTCTCTTCCCTGACTCCGAACTCACCTCCAAAACGGGCCCTTATAAATCCAATTGGTGCAGACTGTCTCTTTTCCCTCCCCCATCTACCCCAGCACAACTGTTCATCGTTGTGGGTTGATTTTACCTCCAGGGAGCCTTTGCACTGGTGTTGGTTCCCACCCGCTGGATTTTGTATAACCAGGGACCTGAAGCTGATTACACTGGTCAGCACCTTCCCTACTTAGGAACATGGGGCAGCGAGAAGGGGAAATGGCCTAGTTAGTATCCTCTTTAGAGACAGGGAAAGAGGCATCAGATATACATGAGCTAATGACTTTTTATCCAGTTTTAAAGAATGATTGGGAGTGAGTCTTAAAAGAAATATGACAAATTTCCCACATACCTTTTTTTTTTTTGTATGTGTGTACATGCACAAGGGAGCTGCCGGCCTCAGTTTGAACTGTAAGACTGTACTAGCGCTTCAGTCTGTTATTACATGGACGATGCCCTCCAGTCAGAGACCACCAGGAGTCCACCTGTTGTGGAAGAAAGTTTGGATTTATCAGTTCATTCCAGTGGGGGCAACCTTACTCCATGGGTAGTTGTGGGGATGTCTCAGCAAGGGGGTGTGAGAAAAGAATTATTACAGAATTTGGACTTGAGTTAGGTGACTTGGGTGAGGGTTCAAGGAAGCAGGCTTTTATTTCTGATTGGATGCTGTTAAGAGCAGAGGTAATTCTGTGACTGGGCATAATTCTTCCCGAGAAGGCACAGAAGTATAACTAACTGCCCAGTGCTTTAGTCACGTGCCCAGCTAGCCCCTTGGTGCACAAAGCCATAGTCTGAAAACATGATGGAAAAGAGTCTCTTTATGAATTTATTTTTGGAGGTCCTTTTAGATAATCCCAACTTCAACTCTTGGCCTGAAAATAGAATGTTAAATGGTAGTATTTTCTTAGTCCAATGAGACTCGTTGCATAGTAAAGTACGCAGTTTTTCATGGAGTGTCTTTCCTATTTTGAATTTTTGAAAGGCATTCCAGAAAGTGATAAATTGTCTGCACGGGGCTGGCCACAGTTTGCCTTCAGACACAATTTCATGGCTTACTGGGCAAGTCTGTGGTCCGCTGGAAAGTAAATGAACTGCTTGAGACAGGGCTCATTTTTCAGGGCTTGTCCATTTCAAAAAGCTGTGTGACTTTTCTGTCACCTTGAGCACATTGGCCCAACTAAATGCTACGTACATTTCATTTCTTCTGTCATCTCAGCATATCTCCCTTGGAGTCAAATATTTGTTTGTGAAATTTTCCTTCTGCACTTACTTTGTTTATGATACAGATCCTTTAAACACCGGACTGCCAGCTTAATTCTCCTCAGCACAGGGTCATCCTTTAATGAAAACACCCATTATGCTTGCCACAAATAGACTGTAATTGGGTGGTGTGTGCTGCACCACTCTTGACCTCCTCTTGAACTCAGTAATCAGAGTGACTTTGCCAAGGTTATTCTGCGACTCCTGGCTGTTGGGGGAAACTGGTTGTTCAGGAGGTTTCAGTGCATCTGTTGCCTCATATCCCCAGAGGACTGAGCCAGACACAGTCCTCTCAAGAGTACAAAAACTTCCCTGGGCTCATTGGTGAACTTAACAGACAGAAGACAACAGAATCTCTTAAATGTTCTCTATGCTTTTTCTGTTTGAGGGATGCCAAATGCTTTTTAGCATCTTTTAAATAGCAGACGAAGAAGATTTTGTAGTTCTCTTATCATTAGCTCTCTTACCCACCAATTTATTCCGTGTGACACCAGATGATTCTTTCTGGCCTCTTAGTGAGATTCCTTTCTAAAACTGTAAGAATTGCCACTGCGACCAGGCCCTTGATGAATATTGCAGGTCAGAGCTGCTGGGCACACATACTTGGCTTTCTCCGATCCTTTGGGTTTTGGAACTGAAGTCAGAGCTTATCTAGCTTCCAGCTTTCAGGGGAAATTGAAAAGAGCCTACTGGCACCAGATGCAGAAGAGTGGCTGAGCCTTCAGTGCTCTGAGAGCTCTGACGGCATCTTCGGTGTGAAGGCAAGAGATCACTATGCAAAGGTCTGTGCTCAGACCACATATAAAGATAGAACTTTGTCCCGCAGTCTCTAGTGACCGTTCAGGAAGCCAGCTGATGGCTCGAATGGCCCCTTCAGTGTGAAGAGGTTCTGACAGCCCTGAGGAGGCAGGAGGACTCTGCTCTGTTTACTATCATTTCCACCCATCACCCCCAGAGCCAACCAAGGATAAGGAAGAGTGCCTCCCATAGGCCTTCTGGGGAGGACGGTCGCAGCACAGTGAGCCTCAGCAAACGTGGACGTGCTCTGTCTTGGAGCATCCAGAAAACCCTATTGCTGGCCCTCCAAAGGGATGCGTTGAAACTAAAATGCTTCCTTATATTATCTAGCAGAGTCAGTCTAAAGAAGTAACAATGCTAGCTAACCACAGCTCTATTACACTGGGTAGATGTTTACTAAATTAAAGGGAACCAACCTGGTAGAATTGAACTTGTGTAGAATCGGCAATTTTGACAAAGTTTTGCAGTGTGGAAGCGTATTGAGGATGAGAAAAGTGCTAAAGTAAAAACTTTTTTAAGAGTACTCACTTAAATTGACTTAGGTAAGGACAGGCTTTTCTACTGAAGAGAGGACTGTTATTTCCCTTCTTTTCCTCTGCCTCAGCTGTGTCCCGCCCTGTTACCACAGATCCCTCCCCGTGCAGTTGCAGGTATCTGGGGACGGAGAAGGAACCGAACCATCAGGAGTGATATAGCTGCCAGGTTTTTCTTCTTGTCTTTGTCTCATACCCAGGAAATATGTCTGATAAATTAAAGAAAAGTGAAAATCCCAGACATATTACAAAGCAGGCGTGTTTGTCTTTGATGTTTCCCGGTGCCTAGTGACCTTAACCTTGCCCCAGCTCCCAGGAGGTAAACTTCACCATCCTCAGCTGTAGCTTTGACTATGCATAGCTGTCCCTAACTGCATAGAAGGAACATCTTATTTTTTATATTTTCAGAGCCCTGTGTCCCCATTTCTAAAGTGACAAGTGTCTAGGCTTATGAGTAATGGGTGTTAGCCTACCTACTGCATTTTTGTTACCCACGTTTAGTGTATTCTAACATGGCATGGAGACAGCGCCAATTTCACAGTGTGTAGGCTGGACCGGCCATGACAGAGCCCTAGAGGGCAGATCAGACCTATGTCCCTCTGCAGTCACTCTGAGGAAGGAGCTGATGATCATCAACCACCTCTGCACCTTGGGCACGTTATCCCTCTGAGCCTCAGTTTTCTCATCTTTAAATTTGGTGAAATAATAGGAATATGTCACATTTATAGAATGCTTTCTCTTTGCAAGGCACTGTTTAAAGCATGTCATATCTATTCACTTACAGAAACCTCACAACAAACTTAACTTTAGGCTCATCACTTCCTTCTCCATGACTTCTGTGTGTGTGATTTAATCTGGAAAATTTAGCTAATTTTATTAACATCTGAGAGTTCCTGTAAGTATGCAGGTGAAAAAACAGTGTAATATGTCCCGTGCATAATGAGTCTGCGTGTGGTAGACGTGTGTACGGACTGCTGTAACATTCGCTGTTACTCACTCTCTTACTGAGAAAAACTTCAAAGGAGCCTCATTTTTTTTTCTTCATGAATTAATAAACTTTCTCCTCACTGTTAATTAGTAATCTACCTCAATTTATTAGTTTGGGGGTCTTGCACCTTTAAATAATTATTTAAACCACCTTTCACACTTAATGCAGCACAGAAAAACTAAGCTATTTACTGGCAATGGACTCATAACTAAATGGAAATATGTTAAATGGTTATATTTTGCTGATGAGGATGTAAGTACCATGAGGACAGGACTTTGTCCATATCTTTTCCCCACAGCCATGTTCTCAGAGTTTAGAAAGTCTGGCACGCAGCAGGCAGTGGGTTTTTATGGAGCCAATGAGTGAATGGGACACACAGATGCATAGCCTCTCCTTGGTGGAAATGCTCTAAGCAGAGCTGTAAGAAGCTTGTTTGTTTTCTTATCAAATGAATTAATGCAAGTGAATGAATGAGTGCTCTTTATTAAATTAATATCCATTAAATAACTTTGAAAACTGTGAAGCACTGCAGAAATAGAGGATGTAACTTTTATTTCCTTTTTGGTAAATGTTTGAGAAAAAAATTTTTATAGGACACAATATCAGACTTCCTAAGTTTGTTCTTAGTTTATTTAAAGAACATGCATGCAAGCAATAACTAGAGCACTGTATCCTATTTGAAAATTGAAAAGGGTCCACGAAGTAAAATGTGAGGAAAATTTGACTTCTCCAATAGTTTGCTGAGTGTGTGGCAGATGTGTTTGTAATTCAGCATAATTGTTTTTCCACCAAAAGCCAAAACTAATCTTTTAACAGCTTCTTACCACATTAGACTCAGTCTTTCACTTTCTATCAATTCCATCTGAAGAGTTGTTTTGTCAGTTTAAAAGAAAGCAGAATGACATTCGCCCAGATGTTCCAGGGAAGCGCAGGGAGCTAGTTGGATCGCTGTCCTCTATTCTTAACTTGATGTGTTGGGTGTTAATCCTGGCAACTAGCTAAAGCCCACAGCAGCTTGAAACTACCTCTGTTAGGTCCCTACTCCATGTTTTGTTCATTAAAAACAAACTTTTTATCAGTAAATGAGGGGTTCTAGCTCTGTAATCCAGGTCTCTACCCCACAATATTCAGTAAGCCACTTAGAAAGTATGAATTGCAGATTTTAATGCTGATGACATACAACTGATGATAAAGTTGTTTATTGCTGATTTTAAAATGTGATTTACTCAGCTCTGGCCAGTGTCGCTCAGTGGGTTGGAGCATCATCCTGTAACCGCAAGGTTGCAGCTTCCATTTCTGGTCGGGGCACATACCTGGGCTGTGGGTTTGATTCCTGCTCCCGGGTCCAGGCTCTAACAATCCCAGGTCCTGGCACAGACTGGAGACAACCAGTGGATGCAAGATGTTTATCTCTCTCCCTTCCTTTCTCTCTAAAAGCAATGAAAAAATTGTTCTATACAAAATGTCCTCAGGTAAGGAATATATGTGTGTATGTATGAACACACACACACACACAATTTATTTGGAAGTGTAATCTCTCAAGCAAACTGTATTAAGTTCTCTTGGCTGGGGAGAGCTATATCTTTGTGCTTTTGTTTTTGTTTTTCAATTTATATGTCTCTATTTCTATGGCTTCTGGGCAGTTCTTTTTTTATTGTTTACTTGTATTTAGAATGTAACTTTTTTTCTTTAAGCCCCCAAATGAATGAAAATGATTGATCCAAAGGTTATTGCCTACAACAAGTTCACTCTGTGGGGATGTTACACTATAGCATTAAAAACTATTATAGCTTAGTTTCCAAGCTTTTTCCAAAGACATATCTTCTAATGACCTTAATGGAAATTTTATGAATATTCTAGCCTAGGGGTGTTTTTCCCTTTGGTTAATTTAACTGCTTATTACACTCTGGGGTGGGAGTTGTGAGAATACCAGCAAAGAACAGAGCAGAGACTGCAGAGGAATTGCTACGAACAGAGGTCTTCTGGGTTTACCCTCTGAGTATGTTAGGCAGCTGCCTGGCAAAAGGATAAGAAAACCTGGACCCAACTGGCTTGAACAATAAGGGGGTTTGTTAGTTTTACATTACAAGATGTCCTTAAGCAGGGTAGGTTCCAGGCACAATATTTTAGACTCTGTCTGTGCTTTTCTGGGATCCCCCCTTTGGCCCTACCATCCATTGAACGGTGGCTTTGTTCTTGGGCTGGTTAATGAGAGCCTACCACAATCCTAGGTATCACTTTCAGATATGACAATATTTCCAGAGAAAGTGTGTGTCTTTTTCCCCCCACATTTTTTAAGGGTATGACATTCCTCTGTGACCCCTAGTAAACCTCTCTTGGTGAGAGAGTGGCCAAAGTCACGTGACAAGGCTGATCCTAAACCAATCAGTAACAAGGAGACTGGGATTACCCTGGAAGGTGAGTGAAGCCTTTGACTTTTTGGAGGAGGCAGGTTATCCAAATAAAATCAGGGTTTAGTGTGGGTGCCCCAGGGCTTGAGCTGCGCCCTTGGGGGAACATCAGTGGAAGATTTTTGAAAGAAAAGAAATATAAATGAGGTTCTTGACTTGTTCTAAGTGAACAAAAGCTGTCTCTTAAATATTTGAAGGAAAAGGGAATTAGTGAAGAAGACTCTAAAACATAGGAGTTACAGAGCTGAAGTAAATTTACATTTTTGATCATGCCACCCAGGAAAGCATTTTACTCTAAAAGATTTGATAGTCACGTCCATCTTCCAGTTGGCAAACCAGTAAATAAATAGGGGGAATGCTTTGGTAATTAGGGGTGTTAATGACAGTAGTGAAAACAGCTTCTGAGTTAGTGGAAGACTTCATCTGTTTTTCCAATTGCCTTTCCCCACTATTTAAAAAGTATTGTTAAATACCCATTCGCAAATGATCCTTTTTCTAGGTAGTGAGGGAGATTAGTTAAAAGATAATTGGTAGAATAAAATATGTACTTCTAGTTTGCCTCCAATGAAGGGTATGTGGGCTGATGAGGTGGGCTGGGGCCATGGCATGGCTGGGCACTGTTCAGTAATTCTGAAGGTCATGGAGATTACTGTTACAGAGCTGCTTCAAGTCCTCTCCTCTAAACTGCTGTAAAGAAATCACCTCTTCCGTGCTAATGTCTTTTATCATATCCCTATGATTCATTGCATGTGATTAATAGATAACGTTTTTCCATTTTTATTTTTAATTCCTTTGGAATTCTTTGTGTTTACTTTGTGGGAAAACATGTAAGAGAAGCATCTTAACTGTTAGTGAAAAATTCAAGGGAGGACCCCCCAAAACAGAAATATCTTTTGGAGGTCAGGCTTCCCCTGCTAGGAGTGTTCTAGAAACCCATCTGTATCAGTGTACCAGCTGGTGTTGTTGTGAGAGGCTGCATTTAGCCTCAGTGAATTTTTTTGAAGACTCAGCTCACTTGCCCATTTTATGATGGGTGATTTATAATCTCACCTGCCCACACTGCACTGAGTGTTCAGCAGTTTTTGACCAAAAATGGTGCGACCCCCATGTCCCACCCTTTCTATTCACCCAGTCTCACCCTGAGCAACTTTTTTTCCCTTTGGATGAAAAACACATGCAAAGGGAAATGTTTTGCTGATGGGAAGCAGTGAAACAAAAAATGGCAAAAGCATTAAAAGGCGTCAAAATCAATGAATTTGAAAACTGGAGCAGTGGAAAAAACCTTTTGATAGGTGTGTTGCATCAAATGGAGGTGCCTGTACTTTGAAGGTGTCTGAAGTTTAAACATTTAAGAGTAAATGCACAAGTTTTTATAAATAAATTCTGTTATTTTTGGGTCCCCCTCATAATTTCATTAAATATTTCTCTTCATGAGAGTCCTTTTTTTGGAAAGAGGAAAGGAATGAAGAGGGCTTTGGTAAAATTCAATCAAATCCAGGCCCAAATGTGGAAAATTAGTACTTTCTGAGGTAGCTTTTTATAATTTAAGAAAGTGGGGGGAGGGGTCAGGGGGTAGAGGAGGAGAGGGTAGCTTTGCAATTGACCCGTTCTAAAGAGGTTGAAAAAGAATGAAGTTTCTTCTCTTTTCTGTGGGTGTCTGGCAAAATCTTACTTAATTTCTTTCTTTCAGGTGGGGAAGCCTGCCAGCATGATAAAAAAGAGGGACCTAAATTTTTTCCTGCATTTTGTAACAAATATAATTTGGCATCCTTTTAGTTTGGCAGCAGGCTCTACGTGAATTGTAGATTAGTGAAGAGAGTGATTGGTGCAACGTCTTACCCCACGGATCGTCACTGTGCATGTGTGAGCACTCACTGGTTCAAAGCCCTCTGAACTAGTACTTCCCCTAATGCTTCTTAATTTAGATTTTTTTCTCTCTGTGTATGTCTTCTCTGATATGTCTCAAAAACCCTACAATGGACCCCTGCAAGTGACTCAAAATCTGAAAAATATGCTTTCCTGGCCAATTCTGGTTCACCTCAGTAGTGTTTTAAAGACTTTCTGTGCTAAGTGCAAACATTCATATATCAAATTCCATGGGGCCTCCATAATTTTTAATGTGAAAAGAATCCGGTTTTGGTTTCTTTAATCTTTTATGGCCAAATTGGGTCCAGAAGATGAAACTGTGGACCAACACTTTCTAACCAAACAAAGCATTGCTAGTAGAGAGGTAATATGTGAGATCCTGTGCAATCAAATCTCCACAGTATGCTTTCGTTGTAGCAAAGAGATCTGTTTAATACATGAGACAAATGCTGCTCTCTGGTCTTAAAACCACTGAGAACAGGAAATAATTTCAGGGTCTCAAAGTCTGGTTGTATTTGAGATCTACTTGGAACAGTAGACCCGCATGAAAAAATGTAACGGCCCCCTCCTCGCGGTGTGACCATAGCCAATTTTATAAATGCCACTCAGGTGAGTAAAGAAACCCTTTACGTGTGGCCCCTTCTAAGACTTGGACAATATATCTGCATATTTATTATTTTCTCCAAAATAAGCATTCTTAAATTGTGACTTGTGGCTGTCCAGAGGATTTGTGAATGAGTTCAGGAAATCTGTGGGCCTCTCTGGAATTCTGAGTTCATTTTTCCTTGGTAAAGAAATCTTAATTTGCATTAGATATGGAAGGAGTAATTAATGACCCTCAGAAGTTAGTTATCATTTCTAAAAGACTTACACTCAAAGCAGTTAGAGCCTTGTTTTTAGAGTTAAATACTGAATAGGGGCTAGAATTTAATTCTGAATATATACAGATATAATATTTCTTCCTTTAAAAATTTATATTTTAATCAGTGTTATACATATTTTCATGGTCAGGAAGGTCCATAATGTTTATTATACAAATTCAGTGCTTTCCCACTCTATTTCTGTTTTGCATGAGCAACCATTTTAAACTGTCATAGCTATTTCTTTTGGAGTTTACGTCATATTTCTTGTTTTTAGCAATGTTAGCTATATTATCTAGAAGTGGCTGTAACCCTCATAACACCATCCCAATTAGGCCTAGCATATTGCACGTGTTTGCACATGCAAGTACTCGCACACTCACCCAGCTTTCCCTCCCCCATTCCTCCAATATATTTACACAGTAGTGTTTAGTTAGCTCAATAGTCATGGCTTACAATATTATTCTCATGTCAATTTTATTCATTACTAGGTCACACAGTTCACTATGACTATATTTCTTATTTTGTATAACTTTGGTTTCTCTTGGACCTAGTAATTTTCTAATGTTCTGGAGAATAATTCTTGTTGTGTTTTAAAAAATTTATTCCCAAACCCTCTTCCAGAAATGTATATTTCTTCAAACATCCTTGCCTATCAGGCTTCCCATCACTACTGTCACTTGGAGAATACCTCCTGTAGCCTTCTCTCTTGTGGCTGTTCTCCGGGTCTGTTGCCCTTGGGTTTGCTTTCATTGTCACCTTGGACTCCTTTCGCCCCTCTTCTGCCTGCATCATATGGTTGATGGATTTATGCTGTCCTCTGTCTTGGTTTGCTCCCTTGTTTTATGAGAACAGATTCTTTGATAACTTCCCAATAAAAGTTGCAGGGGTAATAAATTTTTTGAGAATTTGCATGTTAGAAGGATCTTATTCCTACTACCTGCACAACTGATTGATAGTTTGCTTGTTATAGAATTCTAGGTTAGAAATCATTTTCTCTCAGAATAGTTGAAGATATCTAAACAATAATGTTTTATTGATAAAAATATAAAAAACATCCATAAGGTTATTGTTTAAAACAGTGTTTCCAAAATACATTTTTATAAGTAGAGATTAGTAATATCTTGGTAAAATAACATACAAAATATCATCAGCAAAAGCATTTTTTATGAATCTAGGCAGCAAAAAAAAAAAGTGATAGGAAAAGTATAGGATCCCCCTCTCCCATAAACATCATTAAATGTTAACTTCCACTGAGTAATAATTTTGCTCAAACAGGAGGCTTATTAGTTTATAGTAGTGATTTATAAATAGATATTTTAAAACAGTTTTATCTAGTGTAAATTACAAATGTCAAAGTAATGAAAATAATTGGCCTTCTATATAATGTGCTGAAATCATAGAATACTTTCTCTTGGTGAGAATGTGCATAATAACTCAAAGGTAACATATTAATAGCATTCATGGAGGTAAATATTGAAAATGTTCCTTAAAAGCAAACTATATCACATTTGGTCATTCATAGTTATTTAATGGTAATGGTGCAGTCTTAGTGAGATACTTGAATGTTTTTGGAAGTAGTATGCCTTCAAAACTATTATTTTAAATTTATTTTTATTTTGTTTTTTGGTCTGGCCAATTATTAAAAAAATTACCTCATCCTTAAATTAAACTTCTTGTCAATCTCTGTATATTCCATTGATGAAAAGGAAAATATAAACAAATCAACACACCCTGTTGTCTTTATCACCATTAATTCCCTTTGATATATCAATTTTGGGGGGCTAACTTCAGAACATCAGTGCAAAGTTTAAAAAAAGCAAGCCCTTTGAACATGAACTCCCATATTAACGTACTACAGTAAAATACATTTAAGTAAGTGAGGATAAAGGCCATGCATTGCATACAGTAGGTAAAAATAAATACCTTTGATCATCAGTTTCAGATAACATTGATTTCAAATATTTTTATTCTTGTACAATATAGGAATTTGTATTGTTCAAAATGAAGGGAATGGCAATGGATGGCATGATTTAAACAGAACACAGCTATCATTACTAATTGCATTCTATCAGAAGACTATCCAAACAAGGAACAGTGTCGGGTGAAAAGACTTGATAGGTACTACAGTTCCATTTCGCTAACGCCACAAGAAAATCTCTGGTTTGGGATCTCAAAAACTCCATCCTCAAATCTGATGGCTGTTGCTGAGGCTGATCTTTAAAATAGTGTTTGGACATGTCTACTAAGGCTTTTAAAACTGTTACTAAAAAAACATTGTTTTCAAATGTAGTAAAAATACAGTCTTACTCATTTTATAGGTAAGAATGTTAAAATCCAACAATTGGAGCTTATAGGCTATTTTGATTTTTCTCTGTACTGCTGTGTAATCAGTATTAACTTTGTATCAATAAACATTTTAGGAGAAGATGATAAACTAAAGATGCTTTATGATGAAATCACAGTTGTAAAGTTATTTGGCATCAGAATCCAGAGAATTTTTAATAGTTGCCCCATACATTTATTATTTTTTTAAAGCTACTTAACCATGACCATATACACCTCACTGTATGGTGTTCCACTGTTTCACTCAGTAAGAGATAGATACGTAGATAAGTTTTTATATGGAATGGTAGCCGCAAACTGGTTTTCAGTGTTGTGCTTACAGGCATGCCACAAGGACCAGGGAGGAAGAGACTTAAAATGATGACACACGCTAACTAATGTCCTCATCATTGGCCCCATCGACTAGTTTTTCTGTATCAGTAAGTAGATGTCCTACCACTCAAAAACATCTTAGATAAAAATAATTTTTTTTTACACATCCTAATCAGTGATTAGCTAATCAGGCCAGTTTACCTCAAAGAAAATCATTGTTATTTATAGTAGTAGTAGCTGAGCAGTCATTGAAAACCAATTCCAGCATTTATGGCTAACAGGAAGGAAAATGAAAATAAGAAATTCACAACACAATAAAAATCATAACAATGATAAATAATGTTAAAATACATTTTAGGAAAAAATTACAGCACATCTAAAGATACAACCAAAATTAAATTCCACCAAATTGTTAAAATGATAGGCATTCTTTGAACCATCTCATTAACCCCACACCGGGATTGATTCCGCTCTGCATGCTTTTGTGCACAGGGGCCCATGGACACTGCTGTCGACATTCCCGTGCCTCACTTCCGTCTGCATTTGCATCTATGCTTGCATTCCTGTACACATGATAAGTTTCTCCAGCAAGGTCTGGTCTTTATTCATGTCCTTGCCTTTTTTCTGTTGTTTCTCTTAAAGCCCCTCAGAGTGAAAAATTGCAGAGTGGAGGTCCTGGGTTACCCGCTCCGGATCTGCAGGTGAGCAGTGAGTTCTGGGGTCTCTACCTCACAAAGGCCCAGAGTGAGAGGGAAACATGACTTCTAGCCTCTTCTCACTCACTTCCATCATTTAATTGGATGCTACCACAAAAACTGGAATCCTAGATGTGAGAGGGCTCAGTCCCAACTTTTTATTTTTATTTTTATTGTTGACACTACTCCAAAGATGTCCCCATTTCCCCCTTTTGCCCCCTTCCAGCCCCAACCCCTTTTCCTCAAGCCATCATCACACTCTTGTCTGTGTCCGTGGGTCATGCATATATGTTTTTTGGCTAATCCCTTCACCTTTCATCCAGTCCCACCGCCCCCCCTCTGACAGCTATCAGTCTGTTCCATGTGTCTATGCCTCTGTTTCTAATTTATTCATCTGTTCATTTTGTTCATTAGAGTCCACGTAGAAGGTCTGTCCGGAAGGTATACAACCATGTAATATGAAAAATAGACATTTATTGAAGAAGGAACATGATACAAGAAACATTGAACATAGGACAATGAAACTTCAATTCCCTTCAAAGTAGACACCTTGGGACTTTACACAGTACTCCCAATTGCCATTGGCTGCCTTGTTTTACTTTCCTGAGTTTCATTGATGGTCAGAAATTGCTCCTTTTCAAAGGTGATTTTAATTTTGGGAAAAGCCAGAAGTCACAGGGTGCCAAATCTGGGTTGTAGGAGAGTTGAGTCTCCTGGGTGTTTGATGTGTTGCCAAAAACTCTGCATGAGATGCGATGCATGAGTGGGCGCATTGTTGTGATGCAGCTGCCAATTACCAGTTACCTATACCTGTGGCCTTTTGAATCATCTGAATAGTTTCCACAGAGGAATGTTCAAGGTTCTTGCAAAATTGGATGCAGATTCCTTGCTCTATTTATTCAGTCATCTTGAGTGTGACAGCCACACAGTACACATGCTCACAATGGCATCTATCACTCCCACTAACTAGTACAGTGAAGTCATCATTGTTCACACATGCACATTCCAGTTCACCCTCTTTGGCTGCCAGGTTACACTGATGTCATGCAAACCATTCTTGTTATATTAACAATGGCTGGACTTTTTCCAGACAGACCTTGTATGAATGAGATCATATGGTATCTGTCTTTAAACTCTTTATCTTCAACTGATTCTTCTTAAGTAATAAACTTTGATGTTATATTTTTCAGTGTTATCAAGAATCCATTCCTTCAACTACTGTCATTTCTTTACAGTGTGGTTGTCAAGCTTTTGCAATTACAGGTACAATAATTTACCTTGATAAATATTATCCTCATATACTTAGCTTCTAAGCATTTAAGTGTATGCTGAAAAGGTGAAATAGAATGAAGCAACAATGAATTGTGTTCTCTATGGTATGACCACCTGTTCCAAACATTTTCATCATGCATATAGCATTAAAACTGTTCATCAATGTAAGAGATAATTTAAAAAAATTTTTTAAAGATTTTATTTAATTTTTAGAGGGGGAAAAAGGGAGATAGAAAAGGAGAGAAGCATCGATGTGTGAGAGAAACATCAATAAGTTGCCTCTTGCATGCCTGCAACTGGAGACCTGGACTGCAACTCAGGCATGTGTCCTGACCAGGAATTTAACAGCTGACCTTTCAGTTTGCTGGAAGATGCCCACCAGAGACACACCAGTCAGGGCAAGAGATAATATTTTTAAAATCCAGCCAAGATGGGGGTGTAGGTAGATATGCTTCACCTCCTTGCCCAACCAAAAGAAGGATAGCAACCAATTTAAAAACTAAAAACCATAACTGTCAGAAATCAAACTGTGACAACCAAGGAGTTAAAGAATAAACATTTACCCAGACTGGTAGGAGGGGTGGAGATGGGCAGCCAGGGCATAGAGGACATGCAGTGAGGTGGTGGCTGGTGGACCGGGTAGTCCCACATTTGCATATAGATAAAATCTGGGAAGAACAACCAGGGAACAAGCATTCCCAGCTGAGGACAGACCATGCAACCTGAAGTTCCAATACTGGGAAAATTAAGCCTTGTAACATCTGGCTGTAAAAACCGTGGGGGTTGCAGTGGTGGAATAAACTGTCAGTCTCTCACGGGAGTCCACTTGAGGGGACCATGTGTTCCTAGAATGTACACAAGTCCCTCCACTCAGGTATCAGCACCAGGACAGCAACTGGAAGGGTGCCATTTGCTTGCAGGAAGTAGAGGAAGTGACTGAAAGTAGAATGAAAGCTGAGCAAGCAGCAACGTTCCCTCTTTGACTCCTCCCTCACATACATTGCTGCAATGTGTCAAAGAAGGTTGTCTTTTCCTGGTGAATACTTAAGATTCCATCCTTTACAACATAACAGGTGCACTGACAAATTGAGGAGACAAACAAATATGACCTAAATGAAAGAACTGATCAACTCCAGAACAAACTAAACGACAAGGAGCTAGACAACCTATCAGATGCAGAGTTCAAAACACTGGTAATCAGGATGCTCACAGAAATAATTGACTACAGCCACAAAATAAAGGAAGAAGTGAAGGCTATACAAAGTGAAATAAAGAAAAATATACAGGGAACCAGCAGTGAGGGGAAGGAACCTGGGATTCAAATCAATGATTTGGAACAAAAGGAAGAAATAAACATTCAACTGGAACAGAAAGAAGAAACAAAATTTTTAAAAAATGAGGAGAGGCTTAGGAACCTTTGGGACAACTTTGAATATACCAGCATCTGAATGATAGGGGTGCCAGAAGGAAAAGAAGAAGAGCAAGAGATGGAAAACTTATTTTGAAAAATAATGAAGGAAAACTTTCCCAATCTGGTGAAGGAACTAGACTTCCAGGAAGTCCAGGAAGCTCAGAGAATCCCAAACAAGTTGAACCCAAAGAAGAACGCACCAAGTCACATCATAATTAAAATGGCAAAGATTAAAGAGAGAATCTTAAAAGCAGCAAGAGAAAAGAAGAGAGTTACCTACAAAGTAATTCCCATAAGACAGTCAGCTGATATCGCAAAAGAAACATTGCAGGCAAAAAGGGACTGGGAAGAAGTATTTGAAGTCAAGAAAAGTCAGGACCTCCATCCAAGATTACTCTATCCAGAAAGCTATCACTTAGAATGGAAGGGCAGATAAAGTGCTTCCCAGATAAGGTAAAGTAGTTCATCATCACCAAGCTCTTCTTATTATATAAAATGTTAAAGGGAATTATTTAAGAAAAAGAAGAATTTCAAAACTATGAATATTAAATGACAACAAACTCACAACTGTCAACAAATAACCTAAAAAAAAACAAAAACAAACTAAGCAAACAATTAGAAGAAGAACGGAATCACAGAAATGGAGATTACAAGGAGGCATATCAGCAGGGAGGGGGAGGGAGAGGGGGAGAATGGAGGAAAAGGTACAGGGAATAAGAAGCATAATTGGCAGGTACAAAATAGACAGAGGAAAGTTAAGAGTAATATAGGAAATGGAGAAGCCAAAGAACTTATATGTACAACCTAGGGACATGAACTAAACGTGGGGATTGCTGGAGGGAATGGGAGTACTGGGTGGAAGGGGGTAAAAGGGAGAAAAAATATGGGATAAATGTAACAGCATAATCAATATAATATACTTAAAAAAACAATGTGGTTGATTGTATTAACAATGTGTAAGTCACAGTTGACTCTCTTTAATATTAACTCTTAAAGCCTCAATGTAGATAGTTTTTTCAATTTTCTCTGTTATGTGTAAAATTATTTTGAGTTGGAGATCAGTCAAGAATAGTCTATCTATGAGTATAGATTTTTCAATCATTAGTATGAACTCAGAAAGCATTCTCACTGGACTTGATTGGGAAGATTTTAAAATCCAAAAGAGCCAAGAGTTTCAAGATTAGTAAGCTGAGCCAACTTCTTGAATATGAAGTTTGCTTTAACAACAGACAAGTCAGAGAGTGGGTACCAACTGACTAATCAGACCATGATCATGCCTTCAAAGTTTTAAAATAAGAGTTTTAAGGGGTGGGGAGAAGATTCAGACAACTGTAATTGAACAACAATAAAATAATTTAAAGAAATTTAAAAATTTTAAATTTTAAAAAATAAAAATTTTTAAAAATGAAATAAAATGAGAGCTTTATTGAGATATAATTTATACACCATAAAGTGCATCCATTTGAAGTACACAATTGAGTCACTTTTAGTATATTCACAGAAATGTGGACTCATGACCATGATCTAATACCTAAATATTTTCATTATACCCAAAAGGAACCTTGAACCATTAGCAATCATTTTCCATTTCTCACATCCTCTACTAACCACAAATCATCTTTATGTTTGCATTAATTTGCCTATTCTGGACATTTCGTGTCAATTGAATTATAAAATATGTGCTTTTTTGTGATTGGCTTTTTTTTTTTCACTTAGCATAATGTTTTCAAGCTTCATCCATTTTGTAGTGTCAATACTTCCTTTCTTTTTACAGATAAGTGATATTCCATTGTATGGACATAATAATTTTGTTTATCCATTTATCAGTTAATGAATGTTTGGGTTCTCCTTTTAGCTATCATGAATAAAGTTGCTGCAGACTTTCAAATAGACATTTTTACATGGATATATGTTGTCAGTTCTCTTGCATATGTACTCAGGAGGGGAACTGTGGGTTATACAGTAACCCTAGGTTCAACAGTTTGGGTAACTGTCAGAGGGGCTGTATCATTTTACAGTCCCACCAGTAATGTTTAAGGATTTCAATTTCTTTATAGCTTTGCTAACACTTGCGATTGTCTGTCTTGCCTTTTCTTTCTTAAATTATAGCCATCCTAGTGGATGTGAAGGGGTATCTGAAATATATTTTAGCTTCTGTCCTTTAATGACCCGTGTTGCTGGGCATCTTTTCATGTGCATCACGGCAATTTGTGTACCTTCTTTGGAGAAATGCCTATACAAATTCTTTGCTGATATTTTAATTAGTTTACTTGTCATTTTGTTACTGAATTATAAAAATTGTTTTTACATTTTGGATGCAGGTTGCATCAGTTATATGATATTTTTAAATAAGATAACTTTCAAATATTTTCTCCTATTTTGTGGGGTATTTTTGAAGGAACTTTTTATTGTCTTCTGGGGTTAAGTTTGCTATTGAAGAGTCCAGTGTTATTGTAATATCTATTCCTTTTCATGAGACCTTCCCTCTCTTTCTCTCTATGATTTTAGGACTACTATTTTGTCTTTAGTGTATATTAATTTTTGGATAATGTACATTAAAATGGTAATTTAAAAATCCATTGTGTTGGGGTTACATTTTTATTATGGTAATTTCCAAATATACACAAAAGTAAAGAGAATAATGTAATGAATGTCTATATATAGTCACCTGGATTAAATAATTAAAACATTTTGCCACCCTTGCTTCATCCATATGTTTCTTTTAAAAATTTTCCTGGAATATTAAAAAGGCAATACAAGACCTATTATTTTACCCATAAGTCCTTCAACATGCATCTCTAAGAGATGAGTTTTCTCTTAACATATTTATGATGTCATTATTACCTCTATAAAAATGAATAATAGTGCCTTAATGCTATTTAATTGTTATTTATAGTCATATTTCTTCTAATGTTTAAAGATTTTATTTACAACTGGATGACATAGTTTATTTAGTCATACCCCTATTGATAGACATCTGGATTATTTTCAGTCTTTTATTATTACAAATAACTCTATAATAAATATCCTTGTGCCTGTGTCATTTGGCGTATTTGCAAGTATTTCTTTTGGATAAAATCCTAGTGTATGATTGCTTGCTCTAATGGTAAATGCATGTATATTTTGTTAGATAGCCCAATATCCTGACATGAGTGTTGTATAATTTTGTATTCCCTTGGTACATACATTAATCTAGAAACACATATCTGTCACTTCTCTCTTGTCTCTTATCTCACTCTTTGGAATTCCTGGTATTTAGGTACATTCCCTTCTACCATGATCCTTTCATTTTGTCATGCCCATCCCCCCACTTCCCATTTTGTTTTTTTCTTTTATTTTCTGCGATAATTTTCTCCACTTCATCTTCAAACCTGTCTACCAGATTTCAATTGCAGCTGTCATATTTTAATTTACATGATCATTTGGTTTTGTTTTCAAAATGCTCTCTTTATAGTCTTCTATTTTTATTTGTGGGAGTTCATTTCAATCAGTAATTCATTTAACAATAATAATGAAGCACAAATTATTATGTCCCAGGTATTGTACTAGGCACTGTAGAATTGGCAGTGAATCAACAGTTAAAATCTCTGTCCTCAGAGAGCTCACAATAAAATAGTGGGAGAACATATTTGTAAATATTCGATGTGTCAGGTAATAAGCCTATGAAAAAAACATGCAGATTAAGGAGCACTGACAGTGACTGGAAGAGGGGCTGCTGTGTTACTTAGGGGAGTCAGGAAAGCCTTCACTGATCGGGTGGTATTTGCAGAGTAGAAGAAAAGGAGCAAGTAAGGAGTGATATGAGGGAAAGAGCTTTTTAGGCAGAGGGGACTGAGAGAAAGGTCATGAAGCAGAAATATGGAAAGTTTAAGGAAAATCAAAGAGACTAGCATGGTGGGAACAGAGTCCACAAGGTGGGAAAGTGATCAGAGGTAATATCAGAGAGAAATAAGGGGTGTGAGATCGTGGAATGTTGTGATCACTGGGATGGCATGATCTGACTTACACTTTTAAAATATTCTGGCTCCTCACAGCCAGTCAGTGTAAAGGTAAGCCCCACCCCCTGAGGTTCCAACAGCAGTCAAGGCTCGACTACAACAGAGGGACACATACAACCCACACAAGGGACACTCCTGGAACACTGGCTCAGGTGACCAGGGATACTGCGCCATTGGGCCTTACAGGGCACCACTGCATAAGGCCAACCTGCCAAGGCTGGGATGCATAGAAGATATACCTAATGTATAGAAATACACATACAGTGGCAGCCAAAATGTGGAGACAAACATGTCCCAAATGAAAGAACTAGAGAAAACTCCAGAAAGGGAACTAAATGATATGAAGCCAAGCAATCTACTACACATAGAGTTAAAAAACACTGGTTATAAGGATGCTCAATGAACTTAGAGGAAGAATAGATGAACTTAAAGATAACCTCAACAAAAAGATAGTAAACATTAAAAATTACACAGAAACCATAAAAAGAACCAGTCAGAAATGAAGACTGCAATAACTGAAATGAAGAATATACTAAAATAAATCAACAGATTAGAGGAAGCAGAGGATCAAATCAGTGATTTGGAAGACAAGGTAGTTGAAAACTCCCAGTCAAAAAGTCAAAAAGAATCCAAGAAAAATGAGAATAGTTTATGGAAACTCTGGGGCAAAATCAAGCTTACCAACATTTGCATCATTAGAGTACCAGAAGGAGAGGAGAAAGAGCAAGAAATTGAAAACCCATTTGAAGACAAAATGACTGAAAACTTCCTTAACCTGGCAAAGCAAATAGACATACAGGTCTAGGAATAACAGTCCCAAACAAGATGAAGACAAGAGGCCCACACCAAGAAACATCAAGATTAAAATGCCAAAAGTTAAAGACAAAGAGAAACTCTTAAAAACAAAAGCAACAAAAGAAAAGCATTGCCAAGTGAGCTCTCAAAAGACCATCACCTGATTTTTCAAAGAAAATTTGCAGGCCAGAGGGAATGGCAAGAACTATTCAAAGTGATAAAAAGCAAGGACCTATAGCTAAGATTATTCTACCCAGCAAAGCTATCATTTAGAATTGAAGGATAAAGGGCTTCCCAGAAACAAAAAAGCTAAAGGTCTTTATCACCACCAAATCAATATTAAAAGAAATGTTAAAGGTACTTCTTTAAGAAGAAGAATGGGAAAAAAGAACATAAATATGAATAATAAAATGGTAGTAACTACATATTTATCGATGATCAGTTTAAATGTAAGTGGATTAAATAATCCAATCAAAAGACATAGGGTGTCTGAATGGATAAGAAAAAAAGAGCCATACATGTGCTGTCTGCAAGAGGCCCACTTCAGATCAAAGGACACACAGAGACTGAAAGTAAAAGGATAAAAAAAAAATATCTCAGGGAAACAAATGAAAAAAAGCTGGGGTAGCAATACTTACGTCACCCAAATACACTTTAAAACAGGCTATAACAAGAGACAGAGAAGGACATTTAATAATGACAATAGAATCAGTCCAACAAGGGGATAGAACACTTTTAAATATTTATGCTCCCAATATAGGAGCACATAAATATATAAACCAAATAATGATGGACATGAAGGGAGAGACTGGCCATAATGCAGTAATTGTAGGGGGATGTAACACCCCATTGACATCAATAGATAGATCATTCAGACAGAAAATCTACAATGAAATAAGAGCCTTAAGTGACACTTCAGAGCAGATGGATTTAATTGATATTTTTAGAGCATTTCACCCCAAAGCAGTAGAACAGACATTTTTTCAAGTGCACATGGAACATTTTCCAGCTTAGACCACATGTTAGGACATAAACAAGTCTCAATAAATTTAAGAAGACTGAAATCATATCAAGCAACTTCTCCAGCCACATTGTATGAAACTAGAAATAATTATAAGAAAAAAACCTAAAAAACACTCAAACACATGGAGCCTAAATAACATGCTACTAAATAATGACTGAGTTAACAATGAGATTAAGGAAGAAATCAAAAGATACCTTAAGACAAATTAAAATGAAAACACAACAACCCAACATGTATGGTGTACAGTTAAAGCAGTTCTAAGAGGGATACTCATAGCAATAAATCCAACCTCAAAAACAATATAAATCTTAAATAATGTCTAACTTTACACAAAAAGGAACTAGAAACAGAATGACAAAGAAAGCCCACAGTGAGCACAGGAGGAATAATAGCTACCAGATCAGAAAGAATCAAAATAGAGCCCAAAACACAAAAGGTCAATGAAAAATAGAGCTGTTTTTTAAAAGATTAAAAATTGATAAACCTTTAACCAGACTCATCAAGAAAAAAAGAGAAAGGACCTAAACAAATAACAATTAGAAATGAAAGAGGAGAATAAAAATTGACATCACAGAAATGCAAAGTAGTATAGGAAAGTACCAGAAGCAATTACATGCCAACAAATTGGACAATTTGGAAGACATGGATAAATTCCTAGAACCATACAGTCTCCCAAAAATGAATCAAGAAGAAAATCTTGATCTTCTTTCTTCTGAATCAAGAAAATCTGAACATACTGATAACAACTAATGAAATCAAATCAGTAACCAAAAAACCCCAACAAACAAAAGCCTAAACCAGATATCTTTACAGACAAATTTTACCAAACATTTAAAGGACAGTTAATACCTGTACTTCTCAAACTATTCCAAAAAATTTAAGAGGAGGGAAGGCTCCTAAGTTCATTTACCAGGCCAGAATTACCCTGATTCCAAAACCAGACAAAGACATTACAAAAGAAAATTATATGCTAACAGTCCTTGTGAAGATAGATACAAAACATTAGTAAATTGAAGTCAGAAAAACATTTTAAAAAATCATATACCACAATCAAGTAGAATTTATTCCTGGGATGCAAGGATGTTTCAATATCTCCAAATCAAGTAACATGGTATACCACATTAAAAATCATATAAAATAATATAAAAGGCTAAAAATCATATAATTATATCAAAAGATGCAGAAAAAGCATTTGACAAAATCTAGCAAAGTGGGAATAGAGGGAACAGATCAACATAATAAAGTCCATATATGACAAATTCACAGTTAACATCATACTCAACAGGGAAAAGCAAAAAGTGTTTTCCTTAAGATCAGAAAAAAAACAAGAATATTTACTTTCACCATTTTATTCAACATAGTGTTGGAAGTCCTAGCTACAGCAACCAGACCCCCCGCCAAAAATAAATAAATAAATAAATAAATAAATAAATAAATAAATAATAGCATCTAAACTGGAAAGGAAGAAGTAAAGCTGCCATTATTTGCAGATATATAGAGAATCTCAGAGAGAAAGAACCCTAAAGAATCCACAGAAAAACTTAGCACTTTTAAGTGAATTCAGTAATGTGTCCAGATACAAAATTAATATTTAGAAATTAGTTGCATTTTTATACAGCAACAACACACTAGCAGAAAATAAAATTAAGAAAACAGTCCATTTTACAATTATATCAAAAGAACATACATAGGAATAAATTTAGCCAAGGAGGTAAAAGACCTGTATTTAGACAATTATAAACATTGAAGAAAGAAATTTAGGATCCAAATCAATGGAAGTATATATAGTGCTCCTATATAGGAAGATTTAACATTGTTAAAATGTCCATAGTACCCACAGCAATCTATAGATTCAATATAATCCATATCAAAATACCAACTGTGACTTCCATAGAACTAGAACAAATAATTCTAAAATTTGTACCTTGGATAGCCACAGCAGTCTTGAGAAAGAAAAACAAAGTTGGAGATAATCACACTACCTGATAGTGAACTATATTATTATACAAGAATATAGTAACAAAAACAGCAAGGTACCTACATAAAAACAGACACATGAACCCATGGAACAGAATAGAGAGTCCAGATAAAAACTCACACCTACATGGTAAACTAATGTATGACAAAGGAAGCAAGAATACACAAGGGGGTAAAAACAGTCTATTCAATAAATGACATTGGGAAAACTGGACAGATACAGGCAAAAAATAATGAAAGAGACCCCTTTCTTATACCATATACAAAAATAAACTCAAATTAGATTATTAAAGACTTAACTATAAGATTCAAAACTATAAAATTCTAGAAGAAAATATAAGCAGTAAATAAACTCTTTGACATTGCTTTTAGAAGTAAATTTTTTAAATCTATCGGTTCAGGCAAGGGAAACAAGTGGAACTACTTCAAACTAAAGAGTTTTTGCACAGTGAAAGATATCATCACCAAACAAAAGGACAAGTCACTGAACAGGAGAAGATACTCAACAATCATACATCTGATAAAAGGGGTTAATATCCAAAATTTATAAAGAACTCATACAACTCAACACCAAAAAACAAACAATGCAATTAAAAAATGGACAAAGGACCTGAATAGGCAGTTGTTCAAGGAGGACATACAGATAGCCAATAAACGTAAAAAGATTCTTAACATCATTAATAATCAGAGCAATGCAACTGAAAACTGCAATGTGATATCACCTCACACCTGTCAAAATGGCTATCAACAATAAATCAATAAACAAGTGTTGATGAGGATGTGGAAAAAAGGGAGCCCTCATGCACTGTTGGTGGTAATACAAATTGGTACAGCCACTATGGAAAACATTAAGGAGGTTCCTCAAAAATTAAAAATAGAATTACCTTAAGACCCAGATATTCCACTTCTGGATATTTATCTGAAGAAAACCAAAACACTAATTTGAAAAGATATATGCATCCCTATAGTTGCAGCACTATTTACAATAGCCAAGAGAAGGAAGCAACTTAAGCGTCCATTTATATACAATGGGATATTATTGGGCCATAAAAAAGAGTGAAATCTTACCAGTTGCAACAACATAGATGAACCAAGAGGGTATTATGGTAAGTTAAATAAGCCAGGCAGAAAAAGACAAATACCATATGATTTCACTTATATGTGCAATCTAAAACACAAAATAAAACAAAGCAGCAGAAGAAATAGATACAGAGAACAAACTGATGGTTGACAGATGGGAGGGGGATTGGAGGTTGGTGAAAAAAGTGAAGGGATTAAGAAGTAGAAATATGCAACTACAGAATAGTCATGGGGGGATGTAAAGTGTAGCATAGGTAATGTAGTCATTAATATTGTAATGACCATGTATGGTGTCAGCTACTAGATTTATCAGGGGGATCACTTTGTAAGTTATGTAAATGTCTAACCACTATTCTGTACACGTGAAATTAATAAAATGTCAAATGTCAACTATAATTATAAAGTAAAAAATAATAAAAAATAAAATAAGGTTTGCCCTGTAGGGAATAGACAGTAGGAAGGGAATGGTGGAAACATAGGGAATAGATGGGAGGCTGTTACAATAGTGCAGATGAGAGGTACTGGGGACTCACACCTGAATAATAGAGTAAGAAATGCCCAGATTCTGAATGTATTTTAAAAGAGGAACTGGTAAGACTTGATTGCACAACAAGGGCCAAAGTCTGACTACAGTGGATTCAAGGGGGATTGAAAGAGAGGAATTGGATATAGCCAGTGTAGGTGTTCTTTTGTGGGTCTTGCTGAAAGGGTGACAGAATGATGCAGTAATAGCTAGAGATATACATGAGTTGAGGGTGTTAGCTCCTCCCCCTCCTCTTTTTTCCCTTCTTCTTTCTCTTCCTCCTCCTTCTTCTTAATTGAAGTGCCTGAGGGAATGATTGATGTGAAGGGGATAATTGATGACACAGTATAAAGAGTGGGCAATTATATAGCACATCTGCTCTTGAGTAGGTAGGGGTAGTGGTGGAATCCAATAAGTATTGAACAAGTTGGCCTTGGAGTGAAGCTAGGATCACTTATCCATTTTTAATGGAAGTAAACGCAGAGTATAAGGGTGTAGGTGCAGGTAGACGAGGAGATTTGGTGGTAGTAGCATGTAGAAGACCTTTTCCAACTATTTCTGTTGGTGAAATAAGAAGAACATCAACTGAGGCTAAGGATGGGGATGAAAATGTTACAGGTTTGAGGGAAAGGAGAAGGTTGGAAATATTACTCCAGAAAAATATGAGTGAAAAAGAAAGAAGGAAGTGTTTTGCTGCTGCAGATCAGCTCTAAAGTCCCATTTGGGGTTACTAATCAAAAGTTTAAAGTAAGGCTACTCAGCATGATTGCCTGTTTTTTTTCCTCAGCCATGTTCAGCTGCATTGGCCCATGTGTGGAGTGGACAGAACTGGGGTTTGCCTGAGAGACTATGGCAAAATGAGAGAGTTGAGCATGCACACAGGATTGTAGTAAAGGGCTCCGGGGGCAGGTGGCTTGAGGAAAGGATTGTTGGAAGAGAGCAGTTTGAGGAATGAGCAGGCAGGGTATTGGATAGATCATCTACATATTGACACTGCTAAGTGTTATGACTGGAATAGTCTTGAAGAAAGTGACCACAAGTTAGATGCTAAAATCTTCATGGGATGAAGGGAAGTGACCCAGAGAAGTCTAATTAAGATGGTAGATAATAGAGTGTTCATACTTGAACTTCAGAGGAAGTGAGGGGTGTTAGGAAGGAGAAACAGAAAAGATGAAATGGTATTGGGGCAAAGGGGGGTGACCCTTCTTTCCTCCAGGCTCTCTGGTATGGGAGATAAAGCAGCCACCATTTGCAAAGAGCACTTGAGAAGCTATAGCTTCAGGAGAAGCATTGTTTCTCTGAAGACCAGGAGGTAAAGGGAATTTTCAGAAAAGAAGTTCAGGTTGTAGAGGTTTTGCTAGTGATTGAGGTTGTATCTAATCTTAGATTCCAGAGATTTCAGTGGAGGCTTAGGGGTGGGGAACAGAATGTGGTTTGGCCAATTTAAGAATATACAGAGGTATTGGGCTAAAATTCTGGTCTTGTTCTTCTCAGTCACCAAAGGATATAGGTTTATGCCTAAAGGTAGTAGAATTTTAGGGAGGCAGTTTCTGCCATGAGCACTGGGCTCTGGGGGATCTGCCTTCAGTCCCACCTATGGTGGTGTGGAAGCTTGTGGCAAAGGGAGTCTGTGGAGTCTCCTGAGAGAATGGGAGCACGGGAAAACGGAGGGAGCCCTGTTTACTCTGGCCAATGGTGCTGCCTAGGCCAGGCCCGAGGCAAGGTTCCTGGGAGGAGATTGAGCTGTTAGGCCTCTTAGCATTATCTCCTCCTATATGTATGAGAATATCATATACAGCGTGGCTTGTTGTTTGTTTGTTGTTTTCTGTTTCCCATACTGTCTGTTTCTCAAGGTTATTTTTCCCTGTTTGTTTTGAACTCTGTTTTGAAGGCCTCTGGGAAGAGTACAAATGGAAACCCACAAACTACATCTCTATAAACATAAACATTATAAATAGTGCTAACAAATTATTAATGTAATGTGTTCTACCTTGATAATAACAACTGTACCTTGATAATAACTGGGAAATTCAGGCTCAAATTTATTGTGGTAATCATACTATAATATACAGGGTGGGAAAAAGGTAGGTTTACAGTTGTTTTCATGGAAAATAATATAACCATTAATAAGTAATAATATGAGAATAAACTGTTTTACATACTCACAACTGTAGACATACTATTCCCCTACCTTGTATAACGTATAAAATCAACATGTTGTACACTTTAAACTTATACAGTGCTATATGTCAGTTATATCTCAATTAAGAAAATCAAATTTAGAATTCTTTGGGGGAAGGTGCTGAGGACTCACCTTTCAGTATAGACCTCTACTGAAGCTCAAATGTTTTCAGAACTATGAGGCTGGTCTGGAAAAAGTGCAGCCATTGTTTATATAATGAGAATGGTTTGCACAACATCAATGTGACCTGGCAGCCAAGGAGAATGGACTGGAATGTGCATGCGTGAACAATGACAACTTCACTGTACTAGTCAGTGGAGGTGATAGATGCTGTTGAGTGAATATGTGTACTGTGTAGTCATCACATTCAAAATGAATGAGCAAGTAGAGCAAGGAATCTGCATCAGCTTTTGTGTGAAGCTTGAACATTTCTCCATGGAAACTATTCAGATGATTCAGAAGGCCACAGCTATGGGCAGCTGGTGATCGGCAGCTTCATCTTGACAACATACCCACTTATGCATCATATCTCGTGCAGAGTTTTTTTGTGAAATATAAAATCGCCCAGGTGACTCAGTGCCCCTACAGCCAGATTTGGTGCCCTGCAACTTCAGACTTTTCCCAAAACTAAAATCACCTTTGAAAGGGAAGAGATTTCAGACCATCGATGAGATTCAGAAAAATATGACAGGGCAGCTGACAGTGATTGGGAGAACTGTGTGAGGTCCCAAGGTGCCTACTCTGAAGGTGACTGAGGCATCATTGTCCTATGTACAATGTTTCTTTTATCTTCAATGAATGTCTCTATTTTTCATATTACATGGCTTACCTTCTGGACAGACCTCATGTTTCCCTACACTCAGCCACGCCTGGTCGCCATATTTAGAGTCTCTCTAGAGACTACATTTCCAGTCTTCCACCTGAGTGTGTTAAGGCCAGTCCCCAGGCTGTGATTTGGGCGGCAGGTCTGGACACCTGTCTACTTCTCTAACTTCTACCTGATTCTTTTTCTTTCAGCCCTGCATGAACTCTGCCCCATGCACCGAAACTTCTCATCCATTCTGCTTTGCTTTGACATGTTTCTGGGTCTCACACCTCTTTTCTGCTTTTCACAAGTCTTATTCATCTGCTTTCCAGCTTCCACAATCTTTTTTACTGTCATCTCTTATCTGATTCTCTTTGTACTGCCAGGTTTATGCTTAACATTTTTTAAAAACTGTCACTTTACTGGACTTTTGGAAAGCAGATGAAATAAATATGTTCCTTTAATTTTAACTGGAATTATTAACCTTTCTTTTTCATTGGTTCTGACCTTCTTCTAAGCAAGATACTGCACAGGTATGTATGATGACAACATACTGTTTAAAAAGAGAAATACTTGGGGGTCTCTGTTCAACACAGTACAAGTTTTCAAATGTTTTCCACTGAACTGATTTGCTGACTGAATCATTTGGTTTGTTTGAGCACAATAGTTGAGTAAGAAGGCTAAGAGTCTAATGTGGTTTGACTCTCCAAACTTTCTAAGGAGCATAGTAGATATTTACTTTGTGTGTCTGTCCATAATACACCAACACTTTCTGGCAATCCATTTTTTTCCATTGGGAACTACTACCCTTCTCCCACTCTCTGTCCAAGTGTTTAAATAGGCCTGAAACTTGGGGATACACATGATTCATCTTGTTTAAAGTGTAGAGTTCACGCTCTGGCCACAGTGGTTGGTTCTGAGATGAGTACCTGATCCAAACCAGTCCAATGTAACACAGTCTAGAACTTTCACTGGAACTCTTCAGAAAGAAATGATCTTTCTCACTGTGACACTAAGCTAGGAGGGCATAAGGCCAAAGGTGCTGCTGGCCGTTCTGCCCCCATGTAAGCAAATACCTGTGCAAGAATAAAGAAAAGGACACGGAAATTGAGACTGAAGTCTGATTGAGTCTTCTTGCTAGAGACCCTAGGTCCACCCATCCATCCCTGTAAATCTGTTCTTAGACATCCTGTTTACATGAACAAATGACTTTTTACTTGTTGAAACTAGTTTATGTTGGTTTTCTGCTTTGTGCAACCACAGGGCTCATGACCAAAGTATGAGGCCTTGGATGTGTGTGTGTGTGAGAGAGAGAGGGAGAGACAGAGAGAATGAATTCCAAAGAAATTATTGTTCATTCTCACTTTCGTAAGTATAAATACAATGCCATTGTGCTTGTAGAAATAAGCTAAATTGTTCATGTGAATATGGACTTTTTATATGTGACTAAAACGAGAAAGCATGATGCTAGAGGTATGACTATTTGATAAAGTTCTTTTCATAGCCCTGAAGATGATTTCATCTACTGCTAACAGCTCACAGGGGAATTTCAGAGGATAAAAAAAAAGTGAACATTACATGATTCTACCAGATGTGGGATAAGGGAATAATTTTAGGATTTAAATAACTAAAAAGTGCCTCTGGTGTCCTTCTAATGTTTCAGTATATGCAAATTAGATTTTATATAGTGCATCTCATAATATGGCCAACAATGGAGTGAAATTGAACTTTAATTGAAAGCAGAAGGAGAGGAAAACTGAGATTGGGAAGCACAATTTCCAGTTCCAACAAAAGCCGTTTACACTGTATATTAAAAATAGGTCATAATTTTAAACAAAATCAGAAATAGATCAGTAGAAAGGAATTCATTTCAAAGAATGGAAGCAGATTGAGAGATATAGGATAAAATCAATTTTATTTGGTAATCATTCAAATGTAAGAGAAGTTATTATGCACAATTTTTAAAAATTGTCCATAACAAAGCAATTAATAGGAAAGGAAGGAAATAATGCTAGACTGAGAAGCACAACTGATAGGAATACCATCAGAATTGCATTTTGACATGAATCTGTGCTCCTAAGTTACTTTAAATTACATTTTCTGTAGTTTTTGCATATCAGGTTGAATTCATAATCAAAGCAACAAATACTAACACTTAGTTCTAGGATGATAGAACACTTCAGCTTCCCCCATGCCTCACCACACATTACCAAAGGCCTATTTACAACAATTCTGTTCACCCAGTATATTGTACTAAGCTATCAAGAAAAAATTACAAGACATAACGAAAGGGAAAAAAAACACAATTTGAAGAGATAGAATAAGCATCAGAACTAGAATCAAATATGGCAGGAGATATTGGAATAATCATATTGGGAATTTTAAAAAAGCTATGATTAATATGCTAAAGAACTCTAATGGATAAAGTAGAGAGAGTGTAATAAGAAGAAGACAACACAGGCAGAGAGATGGAAATTTTAAGAAATAATCAAAAAGAATTTATAGAGATTGAAAAACCTACTATAATAGGAATGAAAACAATGGGCTTGTTAGTAGATTGGACTTAACTGAGGATAGAAACTCAGTGCTTGAAGATACATCAGAAAACTGCTCAAAAAGCAGAGAACAAAAAGTGAGAAAGAAAACTAGAACACAATATCCAAGAATTGTGGAGAAGCTAGAAAAGGCACAATATACAGATAATAGAAATACCAGAAGAGAGAAAGGAACATTAAGAAGGCAAAAGGAATAAGAAGAAATATTTGAAATAAAAATTACTGAAAACTTCACCAAATTAATGTCAGACACCAAACCACAGATCCAGAAGTCTCGGAGCACAACAAGGAGGATTTAAAAAACAAACAAAAAACACCTCCAACAACAGTGACAACAAAAACTACACGTGGGCATATTACTTTCAATCTACAGAAAATCAGAGAGTAAGGGAAAATCCTGGCAAAGGCCAGGGGGAGAATCACTTTACCTATATAGCAGAAAATATAAGAATTACATCTGACTTCTCAGAAGCCATGCAAGCAAGAAAATACTGGAGTGGAATATTTAAATAATTGAAAGGGAAAAACTCCATCAAACTAAAATTCTGTACCCTGTAAAATTACCCTTCAAATGTGAAGGGGTAATAAAGACTTTCTCAGACAAATATTAAGGAGATTTATTGCAAGTATACTTGCCTTCCAAGAAATGTTAAAAATTCTTGAGAGAGAGAGAGAGAGAGAATGGTATCAATTAGAAACTTAGATCTATAGAAAGTAAGGGAGAGTAGCAAATAAGGAGTAGATGAAAGTAAACTGATAACTTATTTTTCTTATTCTTTTTTAATTATTTTATTTTTAAAGTATGTTTTACTCATTATGCAATTACAGTTGTCCCATTTTTTTCTCCCCTTTCTCCCCCTCTGTCCCACACCCCCCACCCTCTAGCATTCCCCTCCCCTCTTAGTTCATGTCCATGGGTCATACATTTAAGTTCTTTGGCTTTTCATTTCCTGTACTATTCTTAACCTCCCCTGTCTGTTTTGTACCTACCAATTAGGCTTCTTATTCCCTGTACCTTTTTCGCATTCTCCCTCTCTTCACCTTCCCACTGATAATCCTCCATGTGATGTTCATTTCTGTGATTCTGTTCCTCTTCTAGTTGTTTGCTTAGTTTTTGTTTTTGTTTGTTTAGGCTTACTTGTTGATAGTTGTGACTTTGTTGTCATATTACTGTTCATAGTTTTTGATCTTCTATTTCTTAGATAAGTCTCCTTAACCTTTCATATAATAAGGGCTTTGTGGTGATGAACTCCTTTAACTTGACCTTGTCTGGGAAGCACTTTATCTGCCCTTCCATTCTAAATGAAAGCTTTGCTGGATAGAGCAATCTTAGATGTAGGTCCTTGCCTTTCATGACTTGGAATACTTCTTTCCAGCCCCTTCCTGCCTGCAAGGTTTCTTTTGAGAAATTAGCTGTATTATGGGAACTCCTTTATAGGTAACTCTCTCCTTTCCTCTTGCTGCTTTTAAGATTCACTCCCTATCTTTTATCTTGGGTAACCTAATGGTGATGTGCTGTGGTGTGTTTCTTCTTGGATCTAATTTCTTTTGGACTCTCTGAGCTTTCTGGACTTCCTGGAATTCTATTTCCTTTACTAGATTGGGTAAATTTTCCTTCATTATTTTTTCAAATAAGTTTTCAGTTTCTTGCTTTTCCTCTTCTCCTTCTTGCACCCCTATGATTCAGATTTTGGAATGTTTAAAGTTGTCCCAGAGGTTCCTCAGCCTCTCCTCCTTTTTTTTTTTTTTGAATTCTTGTTTCTTCATTCTGTTCTGATTAGATGTTTATTTCTTCCTTTTATTCCAAGTTATTGATTTGAGCCTGGATTTGCTTCCCTTTACTTTTGGTTCCCTGTATATTTTTAATTTCACTTTGCAGAGTCTTCATTTTGCAACCAAACTCAGTCATTTCTGTGAGTATTCTGATTACCAGTGTTTTGAACTCTGCATCTAATAGGTTGTCTATCTCCTTGTTGCTTAGTTTGTTTTTTGGAGTGTCAATCTGTTCTTTATTTGGGTCATGTTTTTTTGTCTTGGACCTGTTACATTGTTAGGTATTCAACAGAGTGGGGCAACTCTCTTTGCTGCAGTTGTGGTGCTGTATGTGGGGGGCAAATCAGAGAGGTTACAATGCTACTTGCCTGGCTCTCACCTGGCTCTCACCCTCACTTCCCACAAGTAGATTATGCCTTTTTGGGTGCTGATTCCCAGGTAGGTGGGCTTGTGTACATTCTAGGATCCTGTGGGCCCCTCCAGTGGACTCTCCTGTGAGGCTGGGAGTTTCTCCAGCAGCTGCAACCCCCACAGGTTTTTACTGCCAGAGGTTTGGAGGCTTTATTTCCCTGCACTGGACCCCTAGGTTACACTGTTTGTCTTACTCTTGAGTTGTTCTTTCTGGCTTATCTGCATGTGAATGTGGGAAACCCTGTCCGCCAGCCACCACCTCACCCACCCAGTCCTCCACCTGCCACACATCTTTCTGCCCCAGCTGCTCATTTCCACTTCTCTTACCCGTCTGGATGAATGTTTTCTCTGTAACTTCTTGGTTGTCAGACTTCCATGCAGTTTGACTTCCTGGCAATTCTGGTTGTGTTATGTTTTTAAATTGGTTGTTATCCTTCTTTTGGTTGTGTGAGGAAGCAAAGCGTTTCTACCTATACCTCCATCTTGGCCAGCCCCCCCATAATCCAAAAGCTCATTCTTTAAAAAGATTAATAAAATAGATAAGACTCTTGCCCAACCAACTAAGAAAAAAAAGAGAGACAACACAAATGACTAATATTAGAAATGAAAGAGAACACATCACTACAGATGCTATGGACATTAAAATGATAATAAGGAATACTGTGAACAACTCTATGTCCACATTTTGATAACCTAAATGGACCAATTACCTGAACAACACAATCTGCCAGAACTTACAAGAAGAAATAGACCATCTGAATAGTCCTAACTCTATTAAAGAAATTGAATCAATAATTAATAATCTTCCAAAATAGAAAGCACCAGTCTCAGATGGATTAACTGGTAAATTCTACAAAACATTTAAGAAATAATTCTACCAGTCCTCTGCAGTCTCTTTCAGAAGATAGAAGCAGGGACCATACTTCTTAACTCAGTCTATGAGGCCAGCATTACCTTAATATGAAAACTAGAAAAGGCATTATAGTAAAACCACAGGCCAATATCTCTCATGAACATAGACACAAATATCCTTAATAAAATATTAGCAAATCAAATTCAACAATGTATACAAAGAATTATATACCAAAACCAATGGGATTTACCCCAGGTATGCAAGGCTGGTTCAACATTCAAAATAAATTAATGTAATCCATCACATCAACAGGCTAAAGAACAAAAATCATATGATCATATCAAAAAATTCAGAAAAAGCTTATAACAAAATCCAAAACCCATTCATGATTAAATCTCTCAGTAGACTAGGAATAGAGGGAACTTCCTCAGCTTGGTAGAGAATATCTACAAAAAACCAGATAGCTAATGGCATACTTAAAGGTAAAAACTAACCACTTTCTCACTCAGATCAGAAATCAGGCAATGATGTTCCCTCTTAGCACCGCTTTTCAACATAACACTGGAAGTGCTAGCTAGAGCAGTAAGACCAGAAAGGAAAATAATAGGTACACAGATTAGGAAGAAAGAAATTAAAGTGTTGTTTGCAGATGACATAAGTGTGTATAGAAAAAACCTGAAAGAATGAACCAACAACAAATAAGGACTTTTTTTGTTGTTCATTCCAGGAGGAACTAATAAGTGATTGTGGCAAGTTTGTAGGACACAAGGTTAATAGAGGCTCATTGCTTTCCTATATATCTGCAATGAACAAGTGGAATTTGAAATTAAAAATACAGTACCATTTACATTAGCATGCCAAAATATTAAATATTTAGGTATAAAGCTAACAAAATATGTACAAATCTGTACAAGGGGAACTACAAAACTGATGAAAGAAATCAGAACTAAATAAATGGAGATATATTTCATGTTCACAAATAGGAAAACTCAGATTCAATACATTCCCAATCAAAATCCTATCAAGTTATAAGAAGATTGATAAACTGACTTTAAAGTTTATACAAACTGGCAAAAGAATAGCCAATACAATATTAAAAGACAAAAATAAGTTAAAGGACTAATGCTATTTGACTTCAAAAGTGAAGGTAAAGCTACAGAAATCAAGATAGTGTAGTATTTCTGTAAGACCAGAGAGATAGATGAATGGAACAGAACAGAAAGCCCAGAAATAGACCCACATGAATTCAGTCAACTGATTTTTGGCAAAGGAGCAAAGGCAATATGACAGAGAAAAAAACAGTTTTTTCAGAAAATGGAACAGAACAACTGGACATCACATGAATCTAGATACAGATGATACACCCTCCACAAAAAAAGTTAACTCAAAATGGATCACAGATCTAAATGTAAGATCAAAACTATAAAACCTTTAAAAGAACACAGAAAATCTGGATGACTTTGTGTTTGGTAAAGACTTTTTAGATAAATGTCATAGGTACAATTCATGAAAGAAATGATAAGCCACATTAAAATTAAAAATTTCTGCTTTGCCAAAGACACTGTAAAGAGAATGAAAAGGCAAGCCTCAGACTGGGAGAAAATATTTGTAATAGACACATGAAAGAAAGGACTATTACCTCAAATATACAAAGAAATCTTAAAACTCAACAATAAAGCGCACAACCTGATTAAAAGGTGAGGCAAAGACCTCACTGAAGGGGATGTACAGATGGCATATTAGGGTATGCTCCACACCATCTATCATCAGGGAACTACAAATTAAACTAACAAGGAGATGCCGCAGGCATCTATTAAAATGGTCACAGTTTGGAACACTGGCAGCACCAAATGCTGGTGAGGATATGAAGTAATAGGAACTCATTCATTGCTGGTGGAAATGCAAAATGATATAGCCACTTTCGAAAACAGTTTGGTGTTTCTTACAAAGATAAACATAGGCTTATTGTATGATGTAGCAATCATGTTCCTTGGTAACTTGCCAAAGAAGTTGAGAATTTATGTTCACACAAAAACCTGCATACAGGTGTTTATTGAAGCTTTATCCATAATTGTCAAAACCTAGAAGTAAGTAAGATTTCCTTAAGTAAGTGAATAGATACCTAAACTGTGATATAACAGATAATGGAGTATTATTCAGTGCTAAAAAAGTAATGAGCTATCAAGCCATGAAAAGATATGGAGAAAACCTGAGTACATATTACTGAGTGAAAGCAGCCAGGCTGAAGAGACTACACTGCTTGATCCCAACCGTGTGCCGTTTCGGAAAAGGCAGACCTATGGAGACAGTAAAACATGTCAGTGGTGCCAGGGTTTAGGAGGAAACAAAGAACAGATGGAGCACAGAGGATTTTTAGGGCAGTGAAACTATTCTGTATGATACTGTAAAGGTGGATACATGTCATTATACTTTGAAAATACTCTGCATGATTTCATAGTTATGGATATGCATCATTAGATATTTTTCCAAACCCCCAAAATGTGCAGCACCAAGTGAACCCTAATGTAAACTGTGGACTCTGAGTGACAGTGATGTGTCGGTGAGGACCGTCGGCTCTAACAAATGTACTGCTCTTGTGGGGGGTGGTGACCATGGGGGCCTAGGAGTGTGTGGAGACCGGGGGCATACGGGCAACCTCCGTATCTTCTGCTCAGTTTGTTGTGTACCTAAAACTCTTCTAAAGAGTAAAATCTATTTAAAAAAAAACAAGGGCATTTTTGCACCAGATATTTAAAACCTTAAAAATATACATACCTTTTATCCAAAAACCTATGTTTTTTTAATTCATCAGGAGAAAATGGAGACGTCTGTTATAGGATGTTAACCATAGACTTATTTGTATAACAAAGTAAATAGTCTACATATCTAAAATTAACTGGAAATTAGTTAAATAAATTATGACACCCACAATGCTCCCCTTAAAATTATGGTGTAAAAATATTCATGACTTGTTAAATTCATTCAGCCAACAAATGTTTATTGCCACAGGAGATATGTGTTTATTTAACAGGTATATTGCATGAGTGAGATTGGCTTTAATGTCACTCAGTGGAGACATTATTGGCGGAGATGATTAGTGTTAAAAAATTTTCACAACATTTCTCAGAAGTGGTTCATTCTTCCTTATTTATTTATTCAACTATTCATTTAGTTCCTGAGTTCCTGGGATTTTAAGACATGTTTACAAACTTTAAAAATTTTTTCAATTACAATTTACATTTAATAATACTTTGTATTAGTTTCAGGTGCACAGCATAGTTGGTTAGACAATCATATACATTATAAAGTGGTCCCCCGATATTTCCAGTACCCACCCAGCACCATGCATAGCTATTACAATACTAATACCTATATTCCCTATGCTGTACTTTACATCCCCATGACCATTTTGTAACCACCAACTTGTACTTCTTAATCCCTTCATTGTTTTCACCTCGTCTCCCATCTCCACTCCTTCCCTCTGACAACCATCAGTCTGTTCTCTGTACCTCTGAGATGGTGTCTGTTTTGTTCATCCTGTCATAAACTCTTTGACACCCTCCAGGAAGGTGAATTCCAGTCTACCTTCCCCATGAATGTCGACTGGTTCTAATGACTCATTTCTAACAAATAAAATGAGGTAGCAGTGATGCTGTGTACTTCCAAGGCTAAGTCATAAAAGGAGATACAGTACAAAAGCCTTGGGAAACAGAAGTTGATAGGTAAGGAATCTAGCTCACCTGAACCTGCCGTGGAGACACCGTGAAGGCAAAGCATACAAAAGAAGAGATGTCTGAGGACTTCCAGTTGTCCCGCTCTCGCTCTTTGTCTTCCAGCTGAGACACCGGGCAGCTGAGCAAGGGAGTCTTCACATAAGGCTAGCCCCAGCCTTGGAGCCACTGGCCCTGGCTGACACTGAGCAGAACAAAGACAAACTGTCCCCATCAAGTCCTGCTCAAATTGCAGATTTTGAGGAAAATACATATTGCTGTTTTAAAAGCCACTGAGTTTGGAGTGATTTGCTATTCAGACTTAGATAGCTGGAACAAAATTTTTCCTGCCAGGCAGGTTACAATCATATGTACAAATCTACAAAGGTACAATCTCTCTCTCTCTCTCAAAAAAAAAAAAAAAAAGGCCCCTAGAAGCACATAAAATAAAAACATGTTGGTAGGATTATTTTTGGGTGGTGGAATTCTGAAGAATTTTTGGCTACTACTTTGTGCTTTTCTGTGCTATACACATTATATGGTATTGATAATACATTTATTCTGTCATTAGAGAATAAATGAATAAATGGATAGCTGAATAAACAAGTAGAAAAGGATGAATCACTTCTGCCAGGGCCATGATAATCTCCTAGCGATAATTACCCGTGTATAGGGTGATACATTACAGGCCATCTCATTCTTGAAATATGCTCGTTAAAATGCACATCATCTGTGACAGTCACAGTGTGCTGAGCTCACTGGTTCACAGAGGCTGTGTTCTCAATACGGGCAGCACAGACTTGGGGGAGAGAGACACAGCTCCACATGGCTGTCTAGTAAACGTGCCCACTGGAACTGCCGTCAACCCTATCTTCATCAACACTTGTGTGTTTCGAAAAAATAGCTGGACTGTCTCTGGGTTCTGGGTGCTATTTATGGTCATGCTCTTTATTTTTTATATAATGACCCATGGAAAAGAGAAGTCCACAAAGCTCAGATGGATGTCTGCAGAGCTTGCCCCAGCATACAAATGCCAGGAGAAGACTGCTGGGAAGATGATCATTGGTCCGCTTTATATGCATTTCAGATGCTCCTTGCACAGAGGGGAAAATATGAAAATAGCTGGAGCTTCTTGGCTGTTTGGGCAGCGATTGTGCAGAGTGTTTGGTTGGTGATGACATTTGCTTTCTATTTCCACATCAAATAAGGCAGTCAAACATGTTGGGGAAGCTGCTCTTAGTAAAGAATAATTAACATTTTCGTCCCCAGGGAAAGATGTCATGGACAAAATAGGCCTGGATTTGGTCTAGAAACATCAGGCTATTCTTGTAGTAACCTGTGAAAGTGTGTTGCATCTTATTACTGTGTCAGGATGAGGGCCAAAAGTAGACAAACAAGAGTATAAAATTTATCTTTGCTTTCAGAACCCTGGAATATGTCCATTTTAATAATGTTTGAGGCAAGGGAGAGCTGTTTCCCAGCCCGGCTATAAATAGCTTGTTCTTTAGTTCAAATTCAAGCTGCAAAAGATCTTTCGGTAACCTCTGACCAGCTGTGCCCACCCTCTCCGTCACTGCAGTGAGTTTCCCCTCTTTCGTTTCCTTCTGTTGAGAAAATGTTGGCTGTAGTGGGATATCAAGTGCTTTGGGGAACGACAGCATTCACTTTCACTCATTCAGTGATTACTGTGTGCCAAACACTGTTTTGCACATACTAAATCCTTACTTAATTTTCCCACTAGCCCTGTGAGGTAGAAAACACCTGTATCACCATTTTAGAGAAGAGAAACCTAAAGCAATGAGAGAACAGTGCCTAAGATTACCCAGAATGTGGAAGAGATAGTATTATAAAGGAAGAAATAATAAATATGCTGTCATATTTTCAGTACTTATTTTGTAGCAGGTTCTGCACTGAACACCTTATGTGTATTAAAGAAAATTATCCAAAACTTGGAAATAAGGCAAAATGATGACTGCATGTCTTTTCATTCTTGGAGCACTGTCTAATGGGACGGGACCCCCAGGCATTACCTAATTCTCGAGCAATGCGTCTTTGTCTGACTATTTACTGTTGGTTCATGCCCAGGTGGAATTAGATGCCAACTTGTAGCACACTGATAGCACATTTCAGATTATTTTGGGGTGGTAGAGATGCAAATCATTTCTATAGAAAAGATAACGCCAAGTGCTAAGTTTTATTACCCGATAGGATAGTCAACAGTTTTTATAAATAATTTGGCAATGCTATTCCATCACTTCTTTCACTGATTATGTGAATTAGTCTTTCCCATACTCCTTTAAATCAGCTTTGTCACCCTGCTCATTTCCTCATCAATGAGTTGAATAACTCTTTATCCTGTGCTCACTGCAGGTTTGGGGGCCAGCTCCCACAGAATCCAGTGAAGTAGGCAATGTTTTCTCTCCATTATACCAAGAACCTGCGGACTGAAGAGGTCAAATAAGCAGCCCAGGGTTTCCGGTTAACAAGGAAGGGAGCTGAGAGGTGGACTTGGGCTGCCTGATTCCTCAGACCGTGTTTTAATTGATGTGCTTAGCTACCCGTGGGCTGAGTCACTGAGGGCAGGACCTTATTCTGTTCATTTATATAAAAGTCAAAATAAATTTTGTACCAAATAAATTTCAGAAATAATCTCAAACCTTATTGGAATAAGATGGTGTATAAAATTTAAAAAAAATAATATGATCTAAAGACATGGCTTTGAAGCTCCCATTTCTGCTAAAGGCTTCTGAAGTTCTAAAGGCCAGAGTTTTCTTTAAAATTGTTTGAAGTTGGGAAAGTCATGTTTATCCCAGTTAGTCATATTCAGGGTAATGGTCTAATTAAGATAATGTTCTTATGTAGTTCTTACTAAGGATAAAAACTCTGTGGTCACTAAATCTTTACTCTTGATTCCATACTAGTAACAATCTTTCTATTAAAAATTAAGATATTTTCTCTCTTTATTTTCTGTATTTGGTTTTGCTTGGCCTGGCAGTTCTCTCCTGAGTGCTTTTGAATGTATAACTAGTTCCCTGTTGAATTACTGTTCTTAGATTCTGTAAGCTAGAATAATCTGAAGTGCTGTTAAAAATTCAAATTCTTGGTTTTTGCCTCAGTTGTTTTGAATCACAATGACTGAAGCCAGGAATCTGCATTTTTCAAAATTCTAGATGATTCTTATACACACTCAATTTGTTTGGTTAAGATTCTGAAGATCTAGGTTCTAGTCCTTTATTTTTGGAAGAATTACTGCTCAAGTCTAGGTTCTAAATTTCTCATTTATTTAAAGCAAGAAGATGGCATTTGCCATACAGACAGTGGACAGTTGTAGCCTGAATTCAAAGATGCTGCTCAAACTTCCATGAAAGTTGGTAGAGCCAGGGTCCTGGTATTTCCCAGGGGGGAGTAATAGGGGGCCGGGCTTTGGTCACTCCGGACCTTGAGAGCTTGTTTGGAGGTTCTAGCAGGGGAGCGCAGATACTCGTATACCCTTGACTGAAGACCGGTCCTCTCCTCTAGTTGGGAAGGTCGTTGTCTTCGACTGAGCGCAGAGCATTGGGAGGGACACACATGGATCGGTGAGGGAGGAAGGGGACACCGCCTAGCCAGCAAGATCAGCCGAATCAACCCTGCCAATTAGTGGGCTGACAGATGTCACAGCCAGATCACCCTCACATCTGGGCTTTGGTCACTCTGGAAGGCAGAACTGAATTGCTGGGTTTAGGAAAAGGAATCAGCCAGAAGTAATGCCAAGAACTGTTCTTACAACAATCCATTGCAGGAATTCAACAGAGTATTTTTACTGGTAGGAGAAAAATATGTGCAGACTTGAATCTAGATCAATAGAGATTATGAAATCTAAAGATACAAGTAGCTTAACATTGAAAGGATAGTGTGCATTTTTTTACACCAAATATGCACCATTTTTTCCACACCAGTTCTCCAATTCTCTCCAACCACCTGGATGTCCAACAATTCAATTTGACTCTGACACCATGTAACTAGAGTTAGCATCAGATCCCACAAGCTAAAGGGCTTAGTGCCACAGCGTTGCTCTACTTCAAACACCAGCTGCAAGTGTGGTTCCCAGGCAACCCACACGTTCACCTAACTAACAGCAAATTTGGGGTTCCAACAGCACCTCACTATCACCTCACATTTGATAACTCCTGAGAACAACTCACAGAACTCAAGGCAGTGTTCTAATTATTATTACTGTTTATTATATAGGATACAAACTCTCAGACGAAGAGGTACATAGACTCGGGTCTGGAAGGGTAACACACAGGCTCCACCTCCAGGAGCCTATGTCCCCATGGAATCTGGATGTGCCACCCTCCTGACACACGGATGCATCCACCCACTCAGAAGCTCTCCAAACCCCATAATTTAGGGATTTTTATGGAGATTTCATTATGTAGGCACAATTGGTTAATTTATTGGCCATAGGCAATTAAACTCAATCTCCAGCTCCTCTCCCCTTAGCAGAGGTGGGGGATTAGGGACAACAGTTCTAACCCTCTAATCATGTGGTTGGTTTTCAACAACCAGCCTCCACCATCTCATTAGCATACAAAAAGACAGTACATTACAAGGGTTTCAGGAGCTCTGCCAGAGACCAGAGAAAAAGACCAAATATTTATTTTTTATTACACTACAGGTAGAAAAAGATATTTCATTGCAAGCAGCAACCATAAGGGAGTCGGAGTGTCTATACTAAGATGAGATAACATAGACTTTAAGACAAAAAGTATTGCTGAAGACAGAGGGACACACTGTGATTCCCTGACATCCTGTGAAGAGAAACAGGTGGCTGAGAAGAGAGGAGGATCAGACGTGAGGATCCTTGCTTCCCCCTGCGGGATTGGTCCAGAACTGTGACAGCCCACTAGGGCAAAGGAGTTCCAGGCACATGAGGTGAGGAAGTCCAGACTGGTGGCAGACGATGTTTCCTCTACTTCTGTTCCTCACGAACCTCTCAGTTTAACCTTAACTCTTCTCATGGCCTCCTTATGACCTCTCTGTGGAAATCATTTCATGATCAGGCTGAGTCCTAGGGGAAAAAATGAGCATTTTATATCTTATTAGGAGTAAGATTGAAAGAATATAAATTACTTGATTGGAAGGCAATTCAATTTAATGGTTGAATGGAATGTGTGCCTCCAAGAGGACTAAGCTAAGAAAAACAAATGATGAGCATTAGTAAAGGAATGGGAGAGAAGCACTTGAGAAAATGAAAGGTGTTTGAATATAGCTTGTGAAGGGCAAGTCCTTTAATTCTTTTGCTATCCTAATGACCTAGTGACCTAGTGATTTATCTTGGGAAGGTAAATCTTCCAAAAAGACAGTTTTGTAGTGACTGGGTGGGCTTCAGTGTATGATCTCATGGGTTTACCATAGCACTACTTAACTGTAGTTATTTAGCATTAACACACATGATAAAATTATCACTTTTATTTAAAAGTAGGTGCAGTTCTTTCTTGTTGAGATTATTCTACTTAAATTTATTTTATGAATTAGGTTTGTGCCTAAATTGTTAAAAGGATTGAATAATAAACCATCTTTTGTTGACTCATTTGTAACTTTGAAGAAGCATTCTTAATGAAATTGTTTTGACTCTAAGTTATGAGTAAGGTACATTTCGAAGTGTGCCAACTTTTGTGTTTTTCTGTAAGAATGGAGAAGTCAGAACCCATATTAAGGAAATTGTCCCTTATAAAATCTGTTAATCCTAATGTAAACTTGGTCCTTCTTATCAGGGAATTATGTTATTTTTGAAGCACAACTTTTATGCCTTTTATTGGGGGTTGGCATCGACTTATTTCCATTGTGCAGACTGAGAAATACTTCCATGTCGAACCCATATTATTATTTTGATAGGGCAAAGGCTTACTTAGGGTGACAAATCCCTGGCACTGTGAAATGTTATGAAAAACACACTGATTTAGGGGCTACCTTGGTTAAATTAATTACCTAAATTAACAATTAATTTTAAAATAACTAAGTTAAAATAGTTTCCATTTAAATTTTGTTGTGTCTCAGTTATCCTCGAAGTGAGAAGGGTTTAGTCTTAGAAACAGTTAAAATAAATTTCACCTCATAAACCTCTTTGATATTTGCAAGGCAAAGTCACTTGGAGAAAGAATGTTCATGCTGGGAAGCACTCTAGGTCACGTGGCTCCACCCTTTTCCTTTTTGGATGAGGATGGCAGGGTGCTTTGGTTTCTCCCTTTCATTTGACCCTCTTCCCCCATTCCGCTGGTCCCAAATTCTGACAATTTTACTTTCTAAATATTTTCCCAATTTGTTTTTTCTTCTCTTTCCTAGTTCCATTGTTCATTCATGGCGTTATCAGATTTAACCTAAAAAACTGGTTTTCCTATCTTCTTTTCACTACTTTTTTTTCCACTACTACTTCTTTTAAATCTACTTTTCATACAACCTCCAAATTCAGTTATTTAAAAAGCAAATCTTAAAAAGATACTCAGTATCATTAGTCATTAAGAAAACGCAAATCAAAACCACAATAAGATACCACCTCAAACCAACTAGGCTAGCTATCTTTCACACTCACAACACACCCAAACCAACACCAACAAAAAAAGAAAACAAGTGTTGGCAAAGATGGGGAGAGACTGGAACCCTCATACATTGCTGGAGGAAATGTAAAATGGTGAAGCTGCTTTGGAAAACAGGTTGGTGGTTTCTTAAAAGTTAAACAGAGAGTTACCATATGACCTGCAATTCTGCTCTTAAGTATATACTCAATAGAACTGAAAACAGGCACTCAAAATTTGTACACAGATTTTCACAGTAGTACCATTCACCCTAGCTAAGAGTGGAAAGAAGTTGTTCATCAAAAGGTGAATGGATAGATACAATGTGGGATATTCATACAATGCACTTTTATTCAGCCATAAAAAATGAATGAAGTACTGATAGATGCTACAACCTTTAAAACATCATGGTAAGTGTAAGAAACCAACCACAAAAGGTCATGTATTATATGGTTCTATTTATATGAAATATCTAGCACAGGTGCATATTGAGATAGACAGAAAGTAGATCAGTGGTTGCCAGGAGCTGTGGTGGTGGGTAGTAACTGCTTATGGATACAGGGCTTTCTTTTGAGGTGATTAAAAAGGTTTGGAACTTGATATAGATAGCAGTTGTACAGTATTGTGACTATACTAAATGCCACTGAATTGTACAATTTATAACAGTTAATTTATGTTATGTGAATTTCACCTCAATTAAAAAATGCTTTAAAAAACCTAACCAACAAATCAAACAAACAAGCAAAATATAACCAGAGATATTGAAATTAAGAACAAACTGATAGTAACCAAAGGGGAGGTGAGAGGGGATAGTGGGGAGGGTTTTCAGGAACATGTATAAAGGACACACGGACAAAACCAGGGGGGCATAGGGATCAAGGGTGGGAAGTGGGGATGGTTGGGGTTGGGAGAAAATGGAGACAACTGTGCTTGAACAATAACAAAAAAATGTGGAAAAAAATAAGGTGTGGGCAAAAAATCTAATATAGATGGAAAGAGTAAATAACAGTATTTTCTGATTGTCATTAAAAAAATAAAAAGTAGATGAGAAAGGCAGGAAAGGAACTAACAGTGATGCAGTGTGGAAGGACTCGCATGCCTGTGCTGGCTTTGAAGACTGAAGAAAGGGTCATGAGTGAAGGACATGGCCAGCATCTGGAAGCTGGAAAAGGCAGGGAATGGATTTTCCTTTAGATCTTCAGAAGGGAACTCAGCCTGCTGACACCTTGATTTTAGCCTAGTGAGACCTGGGTCAGACATCTGACCTGCAGAACTAGACAGTTATACATTTGTGTTGTTTATGCTGCTAAAAAATCTTATCATGTAACCCCTTCTCCCAAAGCTGTTCCAAAAAACTTCATTGCTACTAGGAGACAATGCAAATTCACCGTGGAAGGTGACCTGCACTGGGGTTGGATCCTGCCAGCCATCCCAGGAGCCTCAGTCATCATTCCTGTTGCTAATGCTGCCTGTGTAGTGCTGCCCTTCTAGCGCCTTGGCCTGGGTGTCCTGCACCCAGCAAGGCGGGCTCAGACTCTCCCCTCCAGGCCATGTTAGGTTCCTCTCCTCGGTGCTCCAAGCACCTTGGGTTTGTGCTATCCTTGTAATTGCATCCTTTGTCTTATGTACTGATTATGTACAACTGATGTCAAGGCATATTTTAAGCCCCAAGACTTATATTACATACTTCCCCAAATTCCTGCAACCTTATAAAAGTTTGTTGAATTCATAAATGGACAAAAGTTAGTTCAGATTGCTGAAGTGGTTTATAGGAAGTTACAGCTGGGAGTGAGTCTTCTTCCCAGGTCGTGTGTTTATAAGCTGCCTAGTAATACTCAGCAAGGATAGCTTGCCCGAAATTGTACTATATCCGATATTCCCACCAAGGACCTGTTATTTGTGGACCAGGATAATTGAGGAAAGTATCACTTTTTCTCTGTATTTTCTCTTTCCCAGGTCAAAGTGTAATCAACCTCTTGATGGTCTCTTGGCCCAGAGGAAGTTTTTGTTATTGGGCCGGAAGCAGAAGTTTTCAGTATGATATTTCTCTTCCTGGCTTTTGTTTTTCTAAAGCCTCAGCTTTGACAAAATCATGTGAAGCTCTTTTCAAGACAATTAGAGGAGAAGAGATTCATTTCCTTAGATCAAATAAAAAGGTCAGGGAAGAGAAGTGGGGTGTGAGAGGTGGTTTGTACATTAGGTGCTGGACCCTGGTCATGGTACAGAAGCAAAGAGATGCCCATTCAAGGAAGCACTTGCCCTGTGGCCTCACCAGTGAGGACATTAGGGGCTACTGAGAGGAACTGACCCTTGTGGGGGTCTTCCCGCCCCCATTTTCATGCACTACCTTGCCTTTTGGGTTCTGGTTTGATGGCATGCTGAGAAGGGCTTTGGGGATGGATGCCCCACCAATTAGCAGGAAAGGGGCTAGGAGCTGTATTTAGTTTAATCTAAAGGAAACCATTTCAACACAGGTGTGTTCTTGCATCTTAGAATTTGTGGACTGAGATTCATAGTCACTTCAATATGATAAATGGAATAAAAGTATCAAGTTACAAGGAAGATGGTCTAAAAGGTTGGCTTGCCCTCTAATATCTCTTCTGGTAACCTGCTTCAGTGTCTGAAATGATTACATCTTAGCCTTTTGAAAATTATTATTGTCATAAAGTCACTGAAGGAGGTAGCTGTGCTGGAAGGACTATTAAATAGGAAGCCAAAAACCTGGGCTGTTTCCCAAGAGCTAGGGACAAGGTTATGAAGGAGGTGGTTTGCCTTGTATGTTAACCTTTATGGTGGTCCTTCTTAGGAGCATTTCCTCTGCCCAGCTCCAGAAAAGGTCAGGGTTGTCAGGTTTGTCTTGTGCTTATCAAGATCTTGGAGGAACCAGGACAAGTTTCAGGAGACCTGCTCTGCCCTTAGATACCTGGGTCAGGAGGCGGGTGGAATGAATATGACCTCACATCATTTGCAGATATTGATGCTGTATCACCCAGTCACCTAAGAAAGCATGGCTCCAGGGGAACAGGAGTCTAAAGGGAGAGGCTTTGATGAATTGGGAGGAAGAGGAAGGAAGTTACTGGAAAGGTTAGGACTGTGGGTGCTGCTGAGGCAGGGCTTGAGGATGGCGTGGGGAAATATGTAGCTATACACAAGGCTGTTCAGAGCCAACATAGAACCTCAGGCCTCCTGAGTCAAGGAGAAGCAGTGCCTTAGCTCAGGTTGCCATAACACAATACCACAGATGAGGGGGCTTAAACAGCAGACATTTCTGTTCTCACAGTTCTGGAAGCCGGAAGTACAGGATCAGTGTGCCAGCAGGGTCAGGTTCTGGTGAGAGCTCTCCTCCCAGCTTGCAGATGGCCACCATCAGGGTGTGTGATCACATGGCCTTTTCTTGGTACGTGCATGTGGGGAGAGAAGGAGGGAGCAAGTGAAAGCAAGAATGTGTGTGGGGTGGGGAGGGCAGACCAAGTCTTCTTCTTCTTGTAAGGCCACTGGTTCTGTTGGATTAGGACCCCATCTTTACGACCTCATTTAACCTTAATTACCTCCCAAAAGCCCTATGTCCAAATTCAGCTACATTGAGGGATAGGGCTTCCAAATATAAATTTAGGAGGGGGGTTACACAATTCAGTCTATTGCAGGTAGAGAGGGGTGGGGGAGAATGAAACCTATCCCCTGACTTCACCTAGGCAATACCTGCTTCTTCCTTAAAGAAGACAATTCCTGTCTTCTTTAAGAATAATAGCAACAAATCCACTTGATTTGCCTATAGAATTATGGGAATGTGAGGACAATACAGTGCTTCTGCTTCATGTGAAAGACAAGTATTTTGGAATAACCAATGGTGAATTAGAAGAGAGAACTTGAGCACTCCAAATGCAATTCTGAGGCAAAAAATACGGTATTAATCACCAACAAACTGAAAATTCAATGGTGTTACTGTACAGATCATATATAATAAAGCTTACCAGCTCTTACAGGTGTGGTCTGTTTACTGCCTTAGTGGCAGTAAACTTGACTGCTTGTCAAATCAGATGTTTTTGTTAGTCTCTCTTTTACAGTTCTGTATCCATGTCATCAGGAATAATTTGCATGTAGGTCACAGATTCATATCTGTTGCTGAAGTCAAATTACTGGCAAGAAGCACCGTGGGCAAGGGCCAGCTCTTGCACGGTTCCATTGTGAGGGTGTTGCTATCAGAGGCTGAAAATCAGGCATCCTGAGATCTGACAAGCTGAGGGGCTGGACATGCGAGTTCCAATCTGGAGTCAGTTTGTCACTTTTGGCTTCATGAAAATACAACTTTTGGACTCTCTTAGCTGACAATTGACAAAATACTCCTTACTTCGCTAGAAGGTAGTTTTTTATTCCTTTGGGGGTGATTCCACTGAAAATTGATTAAAGAGAAAGTTTTATTATGCATCATTCCTCAAGCAAGTTTTGTACCTTATGTTGGATGAAGGTTGATGAGACACCAAAAATATTAAATGTTCCTACTGCAAATTTTGTGAAAATAGAAGTGAAGCTTTTCATGAATCTCTTTGTCACTGGGCCATGGGCTCATTCTATCCCCAGATAAATATTTCAAGGATGAAGTGAAATAGTACTCCTGGGAGTCTAATTGCTCCCCTTTGAAGTAACAGTCATATAATCTCTCTCTTCCTCTTCATCAGGTAGGCTTTAGTTAAGTGGATGGAGAGATAGCTTATTTCTGCTTGGGCAGAGATCCACGGACCAGATGGCAGTTAATACCTGGGTTCAGGTGTTTATTCCACTCATTCACTTTTCCTTTCTAACTAAATCACAATAGCCATAGGTGTGTAGTAAATATTAATTTCATAAACTTGACCACATGGAAACATAAAATGTATATCCTTGCCAAAAGAGAAGTGAAATCAAAAGACAAATAATATACTAGACCCAGTAACTGCAACTTATAAAACAAAGAGCTAAGTCCCAAAGTGGTTGTCATTATTCACAGTAGTTCTGTTCTATAAAGTCACTTTGAACACTGAATTAGCAGATACGAACCATTGCTCCTAGGGGAAACACAGTGTAATTTCCTATGATCCTTTGGTCACAACATTTTTGTCAACCGATTAATACATAACCTCATTTTATGTGTGTTTCTGTTTAAAGACACCTTATTTAATGTATATTATTGGTTCATTAACACTGAACTCACAGCCAGCAGCACCATAAATCATGCCTAAAGAAAGCTGAAACACTCTATTTTCTCCATAAGGCACATCACGACCTTCTTGCTCTTAGGGACACTAGCCAACGCTTCAGCAGAGTGCTCGCAGAGCCACTGTAAACACCCAGACCACCAATAAAAACACACGTGTGGGAAATGTGGCACTAAGTAGACCATGAAAAGAACTCTTGTTTACAGTTTGAGAGCGGAAACAAGGAGGCAGAGCACGGCCTCGCTCGAACTCCCTGGGAGCCTTGTGCCGAGCGACTCACGTTTTTCACCGCGCTGTGTGTATGTGAAAGGCCATGAAAGCGCGGCGAGTGTTTGCTGATCACAAATATATTTTAGCAAGTGGGTGAATATGCAAACATGAGGATCTGCTGTACATAAAAATGTTTACAAAAATCAATGAGAAAAGACCAACTGCCCAGCAGGAATTGGGTAAAGGCAATGAATGGACTGATCTTACAATAGGAAACACAAATGACTCCTGAATATATGAAGAGATGCTCAATGTCTCTCATACTAAAAGAAATGCAGATTAAATTAAAATTGCATTGAGATGCCATTTAAAAACCTACCAGATTAGTGAAGATAGAAAATTTTGTTAAAATACCATATTGGAGAGGTCATGAGGAAATAGGCATACTAATATTTTGTCTGTGGGAATGTAAAATTATAGGATATTAAGATCTAAATCACATGTTCTTTCACCTAGCAATTCCATTTTGAGGAGTTTGTTCTATAGATATATTTGTGTCCATGAGAAAGGCCATACATGAAACACTATTTTCCCTGCAGCCTTATTTATAAAGACAAAAGTCTTGATAACAATCTAAATGTCCACAATAACTTTCTGGTTGAGGGAAGATGATACAGATACATCAAGAGTGTGACACGTTATTCAACTTCATGAAGGAATGAGAAAGCTCACTGTGATACATTGAAAGTATACAGTATGTTACTACTGTGTGTATGCAGTCTAAATGTCATAAAAAGTTTAACATTCTGACTTCCAGTTTATTTAAAATACATATTATGTGATTACCTCTGTGTACTTGAGGATACTGGAACACTCTTTTCCCCATTCCCCCCACCTCCAAACTTATGGTTGTAACTTTTGTGAATATAAATTCCTGGGAAGAAGAGCAGACTGAGAAGGTGGGATACTGATCAGAACTAATTATCTTGCCTTAGCCTACTTATTTACATATTATATACATTTATCTAATTTAATCTGTGTTCAATTATTTCTTTCTGCTAAACACTACTCCCCTGAGTCTTTAAATTTAAAAAATTTAGGTCATGCATCCTCCACCTTTTAGACCAGTCTTAGAGTGTTTCCAGATACCTCTTCCTTTTTGGTTCTCTATTCAAAATCTCCTAGACCCCTATCGTATTTCAACGCCTCACATCAGATTTCCATGCTTCCTAATTTATGGAGAAAATTGAGGCCAGACGGTATAAAAAGTTCTCTGTTTGATGCCCCTCTCTGAAAGATCTGTCTGCACAACAGCGGCTCATCCTTATTCCCCCCTATTATACATGAGGGATGAAGTTCATTCTATTCAAGTTCAACTTGCTGGATCCTGCCTCTTCTTGGTCTCTTATAGGAGGAATTTTTTTCTTTGTATTCATCAATTCCCTCTGCAGATAAAGATGGTCATATTTCTCTCCTTTAAAAATTGTTCTTTCTCCCCTTACCCATTTTTCCCTCTGGTTATTGTCATTTCTTACTCTGTCTTCTTTTGTTATCCAAGATGCCCTGAGCCCAAGTTTCTACACCTGCCTCCATCTCCCATCTTCCTCTGCAGCGTGGGATCCCAGCAGCTGTCCACAGTTCTACTCTTTGGAAACTGCTCTGGCAAGGTTATAAATGTGTTCTCAAATGTCACAGTTTCAATTATTACCTTCAGAACTCTTTTCTTAGATTCATGCTATTCACCAGTCAATTCTTTCCTCTGAACGTGCTGACTCCTGCCACTTGAGTAATATCTCTCTACTGTCTCATACCCGCTTTTTGCCTACCCCCCCATCCTCCCTTCTCCCACCTGTGCGCACACTTGTGTTCTGGGGAGCCCGTCAGCTGCCCACAGCTCTTCTCACCCTGCTTTCTTCTCTTTTAAAAATCACTGTTGAACTATAAATTGTTTACAGTAAGTAGTATCCTCTTAAAGTGTACAATTCAAAGAATTCTGATAAACACCTACACTCATGAGTCCATGACAATTCAGATGCAGAATAATTCCATCATACCCAAAATTTCCATTTCTGTCTATGTCTCCATCTGATCTCTGACTGCAGCAGCCAATGGAATCCACATTTTTTCACTGTAGATTAGTTTATAATTTCTAGGATTCTATTTAAATAGAATAATATACTGTGTACTCTTATTTCTGGCTACTTTTACTCAGCATAATGTTTGGAACTATTTCATTGTATGGGTATATCATATTTTGTTTATCCATTCAACTTTGATGGGCATTTATGTTTTTTAAACGCTGTTTTAATGTTTTTTTACCAAATCTTGTCCCAAGTGCCATCTGCTAATTGTCTCATGTTCTTAAACTTAAATTTCATTCCACTTTGCCATTTACTATGCTACTTGGATGTATAGTTTCTCTATATACTGTCAGGAAACAAAAAAATGAATAAAAGTATATTAAGGACATGTATACTTATGGGAATTACTTAGAAATTACCAAAAATTGAATTCTTCATGGTTTCTTTCTCAAAGGAAATTGCTTCTAATTAAGAATGTGTAATCTTTTCCTCCAGAGGCCAATTTTATGTCTCGGTCATTTTGTCACCTTGATGGCAGAAATGATGAAAATCTGTGTAGAAATGCATGTGACATAGACTGGAAGTTCTCTGACAAAGTACTTCCTTGATTCAAAGAAGAAAAAAAAACAGGCAGGCAGTACATAACATTTGCAGGTATTTCAGTTATAAAAGTTGATAAATGTAATGTAGGGTTTTCTGTTACCCATTTGAAATTTAAGCTCTTTGAGACTTTTAAAGTGACAAACATCTCTTGTCACCCTGTTATTGTTTCCTGAACAACCTCACATACCTTCCTAGTTTCATTAACTACCTACTTATGAAATTTCCTGAACCCCCACCCCCATCGTCACGTACATATTTGATATCTCCACTTCATGCAGTATAGAAGCATATCTGGCTGAATGTGACACATCTACTATTCTCATTCCCATTCTCTTTTCTCTCTTCCTGCCTTTACATTTATGCATTTGCTCCCCTTACCCACGCCCCCGCAAGCCACATGGGGCCAATCGTTAAGTGTTTCCAAAATGTTTTGATTTTGCATCAGTCAGGGTCCCAGCAGGAAACTGATGGTATATGCTCAAGCGATGTGACTAAGGGGTGTAAAAACCACCGTGTGAAGGGACTATTTACAAAGTGTGGCCACAGTTTAGGCAAGCCAACCAAGGTGGAAGCAGCACACTGGGGCTAGGGCAGTGGAGAGTACCACCCACTCTGGTCCTGAGAGGGTGCGGGGCAGGGGCGTGAGTAGTGAGCAGTAGTGAGAGAATGGCTGTGTAGAAAAGACTGCTGATGCGAGCCGTGGTCTCATGGGGAGAAAATCCGAGAGGTGAAATCTCAGACCTCACTTTCCTCCTACTCATCTATCTTCCACTGGTTACTCCCTCTGGCTGAACCCAGCTGGAGGCAAGCAGACAGACAGACAGACAGCTGATTAATGCAGTTCATATAGCTCATCAGTGAACAAAGTGGAGAAGCAAGGAGAGTAGATCTGGAGCGTCTAATGGAAAATAACCAGCACAGGCTCCTTCTGCTGGGACTCAGCATACAGCTATCACTGTTTATATTATAGCTTTGCTGACCCTCGTGCAATTGTCCTCCTTCTCACTCTCTAACATTCTTTCTATGCTGTTCCCTTTGGCCCTGGCTTTCTCCTACTTTTCTTCTAAACTGGCTTTCTGCCTCCAACTCAACCCATATTTCCCAAGAGTTCTAGCAGCATGTAAGACTCTACAGCAGTTCCACTGCTGGGATTATACTCTGAAACACCAATTCAAAAGAACCTATGCACCTCAATGTTCATAGCAGCACAATTTACAGTAGCCAAGTGCTGGAAGCAACCTAAGTGCCCATCAGTAAATGAACGGTACCATCAAAAAACTATGGTACTTTTACACAATGGAATACTACACAGCAGAAAGAAAGAAGGAACTGCTACCTTTTGTGACAGCATGGATGGAACTGGAGAGCATTATGCTAAGTGAAATAAGTGAGGAGGTGAAAGACAAATACCATATGATCTCACCTATAAGTGGAACCTAATCAACAAAACAAACAAGCAAGCAAAATATGACCAGACATTGAAATAAAAAACAAACTAACAGTAACTGGAGTGGAGCGGGGAGGGGGAAACAGGGGAAAGAAAGTGAAGGGTCATCAAGGAACATGTGTAAAGGACCCATGGACTAAGCCAAAGGGGGTAGGATTGAGGGTGGGAGATGGGGATGGGTGGGGAAGGGGGGGTGGTGTTGGGAAAATGGAGACAACTGTACTTGAATAACAATAAAAATAAAAAATTAAAAAGGTATTTTATCTTTTGGAAAAATAAAAAAAATATCTTTTCCATGTTTCTTACCTCCATAAGGGATTCCAAATACACATTATGCTAGTCCTAAAAAAAAAAAAGACTCTGCTTGGCATCTGGTGGGGTTCCTACTCTGTGGGACACAATGACACTGTGTGATAATTGAAGTTATTTCCCTCAGCAAAGACTGGTTTTTTGGAAAACTTTTTCTAGAGGATTCAAATTTCCTTAATACTCTGAAGAATCTTAATTGTGTTTAGGTGAACAGAGAGGGGTAGAAAGTTAAAGAAAGTGGAGTGAGGATTTTGTTTAGAAGCAGTAGTTTCCTTATAATGTCTAAATGTTACTGAGAATGTTTTCAACAAACTTTGCAAGGTTTGGAGACAAGAAAACACAGTATATCTACTTTGAGAAATTCCATGCATAGGCTCTCATCTATTCATGGCATTTTTTGGTTTCTTCAGTTTAAGGCAGGGGTGTCCAACTCATTTTCACCAGGGGTCACATCAGCCTCGCAGTTGCCTTCAAAGGGCTGAATGTAATTTTAGGACTGTATAAATGTAACTGCTCCTGAACAGTTAAGCGAGAGCCCAGCGTGGCCACTTGGTAGAAAGAAGCAAGGTGCCGGGCTGGATAAAACGGGGTGGAGGGCCGGATTTGGCCCACGGACCTTGTGTCTGCCACCTGCAGTTTAAGGTATCATACTGTAGTTTGTTCCTCTGAGGAGCTGGGACAAGCAAACAATGTTTGTTCTTGCAGTTCTTCATGTTTGATATTTGTGCATTTTTAATCAAATTTATTGGGGTGACATTGGTTAATAAAATTAAATAGGTTTGGGGTATATAATTCTATTAAAAGACTTGTGAACAATTAGGGAAAATTCTGTATGAAAGGTAAATGTTTATTGACATCTATTTCCATTGGAAATGTCACGTCCTCCATTTCATAAGGTCTTTGAGAGATTGTCATTTTTGAGCTCCAGTGTCCTTGGCCGTAGAAATGGACATTTCCCACAGGTTGGACTGATCATAAAGTCCTGTTCTTCTAGGGTGTCCAACTTTTTGGTGTCTCTGCGCCACACTGGAAGAAGAGTTGTCTTGGGCCACACATTAAATACACTGTGACGTATAATCACAAAAAAAATCTCGATGTTTTAAGTAAATTTACGATTTTGTTATGGACCACATTTATAACCATTCTGGGCCGAATGCGGCCCATGGGCCACAGTTTGGACACCCCTGTGACATGATTGGCTAGAGATGGCATGTGATTCCCCAAAGTCAATAAGAATTATTGCCCTGATGGATATACACACCTAGGAAGAGGGAATGCAGGGTTGTTAAGCTGGAACGGTGTGGCTCCAGGGCAGCTCTTTGCAGTCAGGTTCTTACTGTGAGCAGCAGAAATGCACTCTGGATGATTTAAGTGGAAAAGAAATATATGGCAAGGTTACTGGCGAGCAGAAGGAATCCCTGGGATGGTCACAGAACCAGGTACTGTGTTCAACAACCAGGAATGTGGCCCCAAATTATTCCCCAGGACGGGCCCAGTGAGGACACCATTGCCACTGTTGCTGAGCACGAAGCCCTGTGCTCAGCTGACCCTGTGAGCACAGGAACCTACCCTGGACCGTGAGCTTGTCAGGTAGAGGGGCTCAAAGTTTCTGATTTTTAAAAAATATTTTTCTCTTCCTTTGCTTTTATGTGTGTCTGGTTCCAAATTTAGGAGGGCTGTGTTTGGCTGGCGTTGCCTGGGTTACGTGCCTGAGCCCCAGCTGCAGAGGAGTCTGGGAAATCAGGCCTCTGACATTTTTCCTCTTCTGCGGTGGGAGGGCACGTGCCCCACCAAGACTTATGAGGTGGGAAATTCCCAAACAGAGAAAGGAGTTCCAGATGCTGTGGAACAAAAGAGTGACCAGTACCATTGCAACAGCCACTTTTCCTAGTCGTGGGAGAACCGGTCTGCAGAATTAAGCCAAGGTAGAGAAGGGAAAGCCAAGAAATGATGAGACAGACAAAACACAGATGATATTATTGAAGACTCTGAATCAAGATGTGCCTAAGCCTTTAAAAAAAAAAACAAACCAAAAAACGCTGGCCTGTTTATTTAAGCTGATAAATTCCCCCATTGGCTTAAGTTACAAACTCCCTTTTGAGTTGAGCATCTGTCACTTGTAAACAGGAGACGCCTGCCTTATATGGTGCTACTTTCATTATTAGTGTTGAAATCATATTCTTGCTTCTTTATTGGGACATTTTTACTGAGTTTCCTCTGCCAGTACTTTCTGAACGCTCTTGACATGTTGGCACATGGACGAGCCTGGGTGAGGAGGGAGAGAACCGCCGTGCCTGTCAGCCAGCCTTCTCCTCTCTCCATGCTCCCTCAGATAAATTCCCCGCTTTTCTGTAACTTTTTTTAGTCTCCTGTATTTTAAAGAATATTGTTCTCCTGTACAACTGAAGAGACTGTGAGAGCCAACTCTGGGTCCAATTGAAGGGTCAAGATGTCCACTTTGACTGACTCTAAAATTTGTAGATTTGTACAGGGATCCATAAGCACAGGATTGGGGGCTGAATCCTTCCCCTTCAGGAACTGACATACCTGGGGTCCCGTGGAATTAGTTTTCTGGTGTGGGACCCATCCCGAGGATTTATCCTCTGGAGGAATGAACACTTTGGAGTTGTCTCCTCATTCCCTAGGACACAGTGCTTATTGTCTTGCCCCCTTTGCCCTCTGGCCTCCCTATTGCAGAGGTTCACCCCGATCACAAAGGAACTCACTTCAGCTCTGCTGGGCAGGGACCTGGGGATGTTGCTGGACTCGCCTTTCTGCTTGTCTGATGTCTTCCCTTCTCTGAAGGCCCAGGGGGCTGGGCTGGGACCTCTAGGGCTTTAGCTCAGGAGAACGGAGTGAGAGTCAGGAATTTAAAGGACTGAAGAGGGGGATCTCTAATGTCTTCTTGACATCCCAAATGGTACTCATTCCTCCTGAATGGCTGAGACCCTCCTGTGGAGAGTGTGGCTGTCTCACCTGATATCGTTGAGAGGCTGGACGGCAGATTCCATATGTCTCTGGCACTTTGGGGTCTGTGAGAACTGGACCCTCAACCCAAACTCTCATTTCCTAGGGAACTGTGATAAATTCCAGGCTGCCAAGAGCTGGTGAACTGTCAGGAGAGGGAAGGATGATAGGGGTGGGTGTGATAAATCTGGGCTGGAGCTAAGGCAAGTCAGGCCTCTGACCCCTGGCCTGGCTGCAGACGGCTCAGGCCTTTATCGTCAGGATGCAGCAGTTGGCCTATGATGCTCTGTTGTTTAACTGAGCTGAAGTCAAACAACCTTTAAGACATCCCTTCTCTTACCCCGTCTCAATATACACATTTAGACTCTAAATCCTCTTTCTGCATTAGAATTTGCAGTGAAGCTACTGAGTAAATAGCAGATGCTGAAGGACTGAGTGGTGATACATTTTTAACTTTTCAAGCACGGATGGCATTTAACTTCTCTTGAAGCTCCCAGACTCTGGGATATATCACACTTGTTGGCTAGATTTCCCTTTGAACCCAAAGGCTTTCAGCAGACATGAGTAACTGGTGAGCAGAGGTTGTGGTCAGCATGTGCTTGCAGATCCTGGGGGAAGTGAAAACAGGTTTTTTAAATGACCTTTCAATTCTTTAAGGCATTTCCTTTTCTCATAACAAAATTATATAGTAAGCTGATTAGGAATATGTAAATAAGCTGCCTCTTTCCTCTTATTTTCATCTGTTGCTCTGCAAAATCTGTTCTTTCTCTGGAAATGGAAGGAACTGATGTAATTGTTCTGGGTGGAAGACAGTGAGGAGCCACGGGATCCCTGCCAACGACATTTCCTGCCAGGGCCCGCTCCTTCCCGCAGTTTAATTATGAGCGATTGTTTGGGCTGCGATGTGAAGAAATATTAGAGAATGGAAAAAAAGAAGAACAGAGCTCAGAATATTCTGCTGCAACTGATTCATGTTTTGGCAAGAACTCTTAACTAGATTTTATACTTTAGCCTTGTGACGGTATCATAGGGAGCAACCTTGCCATATAAGCACATGCAGCCCAATTCCACGGTTTATTTTGAAAAGGTCCGGGTAAAAGCATTTGAAAAATGCAGGAATAACATTAGCCACTGGGTAAAGTTCTGTGTTAATCAGTGCAGTGCCCTCGTAGAGGGACCCAAGTTATTTTAAACTGGATGTTAGCACCCCTATATTTAGCTGGTGTGTCAAATTTTACTGCTTAGTTTTCATATACTTGAAAAATCTCACATTTTACAGAAAGGCTGTGATTAGTTCTCACTGTGTGTGCTCGGCGATGGACATAAAGCCAGGGGAAGCCGAACCCTGTGAGAAAGGCTGGGAACAGAGACTGTTTTTTTGAGATTCAGATCTGAGTCCTGGGATGCCGGAGCAGAAGTATCCTCAGGTGGCTGCTGTGGGAGGGAACGGAGGCCAGAAGGAGTCTGGCATCAGATGCCACAAGGGCCATTTTGTGTTTCTGTTTTTTGATTAATAAAGTAAAAGACAAGTACAAAAAAGCACAAAAAGAAATTTAAAATAACTTTGTATCCTACCACCTAGAGATAAATCCAGTAAGCCTTCAAGTCTTTTCCTATGCATGAATTTACACATAAGCATATATTTTTGGATAATTAACACACATTCAATGTAAAGTATACTTTGTAATATACTTTTCCAATTAAAATATATCATGAGCATTTCCCTTGCTTTTAATGAAAAGGAAACAAGTCTTAGAGGCTATGATTACATTATGGTTGTTTTAATTTGTGTGTTTTTTTCATATTTATGGCCATTTATGAAATTCTTCTTTGGTGACTTGCCTATGTCCTTTGCCCATATTTCTATTGGGGAGGACATTGACTTCATCAAAATTGTTTTGGAAGATCTCCTTGTTAAATAAACATATTGATCCTTTGGTTATACATTGCAAACAGATTTCATAGTTGTTTGCCTTCTTTTTTGTTCAGAATTTTGTATCTTATTTTATTTTTAATTTACTGACTGTTTAAGAGAGAGTGGGGGAGGGGGAAAGACAGAGAGACAGACAGACATCAATTTGTTGCTCCACTTATTTATGTCTTTATTGGTTGCTTCTTGCAGGTGCCCTGACCAGGGATCAAACCCACAACCTTGGTGCATCGGCGCAACACTAATCAACTGCACTAGGGCCAGGATTTCTTTTTTAAATAGGAAGATTTGCATGCTTATACAGTCACATACATCAGATTTTTCTTTATGTATATATGTATGTATGTATATTGTCATTCTATTAAACTTGTCCCAATTTTTCCCACTTTGCCCTCCTCTGCCCAGCCCACTCCCTATTCCCACAGTCAATCCCCACACCATTGTCCATGTCCGTTGTCATTCACATATGTTCTTTGACCCGTCCCTTCTTCTTTTCACCATTATCCCTCTTCCCCGCTCCTCACTGGCCACAGTCAGTCCATTCCATGAGTCTATGCCTCTGGTTCTATTTTGCTCGTTAGTTTATTCTGTCCATTACATTCCTCTTATAGGTGAGATCATATGGTGTTTTTCTATCACCAACTGGCTTATTTCACTTAGCATAATACTCTCCAGTTCCATCCATGCTGTCTCAGAAGGTAGCAGTTCCTTCTTTCTTTCTGCTGTGTAGTATTCCATTGTGTAAATGAACCAAAGTTTTTTGATCCACTCATCTATGATGGACACTCAGGCTGTTTCCAGCACTTGGCTATTGTAAATTGTACTGCTATGAACATAGAGGTGCACAGGTTCTTTTCACACAATTGGTGTTTTGGGATTCTTAGGGTGAGTTTTCTTCTGCTTTTATGCCCAGAAAAGTCTCTGGGCCCCAAGATCAGATACTTTTCACCCAAGTTTTCTTCAGCCCTTTCATGGACTTATTTTACATTTAACACCTTCTTACATCAGGAACTTCTTTTGCTGTGTGATGTGCAGATGGGTTTCTGATTGTCCATGCTGTTGCCGAGTATTCTTGTCTGTTCTGAATTGATCTATGTCTATTCTCATACCATTACCACATCAATTGAATTATTATAAGCTGTATAATGGGCCTTTATATCTGAAGGTAAGGCCCTCCCCCCCCCTTTTTTTTTACTGTAGCTTCAGAATTTGCTTGGCTATTTATGCTAGTTTAGTTTTTTAAAATAAATTTTAGAATTATTTTATTAATTGCCTTTGAGAAATCTTCCCCTTCAGGAATATAATGTTTCTCTCAATTTATTTAAGTACTCTTTTATATTCTTCCTTGATATTTTGTAGTTTTCCTCATAAGAGTCTTAACACAAGTAGTCTGTTTAAACACAAACTTAATTTCGGGTTTAAAAACCACTTTGATGCAAATAAAACAAAATAGCTGACAATTTCCTATTGTACAGATCACCCATGCATTTTTGAGATATTCCATACATTTGTAGAATACAGAAGAATTAATTCTAGTATCTGAATAATATCAAATCAGATATTTTATAAAAATAAAAAGATTTTTCTTTTTTATCACATGTGTCAAACAAGGTCAGATGTTTAAAACTCTCTATAACTTAATGTGTTTACTGAAAAATTTCCATAAGTTTTCACCTTATGACCTTGCATATCCAGTCAGAAAGTGAAAGCTATCATAATATTAGCAAATTGTTTCTTCTTTACAAAGCTATCAATGATTAAAATAATTTCTAAATTAATTGAGTGTTTTTAATTGAACCACAGGTCTGTTGGCTTTAGTTAATGAAGATGGCCAAAGCAATCATTTCTTGATATTCAGCTAATAGTTGACATCCTGGATTCAAACCTAGTACCTTCTTGCATTGACTTCTAAGTGACCTGTACTCAGCCTAGTTAATTTCCAAAGGTGCAACAAAATACTGTGCTGCCCATTCTATAGATAGAGTTCATCTCAGCAAGTAACAAACTCAATTTATACTAGAGAAATTATGTCGACTTTTTTTTCTACCAAAATAGTCACAGTTAAATGAAATGAATGGTAACCAGCTCATACTTGAAGACTGCTGTGGAGGATTAAAAAGTGAGAGATGATTGGAAATTTCTCTTCCTCAGCACTGTTGAGAATATGGACAGGAAATGCCCTAAGTGACACTCCCTGACAGGGAATTAATGGTAGGAAGTGACCTTGAAGCTAAGCTCCCAAGAAATATAAACACACTTTCCCTATCAGCTGAGGGCAGATAGTTCTGAAACAAAGGAAAGTGTAAATGAATGTTAATGGCAGTGAGAAGGAGTCAGTGTGGAGTGAGGACCTGGTTCCAACCAGGACATTCCAGCCATGCCCGACTGGGATTTTCGTTCAGCAGCAGTGCTCTCCGCCCCGCATGCCCACTCCTGCACTCTTAACCAGGATTTCCTCCCAGCTGCAGAGAAGTCCAGCTACTGAGTACTAAGTTTTTTCCATTGCAGTAAGTCGTGTGTTTCATCATCCACCTAAAATCACTATGAAAAAAAATGTCATTTTATTTCTTTCTTATTAATCCACATACCTAAACAACATACCTTTAAAGGCTATAAATTCCAAGATTTAAAATTTTATTTTTGCCTAGTCTGTTAGTCAGAAATTATAATAACTTAAAAGGATAAGGTTCTTCTAGAATAATTTACCTGAATTTTTAGAATCATTTATAAACTATGGCAATACAAATGCTCTGAAAATACCGACCCCTTGACCACCTAGTGAGTCAAAGGAGAGATTGTTGACCAATTTCTGATTAAAGTTGTTGAGATAAGTACACATTGAAAATGCTTCATTTCATTGCATAGTTTTAAAAATAAAGTGATTGTACTTAAATGATTATGGGTATTTATGATGTACCTTTAAAAATTATTTCACTTCCAAGTAATAGAAGACTCTGGATGAATGCGCTTAGACGATAAGGGATTGTTGTCTCGAACAACAAGAAGTCCAGTGGCATGTGACCCAGAACAAGGCTGATTCACCGCCTTGGCCACCTAGGCTCTGTGCTCCGGCGTCCTCAGAGTACTGTAAGGGATCGGTCATCTCCCCTCATTGTCTCAAAGCATTATTTCCAGACACGAAGTTAGCTGTAGAAGAATGTGACTGTTTCCTTATTGCTGTTTTTTAAGAGGAAGAAAATATTTTCCAGAAGTCCCCAGAAGACTTTCCCTCACATGTCATTGGCCAGATCCAGGCCACATGCCCACTCCTAGATTAATCACTGGCAAGAAGAATAAAATGGGCAATGTGGGTCGGACTAATCAGGGTGTCTACTCTGAATCACATGGGGAAGTGATAAATAAGCAAACAAGTTTGGGATTCTACTAGTAAGAAAGAAAGAGAAGGCTATTGAATAAACAACTGGCGTTAGAGAGTGATTTCATCATACATGCAGAGTAATCAATGAATGAGTTTTTAATCAGTACAAATATTTTAACATTTTAAGTAAAAAGAAAAAGCTACTAGTTATACATTTCTGATGTGCCATTAAACTTTGTATATATTTGTAAGATCACAGAGACGTTATGTAGTGTTGAAATTTTAAACTAATCTAGGTGTAACTTTGAGGAGATTTCATTTTTTGTTAATAAATTAAGGTAGAGAATCTACAGGTACATTTTTAATAGTACAAAGGACATCCAACAACTTTACAAGTGTCATTCATCTTCCACTGCTTTTCCCTCCAAACACAGATTAATCCAGTGGGAATGAAACTTGTAACAAGCTGTTGCTTCATCGGCTGCTAAAATCACTGTGCCCTTTTTCTTGCTATGAAATAATTTTCCACTCATGGTACAGTGGAAACACTCATCTGGAAGAAACCTGCATTTGTCCTGAGAGGTGCTGGCCTAGAGTTCAAACCAAATCCCATCAACCTAATTGCTCTTGCCATATGGTCTCAGGAGTGAAGAATTCTCCCTTTGTTTTCAACCTCACAGAGGGCAGAGCCCCTCAAGATATATTGCAAGAGAAGAGAGAAATATGACTTTTCATGATATCCTCCTCTTGGGTAGTTGCTTTTTTGGCACTGCTTGGTTATACACTTGGATGTTGCTACACATAAAAAAAATGTAAGTCTTTTCAATTGGGCGCAGTCCATTCTCACTTCTGATACTCGGCTTCTGAGAATTGACATGATCTCAGCCAGACATGCATCAGAGGTTCCTGTTGTGAGACTTGACCGTCCAAGCTGAAAGCCTGCCCCTGCCCGGGTCCCGTGGTCTCCACAGTTGGCAGAGGGAGGTGTCACTGGAGCACCACCTAGGCTCAGCCTTGGCAAGACTGTGTGTGCCATGATCCAGGTTTTGTCTGATAAGCCAGACTGTCTCATCCTTTAGTCCCTTTTGTATGTTCATCTCCCCTGCTGTGCCAGCTTTTGTCTCTGCTTTCTTCTTTATCCCTTTGCTCCATTCAAAATGCCATCTCAGAAAATGAATCCAGTAACCTCAACAGCACACAGGGGCAAGTGCTATAAGGTTAGAGACACATCTGCATTAATCCTTCCCTTCAATGTTCAAGTGAGACAAATCTCTAGGTCAAGGGATACATTTCTAACTGTGATATTTAGTCTTTAGTAAAAGCCAGTAAGAAAGATTTCTTTCCTGTTATTCTTTTCTTGCTTTCATTTTTAGGGTTTGGAATTCTTCCTGGGGACCTTAATATCCTCTCATACCTCAAGGTGCCTTCCTAGTATAAGACTGGGGGCTGTGGTGAAATGAAAGCAGACTTGGAAAGAATGGATTGCTACAGAGGATGTCAAGGTTTAGACTCAAGTCCATCGTATCAAGAAAGCTGCTCAACGACAAACCAGCTTTGGCAAATGAGAGTTGAGAGAGCGTTTTACCAAGTGTTGGATTCATGGTCTTGTATCCTTGGGTGGTCCTCTGGCCTTAGTGAACTAGACTGTCAGGAATACATTTGACTGAAGTAGGTACTTGAGTAAACTAAACCATTAGAAATATCTTAGAAAATCCCAAGCACCATATTTGTGTGCCTCATACAGCTAAAGCAGAGGGAAGGCATATTACATTGAAACGTTGCAAGAACTAAAAAAGTAAAATCATTAAAACAAGAAGAAAAAAAAAGATTCAAGAACCGAGAAGTTAAAGGATAAGAGTAGTTTTATACCACAACATTATATGAAACTATTTTTTGATGGCTAAAATTTAGCATGGCCCTTAGTATCAAGAGACAGTTGAGGGTACACAGGTCTTATTATTTCCCTTGTTCATTCATTTGGAGAGGACAAAAATTCTTTACTCTCATTTCAAGAACCTCTCATTTCATATTTTATATGGGGTAGAATTTTATATGGGGAACATTGAACAACACAGAAGATATGGTGGTTTATTGCTGGTGAACCAGGTCGGTTGGTCAAGTGAGGATAGCTATTTAAGAGTATTAGAGATATGAGAAGGTTGGGAGAGGTTTGTGGTAGGTGTAGTTGGGTTTTCATGGTAAATTTGACTCTTGACTGTTTACAAGATTAAGCAGTCTCAGATTTAATCCTGAGATTAAAGGAGGTACCAGAATCTATTTTAGGAACCTCAAAATATATGTTTTCTGGAATCATTACCTATGAAGCCAGGTTCTGGAGAGATAACATAAGCACCCACATCCTCTCCTGGGGAAAGGGCTTTATACAACCACACAGGGCTTTCACAGTGTTCAATCCACTGGTGACTCAGAAACAAAAATGGGATCAAAGTACTTTCTTGGAGCTCATATAGTCCCTCTTGTGCAAGCCTGAAAAGATGCCCAATGATAGCTATGGTAAACCATTTTGCCCTCTCCAGGAGAGATCAGACTGCTTGAATTTCTGAATCCTCTTTTTCTGGGCTCTTTAAAGAGAGAGATAACATCTAGCAAATTGGGTAGAATAAGATCTGAGCTGCTTTTACCCTGTAATCTTTACTCAGGGTAAAGCAAATTGTAGCCCCAAAGCCATCCAAGAGAAAATGAAAGGAGCCAAGTTCATCTGTCTGAGAACCAGGCGAGGCTTTGGATGGGAAAAGCAGCGCAGCACAAAGCCCCTTTCACCAGCTGCTCCTGTGATGCAGATGGTTTGCTATGGGTGGAGATAAGCTGGATTTATGTGAGGGGTCTCCCCAAAGGGTCTAGCATGCAATCTCCTCTCCTAGTCAAACAGGAAAGCTCATTCATCCATTAACAGCATCCAGGAGAAAATGGCTCTTGAAGATGGTATCTGTAAAAAAGCATTGTGTGCTAGTAAAAGACACTGCTTGTTTCCATGGAGGCGGAGGAATCATCCAGGCTTCCAGTTCTCGTCTGCCTCTTCTCTGAAAGGTCGCTGCCTAGATGTTCTCATTCAGAGCACCTGACGCTGTGGCTTCTGCCAGGATCCATTAGTTCCGTCTCGATGGCTCCCTTGGCGGATTAGAAAGAATTTAACATTAATGAGGGCCTGGGACACTAAAGCACTCCGCATCAACAACTCAACTGGGAGAGACACATACTCTGTCAAAGATGTGGATATTTGTTTTTTTCCATTCTAATGAAATTATACAACACTCATTATGCTTGTAATGCATTTATCTTGGCAGCCAACCTATTGAATGCTTGCTGATTACATCAACCATCAACTCCGATGTCCTACGAACACTACGAGTTAGTCCAGCTCAATCCAGTTCAAATTATCTGCCCTATTCAGTAATTATCTTCCTGTTGATCTAATTAATGTTCTGTGTTGTCACCTATTAGCAATATAGACATTGCTTTTAAGTCAGAAGTTCTCAGATTCCTGCGGTGGTTTTCATCCTGGGAAGGCATAGTTGCCCCGGGAGTGTCTGGAAATGTGTGTGCGTGTCGGGGGTGGCATTGTGGATTGTTCTGATTGCATTTTTGTAGGCGGGGACCCAGGATGCTAAACACCCTGAAACGTGTATGACAGAACCTTCCAATGAAGGATTCCCCCACCCAAAATACCCAAGTTGATTTACAAGCAGAGAAGTATTGCCCCGTATCCACCTCTCAGACCCAGGCTAGCCCCTCCTCAGGCATTCTGCTCATCCCCACCTGAAGCCAATCTCCTAAAACACACAACTAACAGCACTGCCACAGGCAATTAGCCTCAGCATCGCCCCCACAGTGAACCGTGCTACCACAGAGACCACCTGGCGCAAGGTCAAAAGACCGGTGCTTCAGGCTCCTTCCAACATTTGCCAGCGTCTTAACCTCTGTAAGCCTGTTTCCCCACCAGTCAAGTGAAGGCATCAGAAGTACCTAACACGGATGTAATCATTAAGCTAAATGAGGAGTGTGTGATCACTTTGTAAATAAGAGGGTCTGTACACATGATACCTATTATGTTGGTGTGGCCTGGTGTTTCTGCTGCCCGTGACACTTAGGGAAAAGAAGCGTAAGCCTGGTCCCCAGAAGTTCAAGAAAGTGAGCCTTTGGTCTTCCAAAAGAAGCATTCCTTTATTAGTTTAGGGAAGCCCTTCTTTCTCCATTCAGGGCTACACACATAAAAGGTGACGGCCATTCACGTTTCATGAAGGAATGCGCCAGAGCAGTTACGGAGTGAGTGCTAGTCTCCTCTGGCCTTTGGTCATGACTGGCCATTCAGGGCAGGGAATCAAGAGTTAGGGCAGAGGCAAGGCTGAGGTAAGAAGCCCTAAAGACTGGGGGGTCAATGTAGGGCAGGGTGAGTTTCAAGGCTGATCTGCCACATGGAAGAATTGTACAGCCTCCCAAGAGGCACTGATCTGGGATCTCCGTCTGAAGGTGTGGACACCTAGGGACTTGCACTGTCATGGGGGGAGACTGTGGTCCTTCCCGGAAGGGCCGGGGGACCTGGGGGACTAGCTGGTGGGAGTGGAGCAATCCTGTTTAAAGGCCAGAAGGATGGGGGTCAGGGGGGTGGTGGATTGGGGGGTTGAAAGGTACAAACTTCCAATTATAAATAAGTCACAGGGATGCAATGTACAGCATGGTAACTGTAGTTAGTATGCTGTTTTGCACATTTGAAGGTTGCTGAGAAGGGAGATCTTAAAAGTTCTCATTGTGCCCTGGCTGGTGTGACTCAGGGGGTTGGTTGTCCTCCTGCAAACCAAGGGTCACTTGTTGGATTCCCAGTCAGGGAGCTCACCTGGGTTGTGGGCCTGGTCCTGGTCAGGGGTGTGCAAGAGGCAACTGATCAATTTTACTTTTTCTCTTTCTCTCTCTCTCCCCCTCTCTTTTTCTTCTCTCTAAAAAAATAAGCAAAATCTTAAAAAAATTCTTATCACAAGAAAAATATTTATAACCACACATGGTAACATATTAACTAGATAAATTGTGGTAGTCATTTCACAGTGTATGCAAACACTGAATCACTATGTCGTACATCTGAAACGAATATAACATTATATGTCAATTAAACCTCAATTTAAAAAATCAGCAGGAATGGGAGGGGCTGTGACCAAATGTAAAGTCAAACATATTGGGTTGGCCAAACAGACTGTTACTGGGACTTCCGGCCAAGATGGAGGCATAGGTAGACACACTGTGCCTCCTCGCACAACCAAGATAGGGACAACAATTTAGAAACAGAATAACAACCAGAACTGGCAGAATATTGAACTGTATGGAAGTCAGACACCCAAGGAGTTAAATTAGACACCATCCTCCAGACCGGTAGGAGGGGCGGTGTCGGGAAGCCAGGCACGGGTCAAAGAGCAGAGAGCATTGGGAGAGGATGCATAAGGCAACCGGGGCGTGCAAGACCGCAGCAGGCAGACCCTGGGTGCGCAAGCTGCAACTGGCAGACCCCAGCCAAGGGATGGCAACCAGCAGACCCAGTGAGGTGGCAATTGTGAAGCAAGGCACTGTGTGTAACCCAGGGTCCCAGCACCGGGAAATAGACCCTTGGGGCACTGATTGAAAAGGAAAGTCCCACAGGGTGCACAAGGCCAGCCACACAGGAATTGGCACCAAAGGGGCCCAGTTTGCTCATGGGAAGTGGCAGAGGGCACTGAAATCCGACAGAGAGCAGAGCAAGTGCCATTGTTCCTTCTTGGACCCTGCCCCCACGTACAGCATCACAACCCAGTGACTGGGGTGCCCTGCCCTGGTGAACACCTAAGGCTCCACCCCTCATATGTAACAAGTGCAACAAGACCAAAAAACGCCCAAAGAGATGGCTCAAACAGGAGATCAATTGAAAGCCCCAGAACCTATCCTTTTAAGTGACCAAGAGATAGCCAACCTATCAGAGGCACAGTTCAAAGCAGTGGTGATCAGGATGCTCACCAAATTGGTTGACTTTGGTCGCAAACTAGATGGAAAAATGAAGGCTACAATAAGTGAAATGAAGGAAAATGCACAGGGAACCAATAGTGATGGAATGAAAGATGGGTCTCACATCATTGGAGTGGATCAGAAGGAAGAAAGAAACATACAATCAGAAAAGAATGAAGAAATAAGAGTTCAAAAAAATGAGGAGAGGTTTAGGAACCTCCAGGGCATCTTTAAATGTACCAACATCCAAATTATAGGGGTACCAGAAGGAGAAGAGGAAGAGTAACAAGTGGAAAAGATATTTGAACAAATAATGAAGGAGAACTTCCCTAATCTGGCAAAGGAAATAGACTTCCAGGAAGTCCAGGAAACTCAGAGAGTCCCAAAGAAGTTGGACCCAAGGAGGAACACACCAAGGCACATCATAATTACATTAGCCAAGGTAAAAATGAAGGAGAGAATCCGAGAAGCAGCAAGAGATAAGGGGATAGTCACCTGCAAAGGAGTTCCCATCAGACTGTCAGCTGACCTCTCAAAAGAGACCTTACAGGCAAGAAGGGGCTGGAAAGAAGTATTCCAAGTAATGAAAGACAAGGACCTACATCCAAGATTGCTCTATCCAGCAAAGCTTTCATTTGGAATGGAAGGGCAGATCAAGTGCTTCTCAGATAAGGTCAAGTTCAAGGAGTTCATCAGC
>CM052541.1:114290472-114392509 GCA_028533065.1 Trachops cirrhosus | reverse complement strand
AATGATAGGTAGAAAATAGACAGGGGGAGGGCAAGAATAGTAGGGGAAATGTAGAAATTAAAGAACTTATGACACATGGACATGAACTAAAGGGGGAATGTGGGTGGGAGAGGGTTTGCAGTGTGGAGGGGAATGAAGGGGGGTAATGGGACAACTGTAATAGCATAATTAATAAAATATATTAATAAAGAAGACTGTTACTTTTTTCCTGTAAAAAAAGACACTTTTTTATTTTCACTAATAACTTTATTGATTTGGGTATTTTGGGTATGTCGGCTCCCTCCTGCTATTGCCTTCTAGTGGGAAGAGGCTGGGGTACTTCTAAACCACTTCCCATGTGTAAGACAAGCCCCACAGCAAAGAGTTATTTGACCAAAATGTCAGTAGTACCAAGAAACTTCACAAACCATTTTTGACATGTTCGATCAGTCACAGCGCCTTCTCCATACACTGCACTTTGAGTTTCAGTTGCGTTTTTTTTACCTTTCTTGTAATAATTAAGCAGAATATGCCAAAATGTTGCATATTTTCTTCCATCTTCAACATTAAAGTGGTTGCACAAAAAAAACCAGTTTTGATAAACTTTTTTTTAAATGTACGCTGATATGACAGCTGTCACAATACAATCTAACAAAACTGTTTCTAATGAAGTTAAAGGCAACTAAGTTCTACTAGAGCCATCTTATGGGAAAAACAAGTGCACTGGACTTTTTGGCCAGCCCAGTGTCTTGGTGTGGGGTGACTGTGGGGAGGAACAGTTCAGTTTCTTCAAGGAAGGGTCCCAGATGGGACGTCAGTGCAGTGGAAGTCAAACCTGGCTGCCTGCACACCCAGGGTCACTGCTACTGTGAATAAATTTATTAAAAATTCCAGTGTTTTAAACCATTCAGTCCTTTAGAGATCTATTACCTATGTTGGTCTATTGATAAATACGGGATAATTTAAGAATTATCAGCTTGATTAAATAGACAAAATATTTCATTTAACAAATTATAAGAAATACATATTGTAAAAAGTTATGATGAGATAAGCAAAAATTTGAAAATTTTAGTCACTCATATTTGGGTGAATTTCTTTCATGTGTTATTACTGTTACATGTTTTTGAAATAAAAAACACTGAGGTCACACTTTATATACTCTTTTCTTTCTTTTACTTGCAAGACTGTAGCTTTCTGGTCTGTCTGAATCTGGCGCCTGTCAGTGTTTCATCCTCTAGGGAAACCAGAGTGGCCTGTGGGAGGTCAGGCGCGGGCTCCCGGGGCTGGGGCTCATTGTGCTGGCTTGGCCTGGAGACCTGATTCATATCCTCCCAGGGACCAGGAAGGTGGTGCGCCTTGATGGGAGGCCAAGCGGCCAGTGAGCCAAAGGAAAAGGTTACGTCTGCTGAAAACAATGCTCGGTGTCCTTGTGGGTGAGCCCCGGGCACTCCGAGCTGTTTCCTCGCATGAGCTTCAGTAGAACCAGGACTTTTGGACTCTTCAAAAAGGCATTGGTTTGTTTGTTTTGTTGATTAGGTTTCACTTGCAGGTGGGAAAGTGGAGACAGCTGTATTGAAACAACAATTTAAAAAATGATTAAAAAAGGGTATTGGTTGTCTTTCTGTTGTTTGTGTTATAGAAAAACACATCCACACACAAAACCCATAAAAATCATCCATAAGCCCACAAAGCAGGAACTGCTGTTGAATTTTTATTTCTGTGCTTTAGTCATATTTGTTCATTTAAAAAATCCAGCCAATGATGTCAACATCGTTAACATTTAGGTGTCATTATTTTTTTGGAAACAAAAGTGTGATCGTTCTGCCTGCAGCCTCTTCCCCCTGCAACCTCTCCTCCCCGACCCCCTTGTCTCCTACAGCCTCTTTTCCCCTGCTGTAGCAAACTAGCAGGAGCAGTTCCCCCAGGCACTCTCATCAGGTGGATACCTGGTAGTTTACTGAATGTATTACAATAATGGAAAATAGTATCCTATCGTTGAGTATTTAACTTATTTTCAACTTTAGACTTGTTTTCAAATAATGATTAGCATAGTAACAATGCAGGTAGGCAAACAACTGTGTAACCTACAAACAAAGTCACGATGAGTAAACCCCCGGTTACTCATGTATGCGACAGACAGACCGTGGGCAGGGAGAGCCACGGGCATGGACAAGTGGCTCTGCTTTGGAAGGACAGAGTCTACTCTGTCTGACCTTCCCGTTTCACACTGTGGGGAAATCGGCAGTCAGCAAAGCTAAACTACCTGTCCTGGTGACTTTGCACACAAACAGTACAAGCTGCAGCTTTCTGACTTCCGGTCTTGTTGCTATTATGTGGTTAATGTTTAAATTCAATGTTCTTAGATTACTAAAAATGAAATAAGAAAAGAAAAAGGTATGGGGGCTGCTAACAACCCCATCATTCAATCTACCTGAGGCTGACAGAAATGTGTATTTGTTATTTAAATATATTTGCATTATTTCTGAGCAATGGTGCCCTGCAAAGGTACTGTAAGTATTTGCTTTCTTCATTCCACGTGATTTTTATTTTAAAACTTTTCAGTGCCTCTTAAATTCATGCTGCCAGTTTTCTGTCAAGACATTTTTACCTGTTGCTAATTCATTGTCCCATCTCCTGGTCTTTTAGTTTCTATTTCTGTGAACCCTTGCTGCCACATCCTTTCTGTTAGTTCTCAGGTTCACAAAGCTAACTGTATTTAATAAAAGGACCTTTTCGTGCCTTTCATCAGGTTTGCATAATCCCTCGCACATCCCTGAGTCCGCAGCATCTGTTCTCCCTGACACTGCGATTTTGCATTCTGCTGTTGTAACCTTCCGAGCAGCCCACGTCACCACACCAGTGTGAAGCCAAACAGATGGCCGGCACCGCGCGCCCGGCTGTGCTCGCTCTTTGTACATGTAACACACTCTCTTGTCCTTTCCTCATTGCTTGCTAGTCTCTGCCCTCTGCTTCCTTTTCACCATTGTCTCTACAAGGACTCCCAATTCCAGGAGAACAATTTAAAATCCAATGAAAAAAATCACTGCTACAATATTGTGGTCTGTCATTCTTTTGGGGATCATCAATAAGCCTTTTATTTATTTACAGTACAAATCACATTTTTATTTACTAGTATTCTGAGCACATCTATCTCATTAATTCGTTGTTCCTCAGTTTACAATGACTTTATATTTAAAGAGGACCACAAATTAGATTGTGGAATATGAGATCTGTCCAGAAGGTATCCAGCCATGTAATATGAAAAATAGAGACATTTATTGAAGAAGATACAAGAACATTATACACAGGACAATGACACCTCAGTCTCCTTGAAAGTAAGCACCTTAGGACCTCACACAGAGTTCTCCCAATCCCCATCAGCTGCCCCGTTGCATTTTCCTGAATACATACATCAATGGTCTGAAATCTCTTCCCTTTCAAAGATGATTTTAGTTTTGGGCAAGCCAGAGTTGCAGGGTGCCAAATCTGGGATGTAGAGGGGCTGAGTCACCTGGGTGATTTCATGTTTCATCAAAAACCTTTGCATGAGATGCAATGTATGAGTGGGCATGTTGTCGTGATGAAGCAGCCAACCATTAGTTGCCCACAGCTGCAGCCTTCTGAATCATCAGAATAGTTTCCACGAAGGAATGCTCAAGCTTAACACAAAATTTGATGCAGATTCATTTCTCTACTCACCCAGTCATTTTGAATGCGATGGCCACACAGTGCACATGCTCACTCAACTGCTTCTACAGCCCCCACTGACTAGTACAGTGAAGTCGTCATTGTTCACACATGCACATTCCAGGCCACAGGTCACATCGATGTTGTGCAATCCCTTCTCATTATATCAATAATGGCTGCACTTTTTCCTGATAGATCTCATCATGCACTTCATTTACTTTGATGTAGGACTCAGGCAGGACTTCAGAGGCTGGCAATTCCTTTGTCTTGTTTTTCAGACTCACATAATAGTATATCAGTCTTGTGAAGGATTCTTCTCTCTGCCCAAATCACCCAGTTTAGTTTAACAGGCTACTTGGTTAAGACTAGAAGTTTTTAACTTCCAGCCTATATTAATATGCCAGTCCTAAACACTAATAAAAAATGGGAACATTATTCATAAAAATAAATTTGGGTGTGTGCTCAGACATATCTTTTAGAAAAATCAATGACTAATGTCCTAACACCTAATATTTTCAGGTTTAAAAATATAACTTCACTAATTCATATAATAAAAGGCTTAGAAGACATAAACAGAAAAACACACACTAGCATTCCAGGATCTGATTAGAACTGAAAAGGGGAGAAAAGTTATTAAGAGGTGCTTTGCTGCCCTCTGGTGGCCAATCATCTCAATAACAGAGTAATTTAGCAGCTCATTCGGAGGGGGCTGTTCTAATTCCCAGGCTTTGTAGGAAAGGAAACAGCACATGGGGTCCTGTGACTGGTCCAGACTGCAGTGGTCTGATTTACGGCATTCTTATTAAGGTTACTGGATGTTTTTGCACACACACATACACATACATACACACAAATAAGGCATATACACACGTACACATGCATGTATGTGTGTGTACACACAGAACAGGTCCTCGAATGTTTCATTCAACTTAACTCTTGTTTATGTCAATTATCCTATGGTAAATCTGGTTTTATAAAATGTCATTTTGCTTAAATTCACAGAAGCTATTGATGACAAGTGAGAACTTCATATGTATACTCATATATATTCATATATTCAGAAAATAATGATTATCAGGAAAATTCTTCCACAGTATTTTTTGATGTGGAATGAGCTGATATATTTTGATGAGAATCTGACAGAGAGTTATAATTTGGAATTGAATCAATAATCAGTTAAAATTCTTATTAAGGTCAATGAAAATTTTAAGAAAATATTTAGTATAAGTAGAAAAATTAATATTGAAAGAATATAAAATGTGCTTTGCTTTAGGTAAAAATCTGTTAAATGGAAGTCTTCTGTCATTCAGAAGGGATGATACTCCATATTTTGCTGTTTGTGTAAAACAAAGATTCCACACACATTCCTATACTTCTGTTTATCCATTTGGTGGTAACAGGCATTTTCGTGCAGTTTAAAATATTATTAATAAATATGACTTTTTTCAGAATATTTACAGATTTTGGATTTTTTCTTTCCTTCTTTCATTTATATTTTATTAATAGTTTTCCTGACTTGGAGCCACGTTTAGGGTAATTCCATATTCAAACATTCTTCCTTTCTTCTGACTTCCTTTAAATTCCAGTGAGATTTAATTAAAAGTATTAGATGCTTAAGGAGATGCAGGGTTGAGTCATGGATGTGACAGCCAGTGGGACAGAGTTGTCTCGGCTCCTAGTTCTGTCGCTCTGCCTGCCTCCTCATGCTGCTGGAGACCAGACAGCTGCGGAAAGGGGGAATGTGAGGACGACTGAAACTGCACGTCACAGTTATCTGAGGATTCCAATTCACAGATGAAATCGATAGCTTAGAGGAGCCATTAACATTTACGTTCTGATATAGCAACTTCTAGCTCGCATTTGAATTTGGGGATTTTTTTTTTACTTAATAAATTTACAGATTATCCTCAAATATTGCCTCTTGATCGAACTGGATAGACAACTACAAGATCGTAACATCTACAGTTTGTTGAGAGCAGACTAGGTGTGAGCCACTGTGCCAGCCTCCTCTGCATTGTAGTCCCTTAAATCTAAAACAAATATGAGGTACACCATCATTTTATGTATTTCTAAGAAATAAAAATATGTGCGATTAGAATATTACTAGGTGCTTTATTATCACTTAAAATTTTTGTTGTATACATATTCAAAAAGTTGTTTTGCACTTAGCTAAATGATGGTTTATTTAATCATGTATCACTCTTGTGCATATATGAGAAAGAAACACAAGCAAATTCAGTTGGTTGAGAAATTCTTAAAGGTTTGTAAAACAACTTTAGGGGGCCTAGAGTCTTTTTTCCTCCATTTTATTATTTTTTTCCATTATCATCTATCCCCTCTACAGTCTATTTTTATTAAATCACTTTTTGACTCGGAGTTGCTGCGGTTCTTGTTTCTCTGCTCAATATTGTCGTCTGCACTTCGAGGATGTAGGTGACAGAGCATTTCTTCGAAAGTGCTCCGCATTACCTCTGGGGTTTCCTTCCACACTGCCCACACCTGTGCTGCAAGCTTCACTGCGGTGCCTTCCTGAGGTGTCAGCAGGTTTGCGCGCAACTCTAGGGCCCACTCTCCTTCCTCAGGTGGATCTGAAGTGAACGGAAAGCCAAGGCCTTCGTTGCCAGTTGCCAGCCATGACCCCGGGTTAGGGTTAGTTTGCGCATGGGCGGGGATGACAGCTGGTTGTGACTGATCTCTGGCTAACGGGGAGTTAACAAGCTGTGGGTTGTAAGATACATTCCCATTCTGGAGATGCTCGGATGGGAGAGAACATGCTTTTCCAATTCAGTGAAGTAAGGTGTGATACCCTTTAATCTAGTCTTTGGTATAACTCAGTGAGGTAGGTATGACTTGCTCTGATTTATAGGTCACTCGGGGCAGCTATAGCAGTGAGGGAAGATTCAGAAAAACAGAAAACAGTCTTCACAGAGGGATGGTGGAGTTAGCCCTTTCATACATAATGAGAAAAACTGAAGAGTGGTTGCGCTTCAGATTCCCAGATATCACGATCCCTATTAATAGGGAAACAAGTGTATTATACATGGAGTGTTCAGAGGACCCAGAAAATAATATTTCACAGGTACTGCAGATATTACAAAAGCACTGATAAAATGTAAATAGCTTTTGGTTGTAATTTTTGAAAAACAAAGAGGCATTCCTTTTTTGTTTGTTTGTTTTTTTTTGGTATCAAAGCTGTCATGCTGCTTCAGGATCATGAAGTCTGGGCTCTTGGTATTGTTTTTGTAAACAGGCAGCAGGGCTGCTCCATGGAGAAATTTTGTTTTGCAGTAAAGACATAAAAGCCTTTTCAGAAGGAAGTGATTCTCAGCAGGACTTGGTGGCTAAGGGATTCATCCTATGGAAACAAGAATGTGTCAGCGTATTTCTCCAGGCATGCTCCAGGCAATGCTGGAGGAATTTAAGCTGCTAGCAAGCCCTCAGCATCTGGCCACAGGAGATACCTTTGGTGAGGAAATCACACAGCTATTCCATAAGGCAGTCATCATGTCCCATTGGCCACATTTCATGCAGCATCGCTCTTGTGTTGTTAGGAAGCCAGGTAGAAGAGAGATCTTTTTTCCCCTGGGACCGTTTGGCAGTGTCTGCAGACATTTTTCATTTGCAAGCCTAGTGGTGGTAGTGGCATCCAGTGGGTAGAGGCCAGGGATGCTGCTGAATCTCCAACAAGTCACAGGCCAAAAATTTATCAGGCCCCAAAGGTCAACGGTGCTGAGGCTTAGAGTCCCTGGTTTAGCCCCTAACAGTTCCTGAGCTCCCACAAATAGTGTCTTTGCTGGAAAGCCTGCCTGGGCTCCTCGGCCATGGGCTGCACAGCACCCTGTGCTCCCTGCCTTCACAGAACTTGGCTCTCTGTTCTGAAACCAATGGCACTGATGTACCTGTCTTCACATTGGCCTGAAGCTCCTTGAGGACCGGGAGCTTGGTTTGGTCACTATTGCGTCCCCAGACACACTGGCTTTGTGTCTGAGAACATTAAATTGCTACAAGTGGATGACAGAAACCGAATTAGAGCTAGGTTAGGTAAAATGTTGAAAAAGTCAACTTCAGCAGGGTCAGGGGTATAGCTGGAGTTCAGGAACAACAAAAGTTGGCAAGGCTCTCTCCCTGTCTCTCGTCTCTGCTTCTTTCTGTGTGTGACCCTTAATTCCCCACACTGTGAAACATGTCCACAGGCAGCTCCTGAGTTTTCAGTCCTATGGCTGCCTGCTCTGAAGAGGAACAGGCCCATCTTTCGGGGCCTTCAGTTCAAAAATTCTGAGGAAGGGCTAGGTTTCCCTCGTTGGCCTTCTTGGGTCAATCGTCCACCCTGAACTATTCAATTGTCGACAAAGCTAAACGCAGGAGCAGTTTCTAGAAAACGAGGAGTACTGGGCAGGCATGCACTGCACTGGAACACGGTAAACCTTCAGTGATTCTCTTCAGTGACTGAAAAGAAGAAGCCCAGAAGAACATAGCATGGGCCAAGCTGCATAGAAGAACCTCCAAGGACCTCTCATTTTCATGGGAAATGAATTTCTGATGAGAGGTGTTGTGGTTGGAAAGCACGTGTTTGAAGGAAGGCTCCTATTAGTTTCGGCTCTTTGGCCAAAATTTGCTAAAACCTTATTTATTTAACTACAACAGAAACGTTTTGGCCCATGTGACTCCAAAGTCTGGGACAGATTAAACTGCAGATGCAATTAGATTCGGGATCTCAGACAATGTCTACTCTTATCTTTGCTTGACCTGATTCTGTTCACAGACTGTGTCCGTACTTTGGGAAGAGTGGCCACAGGAAGTCCTAGACTCACGCCTTCCATGTTTAGCCATGAAAAAGAGAAATATCTCACACGTCAATATCTGAAAAGACTCTAATTGACTTTTCTTGGGTCTCAGGACCAACACTGACCCTTTCCTTTGGCTAGGAGAATAAAGACTTCTGGGTGTGTCTGCATCTGGGACCACTACTGAGAGGTAGAATGAGTTTGTGAATGGCAGTCCAGCTGTTGTCACATGGAGTTGGATCCCTCGAAGGGATTAGAAGAAGGGAGCTGAGAAAGCATGAAAGACAAAAATGTTGTCCATTGTGTCTCTCTAATGCTTACTATCCAGGTGACTTTGGAGAAAGAAACGTAATAACTCTGAGGCTATTACTATGTAAAATAAAAACAAAGGCTGCCTACTAAATATAAATAATAACAATAAAATTGTAGACATTTTAATTAGTACTACTTAGTTTTATACGCTGAATTGCCGTCTGGCTTGGGCTTTGACACACTTTTTCAAGATAACAACGCCTGTCGCTAACTGGCCAGGAGAGGAGGGAGAGTGATCAATATGTGAAGCCCTCTGCCTCCCGTCTCTCCCTCGGCTTCTGAGCCTTTGCTCTTCCCCCATTTGGGAGCTCAAATTTGATGCCAAAGCCTCAGTTGAGGGCTTATAGACTTAGAAGCTTCATCAGTGTTCTTTCCTTAGTAACTATAATACATGAGATGAGAAAAGGCCCTTCTGTTATAATGGAAAATTACAAACAAGAATAGAGAGAGTAGTGTCATAGCCCCTCTGTGCCCATCATCCTGCTCAGCAACCATCAACTCTTGCTACACGTGGGGGGGCTCCACCCTCAGGGCCCCCCAGCTGCCATGGAGGAGAATAAGTCTACCAAGACATGATCTGCTTGGGGAGGAAAGATGGCCAATCTCTCAAAGGAGAAGGGCCAAGAGCCTGTTCCTCAATGGGCTTTTGTTGGGTTCATTTGCACAGGAATACAGATAAAGCTCATTAATCATTGTAGGCAGTAAGGATCAAACAATAGATAACAAATAACTGTGAGGGCCTATTTTGAGTCAGGGTCAGATAGCTAAAGAACTCTAAAACTTTGAGGAACAAACTCACTTCTTGCTTGGACTTATCGTTTAATTGAGAGCATTCTAAACAAAGCAGGTTTCACAGGATTTTACATATTCTTTCTTAGGCCTGATCACCCAGGGAACCTTCCCTTTCCAGCACAGGGCTGCACCACCCTCTGTCATTGTTTCAGGCTTAGGTGGAGCAAGGGAAGTAAGGCAGCCAAGAGATTAGGAGACTTCTCACAGACATAATGAGGACTCAGGCTTTGTCAAAGCTGAGGGTCGAGGGTCCACCACCCCTTTTGCAGTACCCCCCAAAGTCCTTCCTAGGGGGCCTCCCACATGATCGTGCCTGTCTTAGGTTGTTCCCCTCTTGGGGAATCTTACCCATCATTGGCTAACCAACCAAGCATTGGGGGCCAGTTATGGATGAAGTAAAAGGAGCAGAAGCAGCACTCCTGCCAGGGAGATAAGCTTTTGTCTCCTTAGTGGCTTACAGTCCAAGGTTGTTCCCTCAGCCTTAGCCTTGGTGGGGGTTACAGCTTCTGAAACCAGGCAGGGCAGTTCTCAACAGTTACATACTGCATCGTTCCTGTCAGCATCTCTCTGTGCATCTTCACCAATCACCTAGCAGCAAATTTTATCTGCACTTCGTGCATATCTCTGAAAGATAAAAAGTCTTTTTTAAAAAATCACAATGCTATTGTCATACCTAAAAAATGAGCAATAATTCCTTAATGACATCACATAGCCAGATAGGGTTTACAGTTCTCTGATTGCCTCATTTATTCATTTATTTGAATTATTTATTTATTGAATTATTTAATTTATTTATCTTTTACAATTTTTTTGAGTTAGGGTTCAAATAAGGTCCATACATTATAATTGGTTGATGTGTCTCCTAAGTCTCTTTCAGTCTACAGCTCCCCACTTCATCTTTCTCTCTCGTTTTCCTTGCAGATTTTTAATTAAAAAACCAGTTGTTTGTCCTTTAGAGTCCCGCAGTCTGGCTTTTGCTGTTGGTATCCTTGTGGTGTTGTTTAGTGAGCTTCTCTGTTTATTGTTTCTGGAAATCAGCGACTGTGTTTTGAGGTTTGATCAGACTCGGGTTCAGCCCCCTCAGCAGGCCCACCCCATAGCTGGGGGTGAGTGCTTCCAGCACGAGTGTGGAGTGATTACTTGTCTCTGCTTCTGGGATCCTAGCAACCATTCATCCATTAATATTTAGGGATTGCAAAATGATGATGTACTAATTGTATCGTATCTTCTGAATTGATTAGCTGAAATGATAATTGCCCCATCACCTCTTAAGTCCCTCTGAGGTTTAATATGTATGGGAATGACAGAATAAAGGCCTGATTTTTCCCTATATTAAATAATGTATTGCTTTTCCCATCTTTTTCCTGATGACAAATGAAAACTGCTTTTTATTAACAAGGACTTAAATATGTTGGATATATTTTATTCCATTGTATATATTCTTCTTATTATTACTCTAATGCTCAAGTTAAGTGGTCCCATCTGTGGCCAGTGGGAATATATTCAAGTTAGTTCCTAAGTCTTTAAAAAAATTTAGACAGCTTTTTCACTTCATTTCTAAAATGGACACTATTATTAGCATTACCATGCAAAATAAATGTATGGATTGGTTTTCTCTCTTAATTGAAAAAAATTTTAAATGCTCTTTTTATTGAAGTATAACATATATACAGAAGAAAATGCAAGAGTGTTGAATGTATAGTTCAAATTTGCATGAGGTGAGCACACCAGTGTGCCCAGTGCCCATACCACGAAACAGAAACTGATCAGCGTGCTTTGGTGCTTCCCGGTCATTAGCCTTTCAAAGACACCCACTACCTGCCTCCTGGCCCCACAGATTCATTTGTCCTGTTTTGACTTTATATAGACAAGATCACATAGTATGTTCTTTTTTTTTATATCTGGTTTGTTTTATTCAACTTTTAGTTTGTGAAATGCATCCATGTTCTCATCTGTAACAATAGTTCATTCATTCTCTGTTATCAGATGTCAGCCCTCTTGGATGAATTCTCTGCCTTTTCAGTTCTCTTCAGACCTAGGCTGGAAACCATGCCCTGTCACTTCTACAGCTCTGTAGTCACTTGGGGTGAGCCACTACTGTCAGTCTGTATTTAAATAGAGGAATTAGACTCCACTTCTTGATGGAATAAATGCTTGGTAATTTGTACACATGTGTTACAACCAGTGCAGTTAATACGTGCAGGTCTTTTCTTTACGACTCTTGAGTCCTTCCCAAGATGAATTCTCTAGTCTACTGGTGAGGATGGGAGGTAGGTCTCTACTGGATATGCCTGTCTGCTGGTATTCTTAGACTAGGATGCAGAAAGGAAGGGAACTGCAGCTTGCTTGTGGGAGTGTCCATGGGTCAGGATACAGATTTTCATTTAATCCTCCTTTCTTCAACTGCACTGATTTTTCCTGAGCCCCGTCTCTGAGGTCAGATTCCTTGGGGGTCCGGGAGTCTAACTGCTCCATGTAATAAATCCTTTCAACACATCTCCATTCAGATGTCCACCTGTCCACCTTCATGATACTTAGTGCTTGCAAGTCTTGGGCCTTTCTAGGTGTTTTGGGTATCTCCTGTGCCTCTTTGGATTCACTTTCCATTTCTCTCTCCCCTGTTCTGGGGCCTCTTAAGGCCTTGGGAGGCTGACGGTGTGATGACACGCTGGGGCTCCCTATGCTCTGCACGCAGCCTCACAGCCTCGGTAACAGAGCTGTGCTGAACCGTGTGAGAGCCTGGCTCGCAATGGAGGGAAAGTCAGTAATCCTGATCCCATCTTAATTAAAAATGCTCTTATTTTGACCCTCATGGAATTTTTTGCATCCATTTTTACTTTTTAAGATATAAATTTAAAATATAATTTGTCTTGATTAGTGAGTGTTTGGGGCCCCAACTCCTTTACATTTTGGGGTGTTTTTTTTTCTTTACATTTTGCATACCCAAAGTGACTGATTCATTTACCTTCTCCTAGTTCTAGCCCCACTGTTTTCAATATTATGTTGCAAGACTCTATGCCTTATTAAAATCATCTGGAGAATGTTGACATGTTGGTTTGTAGGTTTGTTTAGTTGGCAGTCAGCTCGGTGAGGATCAGACCCCACGTCCTGTCCTGTCCCAGCTTCTCTCAGGGGTGGGTCTGTGGTCAGCCAACTTCAAAGGCCTTGCCATGCCTTGGGGCCTGCCTCTGGCTTCCCAGAGATCGGCTGGGACCGAGTGGTGGCTGATGTTGTAGTCCAGTTCTTAGTGCCTTTGCTCTGCTTCGTTGGGTGTGTGAAATGCCTGTGGCAGCAGAGGGTGATCCCAGGACTGTGCTGGCTCATGCACAGAATTGGGGGATCCCTTGCTGAGTTTTCCACCACACTCTCCAGCTCCCAAATTCTGGTTTCCTGATTCCTCTGTCCAGAAAGATGAGCTTTTCACAGAGTTGTAGCCTCCTGTGGGTTGTGCAGTGACAAGAGAATGGTCCTGCCCTCAGGAGATATTGTGAGTGACAAGAGAAAGGACAAAATAATGTGAGTTTCTGCCCTTCTCTTTTCACAATGAGGATGGCTTCTTCTGTCTTTCTCAGCATCAGTCACTGCACTACAAAAGTATTTAAGTATGCCATTTTCTTTTGCAGTGGCCTTCAATACAGTTAAAGAACTGAATATGATAAAGAACAGAGAGGACTGAGCAGAGCTGCCAGCATCATACAGAACACAGGGCGTTTAGATCAAACTGGGCAGCGAATTACTTGTGAAGAATCGGTAGTCCGCGCTCGGTGCTCAGCTCCACACCTTTGGTGTCAGGGCCCTGTCTCTGCCTGGCACCGGGCTGGGCACAGAGTGGGCACAAATCAGTATTTGCTAAAGAGTCCAGTGACCAACCTCAGCACCGTAACTATTTAAAGTCTGACTACAGAAAATTATATTTCCGAAGTTTTAAAATTCATAAAAGAGCTAATATTCATAAAAAGAGCATTAGGCAGGTGTCTCTCTTGGTAAGGACAGAAACTGGGGCCTCGGTGGCAGGGATGCGCAGGAGCGGGCTGAACGGGCTCGGAACTGCCCCGCTCTGGTTCACAGGCACGGGTTACTGACCCGTGGAAAGTAGACCCGAAGGATGGGGAGTCTTGAAACACAGTTCCCGCACGTGCCCAGCAGTATTCTGTCCTCCTCTTCTGGATTACTAATTAAGTCACCTGGAGAGAACTGTCAGAACTTAAAGCCCTGTGACCCAGATCGAGAGAAAGAAACTAAACTGAATACTCACTAATGTTGTTGTTGGAGAAGACTTCCCTGGAATGTATTTTAGCTTGTCTTTTGCTTATTCTTTCAGTGCACATTGCTTAGTGCTTATTTGGTGAGAGGCAGCGCGTGATACCCTCTGAGGGATGAGAGGAAATACTTATGTAAACGGCTGTGGTCATCACCACACTCTCCTCTCCTCTCCAGCTAACACTCGCCTGCAGGTTAAGGCGTCTAAGTCCTGGTGACACCGAAGCGCTCTGAGAGCTGCCAGTCTTCCCCTGTCATCTTTGCCTGCCCTTCACACTGTCCTCTCCAGCTGCCCTGACTGTCCTCTCAGGCACTCGTGTCCCTGCTAAGTTCCTGGCAGGCCATGTGACCCTCAGCAGTCCCCCCACCCTTCTCCCCTGAATTTGTAGTGGCTAGAGGGGCATCCTGGACCAAGCTGGCCAGTTAGATTCCTTCTCCTGATACCTTCAACTGAGACCAAGTTCTGAATTGGCTAGGCTGACATGCTGATGTGGACTCAGATGGAAAACTGCTGATCTGAGCAGACGGTTGGGGCTAGGTAGATAATTTCTAAGTGAAGTATATTGATCTGCACTGTTGATGGAGAGAGAATCTGAGCAAAGGGTCCACGGCAGCTCCTGAGAGAGATGGAGCGAGAATCCTGCCTGGCTCCTACTGGTGGCCCAGGCCCCTGCAAGGCAGCTCTACTTCTGCCTGGGACTCCAGAAGGTGCCCCAATTTCTTAGGGTAAAACTCACCCCTTTGAGTGCCAACTGGAGTAGATTTCTGAGTTCTTTGTTTTCTTTTAACAGCAGACAGCTTCTTGATTAAAATGACAAAACAATAAATTACAAGCTACATAAAAATATCAGCAATAATGTAAAAGAAGACAGCATATAATTCTCACTGGTTAATTAGAAAGTCAGGCATATAAACTTTACATCTTTTCCAAATTATCACTATTCTTCCCCTCCCCACATATCTGAGAATAAAAGTTAAAAATTTGTGCTTTGAAATTTTAAATTATTTTATTTCTGACTGATGATTTTTAAACATTTAATCATGGAGGGATATCTATCACCACTTTGGTGATAGCCCTTAGCATCTCCAGTTTCTTTGGTCAAAAACCACTTTTTGGCAAGACTGCCAACTTGAGATGCTTATGGCTTTTCATGCTGAGTTTGTTTTCTAAAGTTATTTTGATTTATGATGACTCAACTCCTTAGTCTATGTGGTTAACATTTTTCTTTGTGAGGGCTGTGGTCTTCATGGATTACCAAACCCTGCCTTTATGAAATATGAAATTAAAGGAACTATAGTTCTGTTTCTTACCTCAACTCATTTTATTCTCTCTTGGCTGTTTGGCGTCAAGGTGCCCAATGAGAAAGTGACTTCTTGCTAAACTGATCATCATCATGTAGTGAATTATTTTCAAGGCTTGTTTTCTTAGTGCCCTACCGAAGGGTTGGCAATCCTTTCTAAATTCTCTTCTTCAGAATATATTCTTTCTTATTTTCTCTGCTTTAGGGATATGGTTTCCCCTGAAGGAGTATTTCCTAAAGGGAAAGCCCATTTTCTTAGTGATAGAGAAAGTGTAGCATCTTTATCTTCTGACCCAAACCGTCTAAACTTTCCCATTGAAACTTTAACCCCTACCTTTCTCCATTTTCTGCAAAATAAATAAAAACACTGATTGCTTCTGCTTTTCTGAAGTTCATAGACACATGGTGTGAAAATTCTGATGGTGATTTTGGGTTCAAATGAGAAAAGCCCACAAAAGAAAATATTATAGTGTTGTAAAAGACTACCCTCTTGTCCCCCCAAAGTAAGGAAATTTCCCTGTTATTGAATCCCATAAGTGTCCCCAGGAAGACTGTGTAAAGGAGATCACATTTGTTTTCTTTGCTTTCTGTCACCGTTCTGATTGCAGTTCTTGGCTGTCTTCACTGATCAACTCATTCTGGTCTCCCAGAGACTTGTCCTTTCCCACTGGCCTCTCTTACCACCCTGGGGGTCCACCCAGCTGGCCTTCCTGTACTACAAAAGGATCTCTCTCCCCTTCTCATTCTAACAGAAATATTACATTGGTTGGAAAAATTTCAGATGCCTGAGGCAAGGGCTCCCACATAGCAGTTATGTGGGAAATGGCTCCCAAGGGCAGGAGCTGGGGTGGGGAAAGTGGAATGGAAAGGAGGGAGAAGCAATGTGGGGTATGCCCCAAGCTGGTCCCCACATCTCATCTTAGAACTTTTGAGAATCCTTCAGTCCCTAGGTCAACATGATTGCCTTTCACTCTGGAGGCTAAGCTTCTCAAGGAAAGAGAGCAGGGCTCTCCACTCTGCCCTTCCTATGTGCCACAAAGCTCATGACCCCAAGTTAGCACTCAGCAAATGTTTGTTCAATAAGGAATAAATGGCGAAGGCCCTCTTGTTGCTCCAATTATAATATGCAAGTGACTGTTTATTCCTCCTCTGTTTAGTGTGGTTCCTGGTCATTCCCTTATGGAATGATATGAGTCATAGTGAGTGAGTAAATGAATACATTTTAAAAATGCATGGAATATGGGGATGATATTTTGAAAATATTAAACTGATTTTTAAAATTTCCTTAACCTATGACACCCCTCAGCTCTCCCCACACATGGAATCAATGGATTTTGTTATTTTAATAAATACTCAGTCTAGAAAGAGAAGTTATACATTTTTTGGTTTTGATTCTCAGAGCTGACATTCTTGAGTCTAATGTCATCATTAGAAAGAGATTTTATAAATCCCCAAAGTTCCCTTTTACTCATCAAGAGTTAAGCCTGACTGACTCAAAGCAAAGAGTTTTATTGTAACCACTAGGGTCTGACCCTGTTTGCATATCATAATCACTTGGGGAGGCTGAGAAAAACACTAATGCCCATGTCTCCCTTCTAGGGACTCTGATTCAATGATTTGTTCTAAGATAAAAGTAAAGTTTCCCACATTATTCTAATGTGTAGCCTAAGTCAAGAGCACTTCTGTGAACACTTCTGTGGTGTTCCAAGGCCTGACAAGGTGACTTATGGCAGGACCCTGTCACACAGGACAGGGAGAAGCAGGAGAGCAGGGAAAAGAGGTCAGACAGAAAGAATGCAACTCCCTCCCAAGGGCTGAACCCTGGCATGGGGATGGGCAATGGGTGGTAGGAACACCCAGAAAAGTTGGGGGCTGCCTGGGTAGTAATAGTTTCTCAGGTGTTTCAAAGGAGAATTCTAAGCCACGTGGGGAGTCTTGTAGTCAACAGGATGTTCAGCATGGGGCTGCCTGGGTGATATTTTAGAAATATCTGAGGAATGTGACTAAGTGGTTGAGCCAGAAGGAAGCCCACAGCGCCCATCACCCTTCCCTTTGGTACAGCCAAGGTGGCTTGGAGTTTTTGGGACTCAACGGGGATGAAGAAGTGTCAACACAACACACTGACTGGAGAGGCCTGAGGTTGAGATGGGAGATTGCTGAATGCAGGAACCTCCTGCAAGAAGCTCTGGGAGGCATCACTACAGCGAGTGGCATCATGACACCCAAGAGACCAGGGGGGTCCAGTCTCTCTCAGTGGGCAACTGACCAGCAAAATCCTGGTGGGAAACTCTTGTCAGAAACCCTACCTCATGCAAGGGCAGGGACACCATCCCCTCCATCCAGCCATGACTCTGCAAATACATAGCCCTCATGGGAGTTGGAACTTGGAGTTGGAACTTTGAGTTGGATTAATATTCACTCCAAATCAATTAAGACCACTATACACTGGTTTAAGCCAGAATATGTTATTATTTTAAATTATCATATCTATGTTTTTCTTTTGTTACTAATAAAATGAGGGACAAGAGGGTAAGGTGAGAACAGTTATAGATAATAAAGTCATGTTTCTTATATGTCTGGGTTTTGTTATGTAAGTTGAGATGACACAAACAATATAAAAGAATAACTAAGATATTGACCAAGTAGCTCTAATAATTTCTCAGTCCTATTTCATATGAAGTAGCTCTTAGCACAGTGGCATAGTACTCAGTAATAAAAAGAAACTGCTAATACATGGAACGACATGAGTGAAATGCAAAAGCTATGATCTAAAGAAGCCAGACTCAAAAGAGTGCATGCTCTGTCAATCTATTAATATGAAGCTGAGGAATAGTTACAACAACATGTGGTGACAGGAGTCAAATGGTGATAACCACTGGGGTGGGGGTGGTCTTATTAACTGGAAGGGCATGAGGGAACTTTGGGTGATGGGAATGCTCTATATTTTGATCTGGGTGGCAGAGATATTAATGTGTACATATATAAAATATCATTGACTTGTCCACTTAAGAGTTGTGTATTTCATTATATATAAATTATAACTTAAAAGTACTAAAAATGTAGGGGGTAAAAGAGGAAAAGAGTCCTATTTATTTTTCACCCAAAGATTCTGGCTAAATTGTCAGAATATAAAGGCAAGTGTTGAAAAGTGAATGATGACAGATAAAAATATATGTGGTGCTTAAATATGCCAGCGGTTGAGTCAGTCAGTCCCCTGGAACAGTGGAGAGAGAAGACAAAAGACTTAGACATGAGCTATGAAGAAAATGTGTTTTCACCAAAAGCTCCTGGGCCTTCTCTAACTATTTCTTTCTCTCTCTTGGAAAATTTTAGATGCCGTTATGTTACCACAGCATTTTTCCAAAACTGTCCTCCTGGAATTGATTTGTCTAAAGACACACTGACTCCTTTAAAATAAAAACTAAGCTGTTAACACATCCTAATGACATTTTTTGGAGGAAAAATTGGTGATATAAGTGGCCTTAGAAGACCCAGGGATCATGCGTGTATGTGCTCTGAGCCCTTGGGAGAGTTGCTTCTTTCATTGTGGTGTAGTAGGAAAAATACTGCTTTCAACATCAAAAAGATGTGAGTTCTTGCCCTGGCCAATGGACTCAGTTGGTTGGAGTGTCGACCTGTAGACTTAAAGTTTACAGGTTTGATTCCTGATTCCCAGGGTACATACCCAGGTTGTAGGTTTGATCCCTGGTCAGGGCATGGACAAGAAGGCAACCACTCTATGTTGCTTTCTCATATTAGTGTTTTTTTTTTCTCTCTCTCTCTCTCTCAAAAGCAATGAAAAAAAATGTCCTTGAGTGAGGATAAAAAAAAAGATGTGAGTTCAGCATCTGACTTCACCATTTCCTACGTGGGTGATATTGGGGAGGCCACTTGATCTTTCAGAACCTTTGTTTCTTCATCTGTAAAAAGGAGATAACTTCTTTACAGATTGTCCTGTGGCAATGAAATTGGATCATGTATAAGAACTTGGCATATGAAAGACTCTCAGCAAGTGAGTGTGCATTATTTTTGGTACTATAGGACTGTAAGCAGCTACCTACCCAAGTATCACCATCAGTCATGGACCTTGGGTTGCACAGTGGTATGCTTTTAGAATTCTCTTTTTTGACTCCAAACTCAAATACTATCTTCTTCAAATTATATTTTGCCTTTTATCTCCCTTGTTACTTTATAAGGTGCCTAAATAAGAGTCCCTTTTCTGTTTGTGTGTGCACCATACCCTGACGCAATGCAAATGCAGATTACTCAAGGGCATGAATACCAGGAGGCAAGGATCACTGGAGCCGTTTTGGAGGTGAGCGCCATATTCCGGCACTAGGGATGAGGTTGAACCCGTTCCATGTGATCCCTGCAGGGTGGTGCGATGCACTGCTCTTGAGTCTTCTTGCTGGACTGCTGGGTAGTACAACTGCAGAGGCCGTGTTGGCATCTGAGTATGTGTAAAAGTAGTGCACTGGAAGATGCTCGAAAGGCCCATTTTCAAGGGACTTCTGGATGGAAACAAGGGGACTAGAAATTGAAAAGGCAAAGTACAACATTAGAAAATACCCTGCTATGGAGTAAGTGCGCCGGGGGAGGATTTGTTTCTATTTGTGCACAGCTGTATCTCCACAGTCAGAATAGTGCCTGACATGATAAACATTTAAACAATATATGTGGAATAAATGAATGAATGAATGAGTTTGAAATCTGCTTAATAACTGATTTCTAGTATGACATTATAAACAAACGATAGGAAATTTAGTCTATTATGTAAATATATGATACCGTTTTTATCATTAATGCTCAGAAAGTTGTTTTATAGTTAGATGAGTGTTACTTAAATTTTTACTTAAATATCTGAAGAATTTAGTTTTATAAAAAAATTTGTACATGGCATTTTCTTATAAAACATCTTTCTTTTTCTTGTTTGTATAGCAGAGTTATGAAAGGAAATAAGAAAATTGTAAGTCTACTGGAAACATTAATTCTGGAAATTGAGTTTTTAGTATTTTCATTATAATAGTATGTTTTAAGAAATTATTGTGGCAGGCACACTGGGAAACTGTCCTTGGTGAAATACACAAGGAAGATAATAAATTCAGTTACTCCATGTACACGACTGTAGGGAAAATAGTTTTTTCTTTAATCTCTATGAGACTGAGTAATGTATTTTATGTGAGTAACTTTAGCCACAGAAATAGAATTCAGTAAAATTTTGAAGGTAAATTTGAACTGTGGTGTCTGCCCTGCCTGGTTTCAGGAGCCGTAACCCCCCATGGCTAAGGCTGAGTAAGAAACCTCTGAGAACCAGGATACCTAAGGAGACAAAAACTTATTTCCCTGAACATGGGCACTGCCTGCTCTGCTATTACCTTCAGCTTGATCGGATAGTCAATGACAGGCAACCATTCTCTGGAAAGAATGGACCTAAGACAGACACGATCACGTGGGAATAAGCCATCAGGGAAGAGACTCAGGGGGCTGTGGAAGTGAGGGAGTGATCAACATCACCCCTGCCCCCTCGGCTTTGACAGTAGCCTGAGTCCTTGTTCTGGATGTGAGAGATCCAAGTCTCCTGGCAGCCTTTGTCTCCTCCGACTTAGGGCCTGCCTCAGGGCCTGAGGAAATAGCAGGGGTGGTGAGGCTCAGACTAGAGTCGATGGACACCTGGGGTAAATTAGACCTGGGGCATAAAATATGCAAAATCCTGTGAGACTTGCTTGCTAGGATGCTCTTGGATGTGTAGGCAGGAAATGAAACTAATCCTGTATCTGTTAGGTGATACCAGCCCCCAAACCCAGTGTGAGACTTTTGAACCCTATGTAAAATATCTACCTGTTTTGATCTTCTCTGCTAGAGTATGAATCCACATCCTGTATCCGTTCACCTACCCAATACTACCTAATAAAGAGCCTATTGAGACGGCGGCTTGGGGTTCTCTCCTTTGAGAGAGTGGCCAGGCCACTTGGAGGCACCCTCCCCTTGAGAGGGTAGCCATGCCGTCCCTATTCCTCCACAGGACTGGGTAGTCCGTGTGTATGTTTTCTCGTGTCTCATGAGCATCTGCAACATTTGCGATCACTGTGGGCCGGTGATTTGCAACATTGAACTCTGAAATTGGAGTTGCTCTTCACAATGGAAAATGGCTGAACTCAACAGACAAGTACAATTGTCCGCCACTCTCTTAACCTCCCACTGGTTTATGATCAGTTATTATTATGAAGATGACTTTGCTTTTAAGCACAGGAAGGCATCTGAGACAGGCTGAAGCAGCCTCCACCTCCATGCCAGTAAGTGTGTAAAGAGCCACAGACAAAATCAGATAAACAAGGCTCTCCCAACAAGAAAGAACATGTGGTCAAAATAGAATTGTTTCAGCATTTAAATTGGGATGGAAATTGACAGTTATTGCTCCCATATGAAAGAAAAATACAAATTTTTTTTAGCTTGGCATTAATTATTATTGGGGTTCTGGAGATATTATAATGACAGACTAGGAAGGCAGGGGGATACCTTCTGAGGCAATGGGACGAGAGTAGCAAGTTGTAACTTGTACTGGGAAACTGCTACTCTTTAGGGCAGAAAGCAAAATATAATTAACAGAATTGTGGATCTTTTCAAAGACCAGATATAGACACTGAGTTGTTTATTAAAAGTCTTGCCCTATTTCTCTATATGGCCCCAAGGATGACTACTTTTTTGTGTGTGTAATTTAAATTATATTTTATTTTTTATGCTAGTAGAGTTGTCCTAGTTTTTCCTCCTTTGTCCCCCTCTACCCAGCGCCCCCCCACCACTCCATCAGGCAATCTCCACAGCTTTGTCCATGTCCATGGGTCATACATATATGTTTTTTGGCTGCTCTATTTACTATGCTGTATTTTACATCCTCATGACTATTCTGTAACTACAAATTTGTACTTCTTAATCCCTTTACCTTTTTTGCCAATCTGCCCAACCCCCATCCCATTTGGCAACCACCAAAACATTCTCTGTATCTATGATTCTGTTTCTGTTCTGCTTGTATTTATTACCATTTTATTGTTCATATTTTGGGTCTTCTCCTTCTTAAAGAAGACCCTTTAGCATTTCACATAATTTTGGTTTGGTGATGACAAACTCCTTCCGCTTTTTCTTGTCTGGGAAGCTCTTTATCTGTCCTTTGATTCAAAATATAACCTCTCTGGGAATCAAAGTAGAGTGGATGAGGCTAAGAATCAAACCAGCAATTTAGAATATAAGGAAGCATAAAAGCACCTTCTTAGAACAACAGGAAGAAAAAAGGATCCAAAAAAATGAGGGAAGTGTAAGGAGCCTCTGGGACATCTTCAAACGTATGAACATCTGTATCATGTGGATGCCAAAAGTAGAAGAGAGAGACCAAGAAACTGAAAACCTATTTGAAAAAAATGACAGAAAACTTCTCTGCCTTGATGAAGGAAATAGAGATATCAGTCTAGGAAGCAGAGAGAGTCCCAAACAAGATAAATCAAAGATGCCCACTCTGAGACACATCATAATTAAAAATCCCAAAGGTTAAAGACAAAGAGAATCTTTTTTTTTTTAGACAAAGAAAAGACAAAGCATCAAGAGAAAGTCAGTTAGTTACATACAGGTGGTTTCCCATAAGACTGTCAGCTGATTTCGAAAAGAAACTTTGCAGGCCAGAAGGGATTGGCAAGAAGATCAAAGTGATGAAAAGCCAGGATCCACAACCTAGATTGCTCTACCCAGCAAAGGGTGACTACTTTGTTTCACAGATGGGACCTTAGGAATGCAAACAGCATTTTCCTGCAGCTGTCTTGAGAAACAAGCCAAGGTTCTGTCTCAACATAGTCAAGGAAGTCCCTTGGTTAGCAATTTCCACCTTAAAATTTCATTTGAATTGATAGCTATTGGTTGTCAGCAGTGTGACCCACCGTACTGACAACCTATAGCTATCGATTCAAATGAAATTTTAAGGTGAAAATTGCTGAGCTTTACTGAGTCTTAGTACTGAGCTTTAAAAGAGTCTCTTCCTGCTGAGGAACTGACTGAGCCTCCCAGAAAGTTTAATTGGGAATATTCCGCAGGATTCTTGCCCCATAAGTGCTGAGAACTGAGAACAGAAAGCCTCACTAACACAGACCTTTCCATGTGGCTTGTTGAAAAAAAAATGCACATGGAAGAAAGGAGATTCAGATCAAGGGTCCACTAGTTTTATTAACCTGAAGAGCTTTACAAAGTTTCTCTGTCTCCATTTCCTGTTCCACTGAAAGGAGATCATAGTGCTGATCTAAACTAGTACATCGTGTACTGGTTTTCCAATACTAGTATTTACCAGCCATGTCACTTTGGGCAAAACACATTGGAGTCTTTCCCCATCTGTAAAATGGAAGTAGATGACATATAAGCCAGGCGGTGAAATTCTAATGTATTTGAAAATGTTCTATGAAGTGTGAAGGAAGGTGCACACATTGATTTTGTCTTGTCCATGTGGCACCAGGTGGTCAGGACACAGGTCAGCTACCCTGCTCCTTGGGGATCCTTTGCTCGCTCCCATGTGTGGACAACCAGGGGAGTTTGTGTCCTCACGTCAGTGGGATTAGTAATATGACCTTAGGATGAGTTGAAGTAAAATGACAAATGCTTAGGTGGTCTAGATGGAACTCAGTTATGCTGAAATAATAATACAGGGCATTTAGAGCAGCTTTTCTAACACAAGTCATATATATACCTGTCTGAATCAAACTTTTACTTTTCCAAAATCTGCCTGTTCCAAATTATTCTCTCCTTCCCCAAGGTACAGCAGAAACCAAGTTATTCTTTTTATTAAGGTTTTATTTACAAAATCTAGAACCACACATTAGAGTGTATATCCAGAACTTTCAAACCCATTCCAACATCACTGTTTTAGTATTAAATACAGAGAAACTCAGTCATATGCTATTTGGAACAAGAGAGGAAAAGTGACCATTTTAAAAGCCAGTTACTGTTAATGACACTTCAGGGGAAGAAATGAGCATTAAAGTGAATGTGAGACTATAATTTTAAATTGGTCTGGACTAGATGAGATGTTTTAACTTTAATTCCTGCAGATGACCCCAATCAATGGGATATCTCCAAAATTAAGTTAAAGTTTAATGTAGAATACTATGAAGGCAGGACACGGAGAAAAAGAAATTCACATTTGTATTCAGCTGAGTTTAGACACCTTAATGCACTGTTCATACATGCATCATCCCATTTTGTCTTCACTACAACTCTGTGAGGTGGAAACTGTCTTTATTTCACTGACATTAAGACTGAGGCACAAAGAAAGGCCAGTGATTCCATGATGCGGAGGGGGAAGTGTGACTGCAGAGCTGAGGCCCAAACCGGAAACTCAGCTGGTGGTCGAGAACAATGCTCAAGTATCACAAAGGTGAAGCATTTTGATATTCATAATTCTTAGTGTGGTGTAACATTTTCACTTAAAGTGAAGGGCTGTTTATAGGCAGGACAGCTTGAAGAAATTGTTTATCTTCTAAGGAATATATCCTTTCATCGAGAAGCCTATAGGTTAGAGAGTAGGGGTGGAAGGTCTTGGAACAAAATTTATTGAATGGTAGTAGTAGTTATTGCCATTGTTATTTTTATTATGTAGTGGAGCTCTTGAGAAACTCATTTTAAATCAGAAAAAAGGTTCATTGCCCAGGAAATTTTTGAAACTGGGGATGTCCAATATTGTCACGTCCACTCATTGGTTGCTATAACGATGTATCAAGAAAAACATTCAAGAAAAGTAAATTGGTAGAACACGTTTGAAAGAGGAAAATAAATGAGATAAATCTCTTGAAAGAGTGAGCTAAGATCTGAGCTAAGAACCGTTCCATGACACAACTAAGGAAGATTCATGGAGATTTAAATGTGGAGAAAGGCATAGAAAGTATTTACTTAGTCAAAACAAAGTGACCGAGACCATATTGGTTTCGTCAAAACTAGATGAAAAACGACCCACCCATTGTTTTGGGCTAGACAGTGCCAAATAACTGGTTTGATAGATTTCTTTCTGACCCTGCATTTACCAAAATTTTGGCATTGAGAAGACACAACCTAAATCACAGGGCAGGGAGAGGTACTGAGGAGGATCACTTTACAGACACTTTAACTGGTTCTTAGCTAACAATAATGGCAGTAACTTGAATTTGTATAATTCCTTACAAAGTATTTTCACATAAGTGATCTCATTTGGGTGAGACTGACCTCAATTTGTGTTCTACAGTAATTCACTGTTACATGACCTTGAGGAAAAAATGGTTACTTGCAAAATAGTTGATCTTGGAAATTTATATAAGTACTAAGGCTTGCCCTTCTCCAGGGCTTTGGGGGAAATCTTTAACATCAGAATATTTTCTTTTCATCTGTTTATTTTTCTGGAATTTAATTACGTAAAGTATCACAAAGTGAATAGTATTCACATAGACTAATTGGATAAAGGCAACTGGAAACTTTTCATATCTTTCCTTGTAACTAGAGAGGCAGTATAGAGAATCAGACTGCCCAGGCTTGAAACCACTTTTTATTCCTTTCTAGCTGTGTGAATTCGGGTAAGTTACTTAGCTGCCCTATTCCTCCGTGTTCTTATCCTTAAATGATATGGATTAAAAAGGAATTCATGGGGTATACCAGTGGTTCTCAAGCTTCAACTGCCTCAAAATCACCTGGTGGTTGACTTAGAGGCAGTTAGGGAGGGAAGGGTCTCGGAGGTAGGGAAGGGATAGAGAATTTGCATTTCTAACAAGTTCTCAGGTGAGGCTGATGCAGTTCAGGAACTCAGGGAGTATTCAGTGAGATAATTATGTAACTAAAGTGCAATCAGAGGACCTGGAACATTGTAAGTTTTCAATAAATGTTATCCCTGTTGTCTTCTCCACACTATTGCCATCATTATGGTCATCAAATAGCTAATAATGAAAGAAGTCAATGGAAAAGCACTCCCCAAACTCTCACAGTTAAAATAACAAAATTAACACAAAACGGAGGTATTTTTCAGCATTCCTGAGCCATTACAATGGAACAAAGTAAACTGGGTATCCATGGTGGCCTCCTTGTGGGCTGCTCAGCCTGGGTCACAACAGTCGGTGGAATAAACCAAGACCAACCAAATGAGAAACACAAAGGCTTTTTATTCTGACCTGGCAATAGCAACAGAGTTGGACATGTTTTGACAGAGAATCAGAGGCAGAGGAGTGAGAAAGGAGTGTGGCAGAAAACCAGAAGGGCCCCAGGTATCTTGATTAGAGGCTGATGGCATGAGGCAGCCTGAGGACTTGGGTTTCTAAGTTCACAGGTGATGCTGATGCTTTTGGTATGGAGGGCCCCTTTGAAACCAGTGTTCTAGAATAGCAAAGGAACACATATGCATATACTTAGAAATTGTGATAAACTCTGAAAACAACACAGAGGATTACAATTTGATTGGGCAATCAGGGGAAAAGTCCTCCCAGATAAGTGACTTTCCTTCTACTCCCTCTTTCTGTTGCCCTTTGAGATCTTACGACTAACTGGGCTCTCAAAATATAGTGATGATTCCATGGCACTTTTAAAAACACTTATGAAAGCCTAGCTAAAATGGGAATTATGACACTGAGGAATTTAGAACTGAATTCTACATTTAAATGTCTTCAGGACCCATAGACCCTAGTGTTGCCTTTACATCATCCACCCTTTTAAATCTCTCCACAGTACTTGGCACCGTTGACCAACCATCCTTCCTGAAACTCTCTGTTTTCAGATGCCATGATGTTGCATTGAACTAGTTGTCTTTGACTTCTTTTATTTTTTTCCCTCTGTCTTCTTTACACCTTATTTCCTAATAGTGGCTATCCACCCGCATCTGCTCTAAGTTCTTGGTCCCATGTTACATTAACTAAACTGTTTTTCCATTTGCATGATTTGACAAGAAGTCTTTCAAAGCTCGATTTCCAAATACATTTTGCATCCCATCTGTCTGACACTTCCAAACACAGGATATCTTTCATCACTTTATACTTATCACGTGGGATTCAGAAGAGGGGGAGAGGTTAAAGATCCAGGAGGCAAAACGCACGACTGGTAGAGGAAGAGTCCTGAAGAAGTGAGATGAGTTGGCTTCTAAAACATAGTGAAGAAATTATTGTTTGACAGGAGGGAGTTCAACTTCTTTCATGTAGATGAGGATGGAAGAAGGAAAGGCAAAAAATAGTTGAGGATATGCTTGTAAATACGGGGAGAGTGCTGAAGCTGCAAGATCTCATATCCGAAAGTCTTCTTTTTTCAGTGAATTATGAGTTGAAGTCTTCTAATGGTGAGAGGGAAGATGGCAGGGAACAAAGTTTGAAAAAAGAGGGAGAGTTAGAGAGAAATTGACAGGCAAAGTCCAGAAGAATTTCTGAGCACAAAGTAATTACCTAATAAATAATCATTAATTTCTTTATGTTGTACCATGACAGCATATTTTTATGGTGATCTTTTTGAGTGAAATCTAAGAATTAATGTTTAGCTTATTATCCAAGTTGCTCTGGGGAATAACATTTGATTTAAGGTCTGTAATTTTTTAAAAAAGATTACCTATTGATTACAGGATACTCTTCAAGGTCTTTTGTATTTTTTTCCCTGATTTATCTCTCTAACATTATTTTTATGTACTCAGTGTGAGATTTTTCTCTAGTAACTGGTCTACTCTTTTTTCTCCCAAGTGCCTTTCTGTCTACACACTTTATTTACAGCATTTCCCTGGGTGGAATTCACTGATTCATGAGTTAATTTGTTTACACAAATTTTACTCATTCAAAAAATGTCAACTTAGTACCTGCTACATCAAACATTTGACAGGTGGGAAGGCTAGAAATGTGAATAACAGAGATTCCTGTCCTCAGTGAGTTCACATATTGCGGGGATGGAAAGGATACAAAATAAATAGTGCACGACACTAAATATAGCAAATCACTGTAGGTAAGAGAGTGAGATTTTTATCCATGCCTTAAAGAATGAGAAGGACCTTTCCTAGCAGAAAGAAGGGTGGTGAGGGGAAGAAAGATTGTTGTGCAAAAGGTATGCTGCACAAAAGGCAAGAGCATGAAAACATCAGCCATGTGGCGAGCACAGTGGGGAAGCGGACAGTGCAGGGAGGGAAGCAAGAGAGGGTCAACTGGGCGCTGGGCTGGAGAGAGAAGTCCTGTGGTGGAGGGCCTCATAGGAAAAGAAGCCACATGAACATGTTCAGGTGGAGAAGGCATGAAGTCTAGGCTACATGAGTTTGGCAGGGGTGAATAGGGTGATTTAACATGAAAAGAGCCTGAAAGCCTGGAAACTGAGTGGCTATTGTAATAGTTTAGGTTAGGGGTTGGCAAATTTTTTCTGTACAGGGCCAGATAGTAAATGTTTTCAGCTTTGTGGTTCACATATGTCTGTTGCAACTGCTCACCTATGTCGTGCTGTCAAAGCAGCTGTAGATAATTCATAAATGGATGAGCAAGGTTTTGTTTAAGTGCACGTGGCAAGGGTGGGGGGGTGGGTAGAAAAGTAGTGTGAGACAGAGTGGTGTCTGAAGTTAATTCTATTAGTTCTAATTTAAGAATCTAGCTGATGATGACATTATTTACTAAAATATTGTGTTGGCCAAAAAGTCTGTTTAGTTTTTTCCATAAAATAAAAGACACATTTTTCATTTCACCAATAAGTTTTTTGATTAAGATATTTTGAGTATGTTGGCTATCTCCTGCATGCTATATAACCTTGATTGTACTCAATTTGATTATTCCAACTTCAACTGGTCTCCTGACTGTGGAGCATTGCTCAGTGAGCCATCTCTAGCATGAAACTTCGCAAACCACTTGTGACACGTTCCATCAGTCACAGCACCTTCTCCACAAACTACACAAATCCTTCTTGCTTGTGTGTTTCAGCTGAGTTTTTACCTTTCTTGAAATGATAAAGCATAATAAGCTGAAAATGTTACATATTTTCTTTCATCTTCAATTTTAAAATGGCCACACGAAAATTCACCAATTTTGTTGTATTTTTAAATTCATGCTGATATGACATCTATCACATACCATCTAACAAAACGGTTTCAAGTGAAGTTAAAGACCACTAAGCACTATTAGAGCCATCATACAGCCCAATGGAAAACACCGAGAAGAAATAGGTTTTTATGGGAAAGCCGTCATTTGTTTTTAAGTGCCTGTGGAATATCTAAGTAGATTTGACTTCATCTAGCTCTCATATTTTCCTTATTTATGAAATATCTTTAAGAGATAATTGATTAAGTAATAATAAAATAATGGATGATTATAACTTGTATGAAAGTAAAATACACGTTAACCGTAGTACAAAGTTTAAGTTGAAGTGGAAGTATACTATTTTAAGATTCTTATATGATATAAGTGGTATGATATCATTTAAATATGCCCTATAATAAGATAAAGGGGTATACTTTAATACTAAAGTAACTACTTCAATGATTTTAAAATCATTTAGTTAATAAACCAAAAAAATAAAAGAAAGAAAATGGACCTACAACAAAATAGTCAAAAGAAGGCAGAGCAAGAAGAAAAAAAAGAGAAATAGGAACAAAAAATAGATGAGACAAAGAGAAAATAAATTGCAAGATAACAGATTTAAACCTAACCCTTTTGATAGTCCTATTAAATGTAAATTATCTAAACACCCCAATTAAAAGGTAGAGATGGTCAGATTGGATGAAAAAAAGATCCACCTATATGCTATAGAAGAAATATACTCCAAATATAAAGATGAAAAAAGTAAAAGGATGAAAAAATGGAAAAGTAATAGGATGAAGAAAAGAAACACCATGTTAATACTACTGAAAAGAAAGTGAGAGTAGCTATTACCGGGGGGAGACAAAGTAGCATTTCTCAGCAAATAATATTGTCAGGGGTAAAGAAAATCATTTCGTAATAATAAATGGGTCAGTTCATCAAAAGGACATAATAATCCCAGATATTCATTGGGAAAAATGTTTTGCCCAATTTATAGCTAAGTTCAACCATGGCTAGATAGGTGAGTTTTTGAACATTTTTCTGAATATTCCACCACATTAGTGATTCTGCGAGGTAGCCCCTCCCAACTATGAGCTTGTATTCTAAAACTAAAGTAATTGCTATTCAAATATTTTTGATGATTTTCATATTTACTATTAATGGATTTTTTTAGTGTTTAGAAATGCTATTTCTGTATCCACTTGCAAATAATTTTATTTCCATTTTTTCCCTGATGTAGTAGTTAATTTGGTTTATACTAAAAATCCAGCTTAATAACTTCTAACTTATTTGGAGTAGTTTTGAATAATTCTAAATTATTTCTAAATAATTAAAAAATAAAATTTAATTTAATGAATTATATATTTTAAACAGGAATGGAATGTTTTGAGATATATGTATATATTCAAGGAAGAGGAGAATTGACTTGCTTTTTGTAATATAGAAAACCAAATATCCTTCTAGACTTCCTATGATTTTAAGATATAATTTAAGGTTATACTGAATAGAAAACTTTTTAAAAGGCAGGTAGTAATTTTCATTTTTTAAAAACTATTTTGGTGTGTGGTGTTTTATAGTCAAATGTTCTACAGAGAATCTTCATTAGTAAGATTCTTAAAAGGTTCTATCCTCGTAGAAACTTAAACTTGTGGTTAAGACCGCATTCTCTGTGTGTCTATGCCATATCTTCTCCATGCTGAAATTACAGTGGTCTAGACCATCGTAAGAATCACGGACCGATACGTGGAACTTTTATTAACTTGGTTCCAAAACCTGGGACCCCCCACGATAAGACAGGAGGAGGGTGTCTGAGCCATCCTGAGGCTTTGTGCATTCCGAGTCTGTGACAGCATGGCCTAACCCTGTGACTTGCCTTTTTGAGCCTGGGCAGGCACATTGCTGCACAAACAGCCATCGTTGGGTGCATGTTCTCAGCTGAATAGAAAACTTACTTCCTGACAAACAACCCTTTTCATTTCCTCTCACCTATGAACTAAACTGTTATAAAGCAAGTAAAAACATTGAGCCACCTTGTATTATTCAGGCGATAATATAAAAATCAAGATAGGAAACGGTCCAATGTGGTTTCACAGATTTGGCTTTTGACTGGTTACTAATGTAAACTACATTTCCTGACTTCCTCCACTTCTGACTTCCTTCATCCCCCTTTGTCCTCCCAATAACCCTGCAGCTGGAACCAGTGTGTGTGTGAGAGAGAGAATGATTATAGGCGTACATAAAATACTGAATAAAGTAGTCCATAAAGTTAAAGAACCATTAATCTTGAAATTACAGTAGATTCATGTCTTGTAATAATGGTAGTAATAATAGGTATCATTTTTTGAGCCTGTATTATGTGTTTCAGGCTGTTATAAGTTGTAAATAGATATTGCTTTTCTTTTCCACTTTAAAATATTTTATTGTTTATGCTATTACAATTGCCCCACATTTCCCCCCTTCATCCTCCCCCACCCCCCCACTTCCATAATCAGTCCCCTCACCATTGTCTGTGTCCATGCATCCTTCATATATGTTCTTTAACTAATCCTTTCACCTCCTCTCAATCAGCGCCCCCTCCCCACCTCCCCTCTTACAGCTGTCAGTCTGTTGCATGATTCTATGCCTTTGGTTCTATTTTGCTCATTAGTTTATTCTGTTCATTACATTCTTCTTGTAAGTGAGATCATATGGTATTTTTCTTTCACTGACTGGCTTATTTCACTTAGCATAGTAGTCTCCAGTTCCATCTGTGCTGTCACAAACAGTATGAGTTCCTTCATTCTTTATGCTGCGTAGTATTTCATTGTATAAATATACCATAGATTTTTAAATTCATTCATTTACTGATGGGCACTTAGGCTGTTTCCAAATCTTGGCTAGTGTAAATAGTGCTGCTATGAACATGAAAATGCATAAATTTTTTTGAATTGGTGTTTCAGGATTCTTCAGGAAATTCCATAGTGATTTCACAGTGGCTGCACAAATCTGCATTCCCAACAACAGTGCACTAGGGTTCCCTTTTCTCCACATCTTCACCAGCACTTGTTGTTTGTTGATTTATTAATGATAGCCATTCCTGACAGATGTGGGGTGGTATCTCATTGTGGTTTTAATTTGCATCTCTCTGATGACTAGTGATGCTGAGCATCCTTTCATATGTCTTTGGGCCTTCTGTATGTCCTCCTTGGAGAAGTGTCTATTCAGGATTTTTGCCCATTTTTTGATTGGCTTGTTTGTCTTTCTTGTGTTGAGTTGTATAAATTCTTTATAAATTTTAGAGATTAAACCCTTGTCTGATGTATTGTTGGCAAATATGTTCTCCCATGAAGTCAGTTCCCTTTTCATTTTGATGATGGTTTCTTTAGCTGTGCAGAAGCTTTTTAATTTGATATAGTCCCATTTGTTTATTTTTCCTTTATTTTCCTTGCCCTAGGAGATATAGTGGGAAAATATTGCTATACAAGCTATCTGAAGTTTTACTGTCTGTGTTTGTTTTTCTTATTTTAACGATGAGAAGGCTGAAGTTAAAGAGGTTACATCACTTCTTCTAGGTCACACAGGGTAGGTGGTCAAGCTGGGAGGGATTAAATTATTAATTTATTATTTATTTATTTATTCTAGAGAGACAGGAAGGGAGGAAGGGGGAGGGAGAGAAGGAGGCAGGGAGAGAGAAAGAGAGAGAGATCCATTTGTTATTCTGCCTATTTGTGCATTCATAGGTTGCTTCTTATATGTGCCCTGACTGGTGATCAAACTCACAACCTTGGTGTATTGGGACAATGCTTTAACCAGCTGAGATACCCAACTAGGGACCAAGCTGAGATTTGAACTGAGATTTGTGCTGGACCCTAAACCTCAGCTCTGTACTATATGCCCCCCACATCCCATTCCTGCTTCTTGTAATTGTCTCCATGAAGCAGGAGTGGCTGCTGCTGGAAGATTAGGATTCAGCTGGCAAGGTGATCTCCGTGTAGCAGCTGTACCCCACGAGCACAGGCAATGAGCAAAGTTAGTCTTTTGCTGATTAGTATTTTTCTCCCTACCAACCATTAGTATGCTCTTCAGTTATGTATTTTAAAGTAGTAGGCAAAAATATATAGTGTAATAGGAGAGATCAATATTTACAGAGTAACCCCTTCCAAGAATTTGTAAATATTTTTTAATGTGGTAATTTTAAGTTTTATTTTGTCATTAGTTCTGCCAGATGGTTTTTTTAGGTAAGCTATCAAGTGTTTCTGCCTTTGCTGCATCTGTAGGTGTAGCTTTCATCAACTGCAAGATGTTTGGCCATTCTGTGACTCGTTAATGCTTGAATATGACTTGTCATTCATTCACAGTATTTCCTGGGCTTTGCAGGTTTTGTGGAAAACATGACAAGCAGAGTTGCTACTTAATTTTTTTCTAGTGCAAAGACAGATAGGTAATTAGCAAATAGCTGGAGAATAGTAACCCCTGTCAGCTCTTTGGTACAGCGGTAGTAATACATTATGCCATGCCTCTCTTACGGTTGGGAGTATGTCTTAAAACTAGTAGCAAATGAAGCAACAATTATACACTGACCTTGGTAGTGCAAAAGGTATTCTTGTGCTGTGGCTAGAGTTCACTATGCATATTGTCATATCAAATTTGAGATGAAATAGATTTAAAAGTAGTTAAGCATCATTAATTGAAAAGAATCCCTTTTTTTTTTTAAAAAAAACTTGGACCTTAAAAGTATTTGTAGCTGCCACTGTGAAGATAAATTTATATTCTTGGTTTGTGTAACTTTCAATTTATTTTGACTCATGTAATTAAAGCTCTGAGAAATACTTCAAGAATTTGGGGGGTAAATCGTAAATCCCTTAAAATAAAGACATTTATAATTTTTACTTCTAAAGGCAAAACATGACTATAGTTTCAGCAGAATCCCAAGTATCTGCAGCTATTCAATTACTTATTTTCCATATTTGATATTGAAAGCTTGGGATAAAAGAGAAAAGGGGACTTTTTACATGTAGAAGGTAAAGAAGAATATTTTGCAAAGTTTGATACTGAGCTGAGCCTAATCTATATGTTGAGAAAGTTGTGTGGTTATTTTTCTAGATGAGAGGTTATTAAACTTCATAGCTCATGCTGCGAAGTTTGCAGAGAATTAAGGATCTAATGACGTGGAGGAAGGATTTGTGACGTTAGGATAGAAATGAGTCTGCTTAATTTAAACAAAACAGGATTTAAAGACATAAAATGAGGGCCATCAGAAAAAATGACTCATACTAATTCTTCAGTCACTTTCTAGAGACAATGTGATTATGAGTCATAGTAGGTGAATTATTGGAGTAATGATGTAAATATAATTAGAAATGGGTTGCTAACAACCTCTGGGCTGAGTTTTAAGTCACCTGTGCTATCTCTTGCCTCTTTAGAATATGTGAATTTTTTTTTACATGGATAGCAAAGCACCCAGCTCCCAGCTGCACAGTGGGCAGCCTGATCTCAGATTTACGGGTTTGTACCCTGTCTTATTTATATTCTGTAAGATAGCCAGTCGGTGCCTCATTACCAACTTACCTCTTCTCAACAAGCATCTTAGCTGCAGGTGCCGGGTTAGTCCCCGTAGAGATGGTCGCACTGCCAGGGCTGTGCTAAGTGCATCATATGGATGATTGTCTCATTAGTCCTCACAACAACCCTAGGAAACAAATACTGTGATTATCTTTATTTATGTTTTGAAGAAACAAATCTCTTAGGACAGTAACTTGCCCAAGAGTAGCTAGTTAGTAACTGCTAGAGCCAGAATTTGATACCAGGCCTATTTGATCATGTTGAGTTCATGTTCCTGACCATTATTTCAAGGTGAGCATAATTCTCTGAAGTTTTTCTAAGTTCCTCACTGACTTCAGACCACCCCTTTCTTGCCTTGGACTCCCCTATCTGGGGGCTTCTAGCTGCTGATCTGTTACCTGAAATTTCTTCTTATGCTTCATTTCCCCCTTCACCATGTGTGGGCTTCTGGAAAAATGTGCATTTTTTTGTTTCTGGTTCCATTACTTCAGTCTCTTCCATTCTTAGGCCAAACTATCTTATTTCGTTGTCCATATTTACTATAGACCTTGTGGCATAAAGCTCACATTTTAATTTAAAAATATAATGAGATAATAATGGTTTATTCTCACATGTAAGCCAGAATTTCTGAAACCTAGAGCTTATTAATCAAAACCAAGTTGTTGGATTTTAAAAATGTTTACAGAGTTTTAGAGAATTTAAAGAAAATACATGATAGTAAGAGAGGTTCACAAAAAGTATTAAATGAAAGTGATAATGTTTTATATCATCTATTGCAAATTAGGTTAACTTGATCATACTGGTTTATATAAAAAGGAAATATGATCCATTCTGAAGATACATTTGTCTCCACAAACCATTTCCTAAATATGTAATTGAAATGAAAGCATTTCCTCTTCTTTGTTAAGATTTTCTCCTTATGGAGTCCAGGAGCCCCACAGAAGTGACCTTGGGGATAGATGCAGGTGTACATGTCTGGTATCAATTAAGATTAAGTCATTCTTGTGTAGCACACTATTGTCCCTGATCAAGTCACCATAGAATTAAATATGTTTTAAGTTGAATAGATTAATAATAGAAGTAATAGTTATTTCATAAAGGGTTTTTTTAAATTTTCTATATAACTTGAAATAGTTACTTTACTACCAATAAATGTCTAAAAATTTTTGAAGAATTGCTTCAACTGATCACTATGTAATATTGTCAAGAAGAGAGAAACAAGGCTGTCATTTTGATTCATGATGCTAGATTACATTATTGTGATGCAACATCACTAAATTATAATTAGATTTTAGAACCTTTCTTCTGGCAAGATTTGAGAGCCTGATCAAATTAGGAAGAAGGCAGTTCTGTGTAAGGGAGAAACTATGGATGTCCCAGGGTCCACGCTGCAGCTACTTTCCAGAGTGGGAAAATGTGGTTATCCTGTTGCTTATAATTCAATATATTTTTATAATTTTCCAGGTTGTTTAAATCAATATATGTTAATTATAAATTATATTTCAATATAGTAAATTTAAGCTAACTGGAGAACCCAATTATTCAAATTACTGCCATTGACTAGTTTCAGAAAAGTTAAAAGTTTCAAAATTTAAATATTTTTTCAGTTTGTATATATGCACTTAATTATAATGTGTGAATAACTTTGGTAATGAAAGACAACATATCTATCTAGTCAGATATATTAAAATAGGATAATGTGTTTTCCCAAACTGCTCTTGCTTTGAATTAAAACTCTTACTCAGTTACTGAAATGCATCTAATTAACGACTGTGGGAGAATGACACTGTCATAGAGAGTGCATGAATGATCGCGTTCACGTGGAAGAAGTAGGTGGGTGCAGTTCCATGACTGCCCGGATGTGGGACATCTGTTTCCGCCTTGCTTTCCCCTGATTAGGTGTTGGTCTTTCTTCCATGCCACTGACACCTTCCTGTCCAGGTGTCTAGTATCCTTGTCTACCTCATGTTTGGGGCCAGTGAAGGGACAGACAATGACTTTTATGACTCATGGCACAGCAAACAGCATGTTTGTGCTATTTCCCCTTGCCCAAAGTTCCATGGGGGCCATATTTTGGGTCCAGATTTATACCTACACATGCGGAAGCTTTCATTATAGGACAGAGACCCTGACCTCATGGAATCTCATTTTTTTTAATGGTTAGTAAGCATGCCTTTCCTTTGATCTGAAGGGACAAAACATTTCTAATTTCTAAGACGGATGAGAACACAAATACCCTCGAACATACAGTCTGGGACAAAGGACAGTCAGTGCCTCTGCTCAAAAGATGTGCAGAAACATGAGAGGCCCGTGGAGAATTGGTTCTTAACTGTGTTGTGATAAAGACCTGTGCCTAATTACAAGTTTTGCAATTTCTATCTGTTTTCTACTCCTAGTGAATGGACCTGTTAAGTTTTGTAAAATTCCTACAAAACTTATCTGTAAAATTCAGTGTTCTCTCAACTACTATGTATTTAATGCTCCTGGTGTTCAGGCGCTGTTCTAGACGCTTAAAGTAATAAATAAAGCAGACAAAAGTCTCTGCTCTTACAAAGTTTACATTTCACTGGACTTACACTGATAATTAAAAAAAATTAAAGGTTTATAGTGAGTCAAAGATACTAATGCCCTGGAAAAAATAAGACAGCGAAGAAGGAAAAAGAGTCCCGGGTGGAGTGTTGGGGCAGAAGGCACTGCGAGAAAAAGTTTGCTAGGTTTGTTTAATAAGGTGACAAACAGAACTCTGAAAGAGGTGGAGGTGTAAGCTATATGAATACTAAAGGAAAGAGTTTTTAGCCAAACAAAATAAGAAATGTGAAGCCTTGAGATAGGTCCTACTTGGTGATTTGGAGAAATAGCAAGGGGGTCATATGGCTGGTGGAGCAAGAGGGAGAGAAGTATAAGGTAATGTGAGAAAGTGGTGTGTGTATGTGTTACGTTAGATGCTGGAGGTTATTGTAGGAACTTTGGTAATTACTCTGGGTGACATAGAAAGTCATTGGAGGGCTGTGAGATAAGAAATGCAAGGTCGTATTTTAAAATAAGGGCATGGGTTGAGAATACCCTGGTGAAGTGCAAGACAAGAAGCAGGGAGATCATTAGGAGGCTATTGTACTAATCGAGGAGAGAGTTGGTGATCTGGAATAAGGTGAAGAAAAGTAATTAAATTTTAGATGTATTTTGAAGGTAAAATGAACAAGATTTGCTGAGGAATTAGATACAGAGAAAAAGGGGAAGAAAAGAATCAAGGATTATTCTGGAGCTTTTGAACATGCACTTAGAAGGATGGAGTAGCAATGTGGAAGGCTATGAGAGAAACGCTTTTAGGGGGTGGGATAAGATCGATTGTGGGTGTGTTTTACTTTGAGAGACATTCACTATTCAAGTGGAGGTGTCGCTGTTAGAAACAGGAACATGGGGTGTAAATATCTGGATGATGTTTAAAGCTGTGAGGCTAGAGGAAGCTACTAGTGACTATATTAAAAAAGAGGAAGAAGTCTAATGATCGAATCCTGAGATACTCCAGAATTTAGGTACGGGGGAAATTCAAATGATGGAAATAGCATAGACTCGCACAATTAAGGAGGATTTGCTAAGGATCCTGACAGATATTATGCGAGACAGCTTGTCAGGTGTGCTCCATGGCTAAAGTCCCAAGGTTTGATGGAGGACTTCAGATGGGGCTGATCTCTTTGTTGCCTGCCAGCTAATCGATTTGCCCAAAACTGCATGAGAAGATCCATTATTCCAGACTTCCTGTGGGTTTTACCAGACTTCTCTTTCCTCTTTGCCTCTGCCTAACGAACATGTGTGTGAACTTCTGCATGCAAAGTAACTAGAGTGCCAAATAACTACCTAAATGTCTCTGAGTTATTCCTGGACAATGGAGATAAGAGTCCCCAAAATGTGGATGGTGGTGTCATAGAAACCAAGTAAAGAAGGAGTTTTGAGAAGGGGCATGGGATCATCCAATGCGGAGTACTGCTGAAAAGTCAAGGGAGATGATGACTAAGGATTCACTGTTTGACTGACAACTTTGTAGTTGACGACCATGACAAGAGCAGCTTTGAAGAAGAGGCAAAAGTTTAATGAAGTGGGTTTAATGAAGTGTGAGTGTGTGGGGGGGGGCGGTGTATGTAGGAAGAGTTTCAGATAACGGGTACAGACAATTTCAAGAAGTTTTATTGAAAAGTAGACCCAAGAAATGGGGTAGTAGCTAGTGTTGTCAATACTAGATGCATACATTTTTTTTAAGATGGGAAAATGTACAGCACGTTTGTAGGTTGATGAGAATAATCCATTAGAGAAGGAAAAATCAGTGATGTCAGGAGAGGTATGGTTCAGAAAGTAAGGGGTCAGGGTTCAGTGCACACATGGGAAGGTTGCCCTTGGTTAGACACAAGATGGATTTTAACAGGAGCAATAGCAGAGTGTACAAGCACAGGTGAGGGTAAGTGGGTGGAGGTAGCTGTGAGAGAGCATGACAGTTTTCTCCTAGTAGTTTCTTATTTTTCCCTTGAAATGGAAATCGGAAGCATGACTGTCAGCTAAGACTAAGGAGTGGGGTGAAGGTGTTGAAGGTTTGATGACAGAAAATTTTTGAGGAAGAATTTAGGGGAGTGGGAAATAGAGTTGAATTTCCAGGTAGCACTCAGGGTTAGTGAACACATATTTAACTCAAGACCCATCAGCGTGGGTCTTGACTATTTTTCTTTAGTTGTGTTTAACTTCACAGGTACAAATTAGGTTGGGCAGAGTTGAATTTAACCAGAGTGTGGGTCCCACTAAGAGTACAAGGAAGAGACAGAGATGTGAGGCTGTGTGCAAAAGTAAAATTATATGGATGGAGCATGGGTCTGGAGGAAGGTGCGTCAGGGAGGTACAAGGGACTATGAAAACTACAATTAATGGACTGCACATCTATTGTCATTGAAGTATTATGGGGACAGAAAAAGTAGAGGGATTGAGCTAGAGAGATAGGAGGTGGTGGTCAGAAAAGGCAATGTTTGAAGGAGAGATTATGGAGGGACTAGTATTTGTAACAGCAGGCATGCCATTGATATGACCACGGGATGAGGGGACTGAAATAAAATAAAGGTCATTGTTGTGTGAGGCGAGAGGGAGGTCAAGAAATCAAGATTCTGGAATGTTGGGTGAATCATTTACAGGGGTTTTGAAGTTTCTGAAAGTTATGAGATGGGTAACTCCTGTACAGGGAACTGAAATCTTCACACATTGAGGAGGGATCACCTAGGAGTCCATAGCTGATGGCGACAAGGAGGCACAGGGACTGCGGCAGGGGGCCGTCATGTTATTGGGAGAATTAAAGACATGGAAGCTTTTGTGTGGTTCCAGGCGCACAGTAAAGTTCAAGAAATCATTTTTGAAGTTATTTCCTTAGTTCTGAATGTAAAGAGCTTAGAGGTTATCGCTTCCATTCTTACAATAAAAGCTGAACAAACTGAAAATCAGCGAGTCTTTTTGACCTATCAGAGAACTGAGGGTGTGGGGCAAACTGCCACTCAGACCTGGAAAGAGCATGATTCCGACTCTACAGGCAAGTTCATGCAGGTGAGTTCAGAGATCTGCTGAACTGGAGCAGAAGCCACTAGAGCCATGAACCAGTAGAAACCCTCACGTGATCATTTTGATGACTTGCTGGAGGTTGACTGTGGACTAGCATGAAAATGAGAAACTCCTAGAGGCTGCAGTCTTCAGTCCTAAATGACACTTCTGGAGAAGTAATGAGCCTCAGCCAGGGCTTAAAATTGAGCACCCTATAACCCAGTCTGCTGCTCAGACTTTTTAATGTCAAATCTCTGAGTATTTTTTTTGTAAAAGTATAATTATTTTTTAAAATAAGAATAATCAGCTTGAAGATATTTTAATTATAGTTTTACAATTTATATGAATTTTCTAATTTATCATTTGAATCCATTGCAGTTCAGGATATGCCCATGCAATTGCAATAGAGAAACAGATTAAGTACCATGTTCAAAAAGGAAATTGTTCGTCAGTAACATCACAGTTACCATGGATGTGCTTTTAAGCCATTATTTCATGGGGAAGGGAAAAGGATTCAATTAGCCTAATTCAGGTAAAGATGCGTGTGCAAGAACAGAGTTGGGATGGGGAAGAGGGTGAGGGGGGATGGAAGGAGGAAGGAAGAAAGAGAAGAAGTAAGAAATCTCCCAGGAAGCTAGGCACAGCCTCCAGAGAATGGAAACTGTCATTTGGAAATGGGAAAGATTCAAGATTCAACCTCGATCTAAAGATAAACCTTTCTAATGGCCCCTCAGGAGAAGGAATCAGAGATCATGGCTCTTTATTTTTTTCTCATATATGTTTCTGCAGGCAACTGACTGATTCTCTCCATGGTTGTAAATTTAAATTTCAGAAATGGAGAATCTTATTGGTGCAACCAGTCATCTTTGGCCACGTTTGTGTAGAGCTTTTGTTTCAAGTTACTCATGGCTGGTGGGGCAGTCTGGGGTGCTCTGTCCTGGTGGGATCCACTCAAGAGGCAGGAGAGGGGGCCTGAGGAGAGGGCAGGGCCATCCCAGGTGGAAGGCACAGAAATCCTGCTCACGGCCCCTTCGTGAGGCACTATCCCTTCAAAAAGGACAGAATGTAGCTGTCCTGTGTTATGTAATTAGACGTTTGGATTAGAAGAAAGTTACTTGTTTACATTCATGCTCTTGCCTCATTTATATAGGCACTCAAAATGTCAACATTCAGTCTGGCATTGAATCCAAGTTGCATTATTTATTTATTTTTTTTTAGTTATTTAGTCTGTGTTTGCTGAGACACTCCATAATACTGCTAGTGCTGAGAGATTCCAGCAATTACATCATGTCTATAGAGGAACCACTATAGGATGAAATAGCAAGGTACCAAAGAATCGATATTACTGTACTGCCCTCTTGTGGTTGCCTTTTGGGTTTACAGTTACTGTACTGCCATATGTAGAAAGCAACCTTTAGAACTAATTCAGAGTTATAAGGAAACTCTTTGCTTTTGTCCCATTTAAAGAATGCACTGAGTAATACTGCAATATTTATCTATATCTTACCATGGGAAAATCACAAACTGGGCCTACCAAACTCTAAAAAGGGATCCTGAGTTGGAGACTATGGAACATGAGTGTTTTGAATCTTAGAAGCTTTTCAAAGTTGTTAGAATTATATATGACTTTAGGAATGGAATGAAGTTTAAGACCATGGAGTTCAACCCAGTCCTTTTACAGCTGACAAAGAAAGCTCCAAAAGCTCCAAGATTTAAGTATTTTGGCCAAGGTACTACAGATAATTTCCTGTAGAACTGAGCCCAGAATCTGAGTTCTCTGTCTCCCAGGCAGGGAATCTTTCTTCCACACAACCATGTATTACAATTACACTCATTCAGTGGGGAGAGGTCTCAGGATCCAGACTGTTACAAAACACAACGTCAACAAAAACCGCAGATGCAATATCTTAAAAAGGAAAATTAATCCATCAGTTGATTGAAGGAAGGGGAGGATATATGCTTTCTCTCTCTCAGGAAAATAATACAATTAAAACATTATCTTCTTTATTGAGTGTGGAACATTATTATTGGGCAAAGCAGGAGAAAGGAGAACAGAGACTGAGTGTGGCAAAGGCAAGTGGGGGAAGGTCTATAAGAATGTCTCTATCCACGTTTCTGACCTCAGGTGGTCTTTCTTATTCAAAGAACAGGTTATGTGGAAAGAGGGTGATTTGGCTGGGGCATTGATTCTCTTTCTATCAGGATACAAATGGTGATGCTGTGGATTGAATCGTGAACCCATCCCCCACCATTCATATGTTGAGCCCTAACCTCTAATGTGACTGTATTTGGAGATAGAGCATGTAAGGAGGTAATTAAGATTAAGTGAGGTCATAAAATAATGGTAGGGCCCTAATCTGATACAACTGTCACTTTATAATAAGAGGAATAGAGAGAGATCTCCATTTCCCCACCGTGTTGGGACACAGTGAGAAGATGCCTTCTGCAATCCTAGAAGAACTCTCACTGGAACCCAACCATGCTGGCACTCTAATCTTGAACTTCTAGAACTGTGAGATCATAAATTTCTGTTCTTTAAGCCACCCAGTCTGTGGTATTTTGTTATGGCAGCACAAGCGGACTAAGTCAGGCTGCATAGAGGTTCTCTTTCACTGCTCCATTCTTATCCTTTTCAGGATACCACTCCCAGAAATAATGACGGATTGTGCAGAGTATATGAGAAACTCAGCATCCCTACTACAGTCTCCAGGTAAGTGGTTGCTTTTGTTTTGCCTTGTCTCACATTCTGGAAGCTGTAGAGAGGGATCACATGAAATAGACTCTTCAATGCCACGTTTACCAGGTATTCCATACCTGGCCCTTTACGAGTAAAGGGCCAAACACTTATGATCATTATTTAATTTTAATTTTGAAAATTTTGGAAACTAAGGCTTGGATGATAATTAACCATTCTTATAAGTGGTGGAACAATAAATCAAACCAAAATTTGCATGATTCTGAAGCCCTAGATCATTCATTCCATAGCACTATGCTTTGCCCATGTTAGTTCCTTTACTGGCTGCCTGTAAGCTGACCCCCTGCCCCATACCACCTGGAATGACCCTAGGAAATCAATGGAGGTATATCAAACATGGCTTAGTAGTCATAACAATATAAATACATGGGCCTTGTGGCTGGTCTTCCTAGTGGGAGAGTCTGTAGGTTCCACCTTCTTACTGACTTCTCTGGTGGTTTTGCCACTGTGGACCATGTACTCCTTATAAAGCTCACCTCCCTTAGTTTCTGTGATACCAATTTCTATTGGCTGTCTTTCTTCCTCTCTTACTCTTCCTTGCTTGTCTCTTCAAGGGCACTCTTTCCTTCATGTGTGCTGCAGGAGGCCTTGTTTTTTCCTTTGGTCAATCTAATTTCCTATGTATTATGATTATGATTATTAAATTTTACTACTATCCACATTCTTAGGCCTTCCAAATAGCTTTCTCTTTCTTCCTTTTTGTCCTGAAGTCTCTCCTGAGATTAAGATCACTGTATCTAGTGTACGCTGGTTATTTCTCTTTAAATCTCCAGCAGATATTTCAAATTATGCACCAGAACTTAGACATTTTCATTCATTGACTGTTTTTACTCAGACACATCATTCCTGAACTCAGAATACATCAACATCCCTGTCACCCCAGAAAAAAAGCTTAGGATCATTCTCAATTTTTTTTCTTCTAACTTCTCTCTCTTACCCAGTCAACATTATCAATTTCTAAGAATTTTATTACCAAAATAATCACAGACTTTATTCTTTCTCTCCTTCCTTCTTGCCATTACTCTGGTTCACAGTCTCCTCATTGCCTTGCATTCTCATCATTGCTTGCATGTATTGACCCTTTAACTCATTTCTCTGCTTCCATTATTGATCCACTTAAATCGTTCATACTGCAGCTAGACTAAATAATCTAAATAATCTAAAATACAACTATAACCCATTGTGGAGGGGAAAGTTCAGTCTTTACAACAAGGTGTGTACAGTCCTTATAATCTAGGTGCTGCCTTTCCTTCCAGCCTCATCTCTAGTCATGGCTATAGCATTCATCACATTCCAGGCTTGCTAAATTGTTTTATAGTTCCCTGTTCATATAATTCTGCTTTTTCCTCTGTTCATTAGTCACTGTTGTTCCAAACCCTCAGCCCTCATCCTCACTCAGCAAGAATAATGCCTATAACTTCTCATTTTTTCAAGACAGACTTGAGGTGTCATCCCCTCCAAAAAGCCTTCCCGAGGTTGCATTAGGTTATTTGTCCTTTCTTTGGCTAATGTAGAGTCCTGCACATTCCTCTGCCTTTGGACCTGCCATTCTGTAGTTCATGTCTGTCTTCCTTTGCTCCTCAAAGGTGGTGGTCTCAGCCTAATGCTTAATGGGCCCTAGTAAGTGTTTGTTAGACTGAAATTATTTAAGGGCAGGTTTGTTTATGTCAAAGCCTCTCATTTCAATATCTTGAGATTGCTATTAATTTTTAAAAGGTATATTATATCAATTATAATTATTAATTATGTTATATAAAGATATTAATATATATATGTATAGTCATGTAATATGCATGTATATATGCATGTACATTTATACAGCTATAAGCCCACTAAGTAATTGGTGCCTTCAAAAGCATAGTAACACTGTTGTAGGTATCTAGAGGTGTGCTACAGATCATTTGAAGAAAAATTACTTTGTCAAGGTCCAACCATCTCATGAATAGTTTTTATTTACCTCCATTATAAAAGGTTTCGGCAGCATTATTCTCAATGTCCTTTCTCCTTCCCATTGTTTATTCAATAAAGAACAAGAGAAGGCCCTAAAATAAGTAAGGTGGCACTGCAGAAGCCCTAGTGACTTGACTCGCTGCCAAGGGGCTCTGACCTGGACCATTCCCATCCTTCCATCTGCAACACATGTCCAAACGAACATTCTACTGTGACAACTCGAGTCCTGGAACTAGTTTCTACTCACTAATGCAAGACTTACATTTTCTAGCTTATTCTTCTTACTCACAACCCTTGTGTGTTCATCTTGGCCAGAACAGGAGTCACTGTAATCTGTGGAACTAGTGTGTGTGATGGGCTACCGTTAGGGGTTTTGGGATATTTTTCTTATACAAAGGTGCTTTAAAAATACATTGGTATTTCATTGGTAAACCCATGTCATATCTTTTTAAAACTGAAGCTGTTTATTATTTCTGGCTTTTGTGAGTTAAGCCTGTTAATTTGCTACATCTGTGCAAGGGATTAAAACCAATGCATTAAATGTCTACTCCTAAAATGTGCTCATGGGCCAGCCAAATAGTCAGATTTCTGGTGAAAGGGAAATATATGATGTGTGTACTAATATTAAGGTTTATGAGAATATTTCAAATATTTTATAACCCTGTTTAAATATTAAACATATTAATATATTAATGAGTACATACTTATTTATTTGTTCTGGATAGATCCCTGGGCATTGGATAGTAAGGTTTTTGCCATAAAACTTAGCTAGCCAGACAAGTTATTCTGGCTAAAGTTATATATTTGTAATATGGCCTCCAAGTAACTTTTATAAGCAAAAAAGAAAGATGATTCCAATACTAGAACATATAAATTTAATAAAGTTATTGGTCAGTAGTAATTATGGGGCACAGTTTTCAGCAGTGGGGAACTTATTTCTATTCTGTGGGACTGCCTACTTGTCAGACATTAGTATGGCTTTAAGAGAGTGGTTCCCAATCTTGGATGGATATTAACATCATCTGGGGAATGCTAAACAGTTCTGGTACAGACCCAAATCTTCTCCTAGAGATGCTAATGCTATTGATTTGAATGAGGACTGTATGCACCTCGCTGAGTGTTTTTACCTGCCCCCACCCCAGCGTAGCGCATCCAGTGTGGAGCCAGCACTGATGATAAAATGTTGATGGAAGCATGATTAACAAGCAACTGAAGGTCAGATGGAAGCCTCCTCATCTGCTCCATCCCTCTGCCCTCCACCCAAGCCAAGATATGAATCAAAAGCTATTATGTCCCAGGGAATAACAAACATTATTGCCACTCTTAAGGATCTAAAGCCAGGCTTCCTCGCCCCCAGTTTTCTGTAATGATGGAAATGCACCATGGCTACCCTGTCCGATAGAGAATGCACTAGCCACACATGGCTATTGAGCATTTGACATGAGAAACTGAAGTTAAAATTTTATTTTCAGTTAAAATTTAAATTTAAATAACCATATGTCTCCAGTCAGAAATAATCTTGTTCCTATCTGTATGTTTCCTACTGCTGTTGTAACAAATGACCCCAAACCTAATGACTTGAAAGAACACACATTTATTAGCTTTAGTTCTGGAGGTCTGGAGTTTCTGAAGGTCAGAAGTCCAAAATGGGTCTTTCTAGGCTAAAACGAAGGTGTTGGCAGGGCTTTGTTACTCTCTGGAGGCTTTGGGAGTGAGTCTGTTTCTTTGCCTTTTCCAGCTTCTAAAGTTCACCTGCACTCCTTGGCTTGTGGCCCTTCCTCCACCTTTAAATAGTGTAGCATCTTCACATCTCCTCCTGCTTCCCTCTTGCACTTACCATGACCCCGTTGACTCCATTGGCCTACCTGAATGATCTAGACAATCTCTTCATCCCAAATTTTTAAACTTAATCATATCAGAGTTTTTAGGGATGAGGATTGGGGGCGCCTTTGCGGAGTCATTATTCAGCCTATGCCACTATTGTAGTGGCTCTGCCTTGCCTTATAGATTTTCATGTGCTTTTCTATCTAACTTCTTGGGAGGAGCATGAGGGTATTACTGATTTTAATCCCTTGGATAAAGCTGTGGCTTTCACACCATAGGTACTCAAAATACATTTGTTGGAATGAGTTGATTAAAGTAAATGAAAGAAGAGAGAGTATTTTATAGGGCACTGTTCTGCATGGCGTGGGAAATGTAGCCCAGCCCCCACTCAGGCCAGTGGGGAGCGAGGTCCGGCACACAGGACCCATGCCCAGGGAAAGGCTCTCCTGTGGGGAATCAGGCCTGCCTTGTACCTAGGCTGCTTTGAGGCTTGCTTTTGCTAAAACTCCCTCACCCTGGATTGAGGCAACAAATGCTTACTGCATATCTTTAAAGTAACTTCCTAAAATCTGTGCTAAACCTCCCAAGTATGGAGTGTAACCAGTTCAACCACTTTTCCCCTTGATCTGCAACATCCTTCTCTTTGAAGTAATTAGCAACATTCTTTCCTTTGTTATCTGTAAAAGGTAATCACCTACAGTGGACCTGTGCATAGTAAATGAGGACCATCCTTGATGTAATGTGCCCAGAAAACCAATAAAAGCCTGTCCAGGCAGGGGCCTGAGTCCTCTATCTCACTTTGAGAGCAGCCATGCCATCCCTTTTTCTCCACAGGACTTCTGTAGTCCGTGTGAATTTGTCTCTCACAGCCACAACGCATCGATCCTGGCGGCCAGGGTCTGCATCAGTATTTGATAGATGCTGACGGAGTAAATGAAGCATCAAGATGGGTCCTGATGCAGTAAATTAATTTTGTGCATCTTCATGGATATTCAGCAAACAATTAATCATTCAACCCATTAAATAGATTTTGGAGTAGTATTCATCAACTACCAATCAAATATAGATTGAATAATTGGGCCCTGGTCTGTTTATTTTAGCTAAATATGTATCTTGGGCTAATGCAAGCAATGAAAACATAATTCTTTAGGAATTAAGTCAAGAATTTACACATTATGTGATGAAGGAAGTTAGTGTATGAAAATCTATATGGTTGCTTTATTAAACATTCATGTCTAATCAGTAAATAATTCACTCTAGCCTTAAAAGAGATATTCCAGGATGTCCAGCTTAATTATTTATGAATTAAGAACTTAATCACACTTTGTTCTACAAAAGTTGAACATACACGAAAGTAGACAGGATTGTAGGACAGACCTATGAACCTGTGACCCAGTGCCATCCTGAGGCCTGGCTTATTTTAATCTGTCCTTCACCCCACACTCTGTGCCACCTCTACCCCAACCCTGTTTATTTTCAAGAAATCCCCAGAATTATATCATTTAATCTATAAGTTTAATCATTTATAAACACATTTGGGCATATTCGTTAGTGAATTTCCTCACATTCATTCGGGCTTCCTGCACATTTTGCTGGCTTCATAATCTTTCTGACATTTACTGTCTTTTCTTTGCCTTATGTGGACTTTTGTACTGAAGGACAAGTGTGACTAAATATAGAAAGTGCTAAGCGGGCAGCCTTGTTTGATTTTTCCTATTACTTCAATTCATACTTTAGAAAGTAGCTTACAGAGTGGAAATATGTGAGATTATAAGTAGAGTTAAGACAACATTTGCATTGTTACTCAGGGGGAGAAAGAGAGGCTCTTAACCACAGGGGAAATATGAGTGGAAAAATTCAAGCTCTATTTGGTCTTATTTGAGGAACATATTAAATAATCTTAAGGTAAAACATATATAATTCAGTTCAAGAAGGAACATAAAGGGTTTTCAGGAGTGAGAATCTCCTGAAGGAAAATTTCTTATAGAAATAGGTGGAGTTAAAACTAGAACTGAGAAAGAAAATATCAATGAAAATGAAAGTCTGATCATGAAGCCATGCAGAACAGTTTTATAAAATGCTGCGTTTTCATATCTACCTGTATACAGTTTTCATAAATGACCTTCCTCACTACATTAAATATATTAACAAAAGTGCGCATTATCAGGGTTGACTGGGCTGAAGGAGGATGATGATTTTATTATTTTAAAATCACACATCACTTACAATTACCTCTGTCTTTCTGCCATTGATCTCTGTCTCATTTTATTAAACTACCAAGAACCAGAGTTAATTTATCCATTCAATGGATCTCAGTCACAGTACTTTATTAAAGAGATACAAATTAAATATTTGGAGAAACAAAGTCCAATTCTAGTTTTTCATGTCCACATTTGGCATTCTAAAATTCATCAAGCTGAAATTCCCTGTTATGCCACTGCTCAAAAGCAGAAAGTTTTATGTATGAGTTCTATTTGTAGACTCATAAATATTCGTAGCTGAATAGAATATACAAAATGGTGTAATTCAGCTCTATATTTGGGCTCTGAGGTCTCTGGATGAAATAAATTGCTGAAGGTCACACAGCTAAAAGGTGCCAGTTCAGAGACAATACACCAACTTACTTGCCTTCCAGGTTGGTGCCCCTGCCCCAGATATCGTAAAAAATGAGTTTTTAATCTTAAATGACAAATGAACAAAATTTTTGAACCTGTTAACTATGATGGCATAGAAATCAGTACTTAAATAATATGAGTTTTAAAAAATTTTATTGATTTGAGAGAGGGAGGGGGAAGGAGCAAGAAGAGAAACAATGATTTGTTTTTCCACTTATTTATGCATCCATTGATGGCTTCTTGTACGTGCCCTGCTTGTGGATTGTACCCACAACCTTGGTGTATCGAGAGGACTCTCTCACCAACTGAGCTACCCAGCCAGGGCCTACATAACATAACTTTGGATATTAGTTGTTTCAAGGAGTTATAGGTCCTCCACCATCCAAAAGAAGAGCATTCCTATGAAACATTTCATAAACTGAAATGGCGTGAAGCTAAGAAGCAATTACCATTATTTATGTGAAAAAATTTTTGAATATTTCCAGACCCCCAAAATAACTTAACAAATTATACCAAATAACACATAAAATCTAAAATAACACTAACATTTAGTAAAAGCAGGAATGATATGATAAACACATGGCTTATATAAGGTAGAGATAATGTAGGTTCAGCATAGTTGCACTTACTGGAGATTGGGAAGACAGTGAGCACAGGGGGAGGCTGAGAGGTAGTGATGGCGGTGTGTTAGACTGAGTGGTGGGAGGCTGGAGTGGTGGGAGATACAGCAGACTGGGGTGGAGGAGAGAGAGGAAGAAGGTTATCTGTTAACAAATCATCATCTGAATCCGCCAAGGCAGGCAAGTCACTCGCATATACGTACACCTTCTTATATGTCTGTCTGCTTTGATGTTAAAGGTTAAAGTTTGTCATCTGCTGTGGCTGGTGTGGCTGATGTGGCAGTCTTGAAATATAACAGTATGCTTGACTGCTTAGCTTCACAGATTTTTCAGCTATACAGTTTTTGGCACTCAAAACATCCTGCAAACCTGCCCTAAACCTAAATGCCCTATCAACACTAGGAAAAAACTCTGGAAAAAAAGGCCATATTTTTCTCTAGTCATTCTAACACTGTTAATCATAGCAAAAATCTCATGCTAGTGCTTCACGTTCAGTTCCTAGATGACTTCACTTTTGAGCTGCTGCTATGGTATTTGGTTTCTGTTTGCATCTTCTGCTCTTGCAATTGAATCAGCTCTTCATTTGTCAGTTCTTGGTCACTGGATGCCAAAACCTCCTCAACATCATCTTCGTCAATTTCCACAAAACCAGCCTCCTTAGCCAAAGTCACTTGCTTCTACACCTTCTATAGTTACTTTCTTCAGTTCTTCTTGGAACTTTTCAGCAGCTTCAGTGTCAGCCCCAGCACTCTCTCCAGTAATCTGTAAGCTGTGAAGCTGCCCTTGCCTCAATAACCGAACGAATCACCCACGACTACTTTTAAATTCCACGTTTGCAAAACCTTCATCAATTATTGTCAATACTTTTTACTTCAGCTTATTAAAAAGATTGATTTCTCTTTAAGTATAAGATTACTTAACAGAACACATGCTTTGAACACTCAGCAGTCCCCTCAAGCAGTAGACTTTCCTTTTACCCATTAGTGGATGCCAACTAAAAGCTGTTTGCTACTAGCAGAACCAATAGTAACTTTGGTACTATAGTACCAATAGTAACTTTCAACATTTTTTCTCTCTGCACATAAAGAGTACTGATGGTGGATGCAGGTGAGTTCAAGGCTCACACAATATCTGTATTTCATTCACCACAATAAAAATGGCTTAATTATGTTTAATTTATGCTAAGTGTAATACCTTTATGAGCTCTTAGGCTTTCCTGATACCTTAGGACACATTTTATTAATGAATGCACAAAATATCAATAAATTAAGATAAAGCACAGATGCTCTCAGACACCCTTCAAATATCTGGCAGCTTGATGGTGAGATGCTGAATGTAGTTCTGGGAGAAGGAGCTTGGTTGCTTTCCTGCTCAGAGAGTTGCTGCTGTCTCTGTAATGGCTCACTGCAAAACAAACCTGAATGCTGTTTTTGCTTTTTGCCTAATTCCATAAAAGTGAAAAATCTCCCCTTAGGATTTCTTTCTGTTAGCAATACTAGGTACTAATGTAGGTCTTTTCTAAAAGTGGAGAGGTGATGTGGACTTTCGAAAAGCCAGGGAATATTTGTATATGACTTAAAAGGCCCCTTCAAGCTTTAGGATGAATTTATATGATGAGATACTGGTTTGAATTTTTAAAAATTGAACACTAAGTTTTTGCATGCTAATCTAATAAAACTATGCCAAATATTTCCAAAAGCTCAAATATAAATAGAGGAAAGAAGAGAGGGTTATGAGCCTGCTTCTGGCTTCTGTCACTGTTGATATTAGTGAAGGTGATGGTATGTTTATAGTTGTGCTGAGCAAAAGAGTTCTAATAACAGCAATCTCCTCACACCCTCAGCTTTTTCTCTGAAGACTTTCTTCACTTCCTTGCTTTAATTAAACTTTGTTCAGCCTTGAGTATACCTCCCACTGACCAAGTCCCTAGACTCAGGGCTGAGAGTGGGGTAGTATCCTTCTCATTCCCCATTACTGTTCCCATATCATTTCTCCTCCATCCTCAGACCACACAGCCAGCCTGTAATTGCACGTGTGGGTTTTTTACAGGCACAGCAAACCCGATTGCTCCTAACCCCCATTTCTCCACCATCCCACTGTCTAATCTCCTCTGTGTCCTGTGCTCACTGTCTCACAGAGAGACATCCAGGGCTTGCAATTGCTAAAAAGAGAAACCTGGGGATGATACTTGGCCCCTTTCTACGTGACCTGATTCAAGTCAAATTCTTTTGGTTCTACCATAAATTTATCTCCAGTCTGTTTGCTGTTCTCCAAACCTGTTGACGTAGTATCAGTGCTCATCAGCATCATTGCTTTTATGCATGGTGGCCACAGCCTCCCTCCCCACTAGACTTGGTGCCTCCCAATTTATTTTTCTACTTGGTGACAACCACGTGCACTGTATCTTCTTCTTGTAGCATCATATTGCTTCCATAATAGAAATGAACCTCAGGAAAGTCAAAACATTTTCTCCCATTAACACCTCTCTTGCATGTTAGAGTCAGATATAATGACTTTTTATAAGGGTTCCATTACCTTCCAAACGTCTCTTCTGCAGGTCTAAAATATGTGTACCCTTGAAAGCCTACCCACAGGGTAAAGTTATAGAAGGCTCTCAACTTTTAAACTCTAACTGTAACTATGTTCAGCTGCTTGAAGGACAAATTCTGAGTCATAATCATGGCATTTAGATGCCATCAATCCACAGTGCTGTGACCTTTTCAGAACTATAACTTCATTGTGTATAACTTGTTCCTACTTTCCAATATCTCATTTGATTATTATATAAATCATACTTGTTTTTAAATAATTTTATTTTCAGGTTGCCAAATAAATGAAAAACTAAATTATATTGTTTGGGCAGAGTTGTAACAATCAGTTGCCCATTAAGCCAAATAAAAATAAATTACAATCAAGGAAAGGGCATAGTAAATATCTTAACTATTCTTGACTACTTTTTCCCCAGTTTGAAATGATTTCACAGTATGACAAAACATTAAGCAAAATAAAAATATGTGTGTTGGCCCCACATACAGGGACCTGCCCATCTTTGTAAGAACAGATGGCTACTGATCAAATTTTAAGGTCAGTGAAAAGTAATCTCAAATTTCACTTGATTTAAGCTGAAAACAATAAAAAAACAACGAAATAAGAAGGAAATTCTGAGATATGCAGGTTTTTGGAGGGCTTTACTGAGATGACTTTGAAGGGCAGAAAATGACAGAAACTAGTTTTTACTTGTCCAGGGTTTTATTCATTCTGCGTAACTCTAGTTCATTGTAACACGATATGTATTGTCATTTTTCTGTCAAAGTGTGTTATCACTTTAGCCTATTTTTAATGCTCTATTCCCTTTAAAAATTATAAAATATATGGGGTCCATATTGGATCTTTATGGGATATTAACAATTTAATATGGAACTGGACTATGTTATAAAGCTACAGCAAGAGTTCTGATGATTGAAAATTCAAGGGGGTACCTAGTCAGAGGGGCCTCAGGTGTCTCATGGATGGTAATGGCCTAGGTTGAGACTTCCTCAGGTTGTTAGACATGTCAGTGACCAAGAGCCTGTGGATAGTAAATCATCTTGGAAACCCATCTTCACTGTGATAAAATGTGCCATATTTTCATTCTTATGCTCTGTTTTATACAGTTAGTGCCTGAGCTAAGGCATTTTTCAAGTATGCTATGGACAGGTGTGAATACTTTTCTGAGGACAAAATGTAAAAGTGGTTCTTTGTTCCTGGAAAACTCTTTTTGGTGGTTAGTAATACAGGAATTTTGCATGACGTTTTCCAATCTGGCCATCCACGTGTTGGTGTATTCCTTCCTAAGGGTTAGTTACTGTAATGGAGGCACAGTCTAAATATTGTCTCAGGATGAAGCTTAGCATAATATTCAGTGTATCTGCCAACAATTTAGAGCAAAGGAAACAAATAACAAAATTGCCTTTGGATCTTTATTGCACATGGTACCTATGTGTGTTTCAAGAGAAAATTAGAGGAAACATAATAATAGTTTTAAAATATCATTGTATGTGTAGAGTTAACTGGATAAATAGCTAAGTGTCATGGATAAAATTTTAAAATAATCAGTATACACAATTGTTTAAAGAAGTGATTTTTCACCAGGAGGATTGGAGGGTAATTATGCTTGAAGACAGAAAAATGCTGTTGCTACTTAACTATACTCATGAGAAATTATTGGGATTGATTATTTCTTATCTTCATTTCAAAATATAATATATATGTTGGGTATAGTGTTACCTTAGAAGTTTTAGGTTACAGAAGAAAAGATGATACCTTATCCACCATGTTTTAAGACAGATTTTATTTAGTTTAATGCTGAAACATGTTAATATTTACATTAAAATAAATCAAGATCTCAGCAAAGCAGGAACGGAAGGGAACTTTCTCAAATGATAAAGGGCATCTTCAAAAAAATCTATAGCTATACTTAATAGTGAGAAACTAGATGATTTCCCACTTAGACCAGAAACAAGATAAGGATGTCTCTCACTACTATTCAACATCATACTGTAAGCCCTAGCTAATCCAGTAAGAGAAGACAAGGAATTCAAAGGTATGCCAACTGGGAAGGAAGAAAAAAACTGTCTTTGTTCCTAGGTGACATGACTATTTATGTGGAAAATCAACAAAAAAATTTCTGGAACTAATATGGAATACCAAGATTGCAGGGCACAAGGTTAATATACAAAAGGCAATTGCTTTCTTATATACCAGCATAAATAATTATAATTTTAAATTGAAAACATAATGCCATTTATATTAGCACCAAAAATAAAGAAAAATGGGTATAAATATAATACAATATGTCCAAGATCTATATGAGGAAACAACAAAACTAAGATGAACAAAATCAAAGATTTAAATAAATAGATAATCCATGCACAAGGACAGGAAGACTCAATATTGTGAAGGTATCTGTTCTTCCCGAGTAGACCTATAGATTCAACACAACCCCAACAAAAGTCCCAGCAAGTTACTTTGTGGATATTGACAAACTTATCCTAACATTAATGTGAAAAGACCAAAGGGCAAGAATAGCCAATAAAATATTGAAGGAGAAAAACAAAGTCAGAGGACTGATACAACTAAACTCGAAGACTTACTATGCAGTTACAGTAATCGAGACAGTGAGGTATTGGTGAAAGACTAGGCAAATAGGTAAGTGGAACAAATAGGGAGCCCATAAATTGATCCACACAAATACAGTCAACTGATCTGGCCAAAAGGACAAAGACAAGTCAATGAAGAAAGGACAGTCTTTTCAACAACCGGGCATCTACATCCCTTCCCCCCAAAATGTGATTCTGGATACAGACTTTCTCAAAAAATTAACTGTAACTGGATCACAGACATAAATGTAACATGCAGAATTAAAATTCCCAGAAGATAACATAGCAGAACATCTAGACAACTGTGGCTTCGGCAATGACTTTTTAGATACAATAGCAAGGCAAGTTTCATGAATGAAAAAGTTTGAAAAGTTAGATTTTACTAAAACTACAAACTTCTTCTTTGTGAAAGATTTTTAAGAGAATGAAAAGACAAGCCACCAACTTGAAGAAAATCTTTGCAAACCACATATCTGATAAAGGGGTCATATCCAAAATGTATAAAGAACTCTTAAAACTCAGTAAGAAAACAAGCAATCTAACTGAAATTTGAGCAAGAGATCTGAACAGACATTTCACTGAAGAAGCAAAACAAATGAGATTCTTAACACCATTTGTCATTTAGTAAATTAAAAAACAGTGAGATACCACTAGACACCTATTAGAATGGCCAAAATCCAAAACACTGACTATACCAAATATTGGTGAGAATATGAAACAATACGAACTCATTCACTGGTGGTAGGAATGCAACATGGTACAGCCACTTTGGAAGACAGTTTGATAAGTTTCTTACAAAACTAAACACACTCTTACCATAGGATCCAGCAATCATTCTCCTTAGTGTTTACCCAAAAGAGATGTACATTCATGTCACAAGAACATGCACATAGATATTTATAGAAGCTTTATTTATAATTCCCCAAATTAGAAGTAACCAAAAAGTCCTTCAGTAGGCACATGAATAAACTATACATCTAGAGAATAGAATATCATTTGGTGATAGAAAATGAGCTAGCAAGCCACAAAAAGACATAGAGGGAACCTAGATGCATATTGCTAAGTAAAAGAAGCCAATCTGAAAAGACTGTCTACAGTATGATTCCAATTATATGGCATTCTAATAAAACTGCAGTGATAGTAAAAGGATCAGTAGTTTCTAGGGGCTCCAGGGAAGGGAGGGAGGGAGAGCACTGAGGATTTTTAGGGCAGCGACACTCATCTGTATCACACTGCAATGGTGGATACGTGTCATCCATTATAAATTTGTGGAAACCCATAGAGTGTACAACATGATGAACTGTAATGTAAATTATGGACTTTGGTTTGTAATAAGTTACCAATAGTGCATCAATTATAACAAATGCAACACATTAGTGCAAAATATTAACAATAGAGGACACTGTGTACAAGTGTGGAGGGGAGGGAGGTAGATGGAAACTCCCTGCTTTCTATTCAGTTTTCTGGAAACCTAAAAAGCAAGAGTGTGAAATTACATTTGAAAATGCATTATATAATTTCTGAATATTATTTCTTTTTAAAAACAACTTTACTGATATATAATTGATATATAAAGAACCACACATATTTAAAGTGTACAATTCAAAGAGTTCAGACATAGGCAAACACTGTGATATGATTGCCACAGCCAAGGTAATTGACATATCTAGCACTTCCCCGAGTTTCCTTGTGTCCCCCTCGCAACCATTTTGTGGCAAGAAAATTTAACATGAGATCTACCGTCTTAGCAAATTTTGAAGGGCACATATTTATTGTATTGGCAACTATTATAGGCAATGTTGCATAGCATACAGCTAGAACTTATTGATGTAGCACACCTGAAACTTTATACCCATTGAACAACTCCCCGTTTAACATTAAAAAATATAAGAAATTCCTACAACTCCACGGCAATAAAATCCCAATAACCTTAAAAGGCAACCTATGCAATGGGATATGCAATCCATACACCTGATAAGCATTGTTTCTCAAACCTTTAAAAGTTCTTGCTCTGTGGGGTTGATTTATTTATTTTTAGTTTTGACTGAAAAGGCCAAAAAGTTGTGTCATCACACATTGCAGTAAACTCACAAAGGTAGGATAGACTTGCTTCTTAATTCAATCTTGTCTTCCTGTATGATTCAATATCAAAATATAATAGCCATGATAGCCTCAATATTTAGTTTAGCAAAGTGAAGGTAGGAGTTTGAAATGATCATGATTGGTAAAATAACACAATTTGGGTCCGGTTCTGGTTAAACTAAACTGCCATTTCAAATCAATTTTCTGGTTTTATTTTAATTGAGTTTGACTCACCACATGCAGTTTTCACCATGTGTGCTTTGCAATTAACCAGAAGAAATTCCAAAAGGAGCCAGCACATCTCAGCTGTTATAGTTCAAGTTGAGTTGTAATACAACACAATAGAGACCTTCCCCCTTTCATCAAAGTTTCTCATTCCTGAATGGATTTTGCATAATTAGCCAACTGTTTTTTGAAATTGTCATGTAAATTTTCCTTATTTTGAAGAATTTTAGATATTCATCACAGTTTAGAAATTCAAATAATTAGCTTTCATGTATCTTCTCTGTCTTCTTGAAATTTTCTTTATCTTTCTTACATTTATCTGGTAATTTATTTAACAAAATATTTTTATTTTTTCTTTATTTTTGTTATTGCTGCTATTACAGATGTCCCCATTTCCCCTCCACCCAGCCCCTGCCCCCCCCTTCTGGCCATCACCACACTGTTGTCTGTGTCCATGGGTCATGCATACATGTTCTTTAGCTAATCTCTTTACCTTCTTTCATTCAGTATCCCCCTCAGCCTGCCCTCTGACAGCTGTCAGTCTGTTCCACGTATCCATGCCTCTGTTTCTATTTTGTTCCTCAGTTTATTTTGTTTATTAGATTCCACGTATAAGTGAGATCATATGGTATTTGTCTTTCTCTGACTGGCTTATTTCACTTAGCATCATAGTTTCCAGTTCCATCCATACTATTGCAAAAGATTATGGGTTAAAACCAAGAGCAACATTTCTATAATATGTCTGTTAGCAACTGAGTCACAGAATTTCATAAGAATTTTAATTTAAATTTTATGTTTTATTTTGTTAATTATCAACAAATAATACATTTATAACATGGCTTAACACTGGGATTTTTTTCTTTTGATATAGGACACCTGGTCTTCTAGTCTCTATATAGTAATGTTTGATTATTATAAGTTATACTTTTTTTTTGTAGTTCTTTGAAGAATGTCATATATTTTTATGAGCATAGTTGGTCACCTGCTTACTCATTTACACTCAAATAAAAAAATCTTTAGATGTCAGATGGACAGTTTTAAATAACTGGAAAATCTCACAGTCCATGGCTGATAAAACTTGTGAGAAAAACAACCCTACAGAAAGCAAAACGATGTTATGAAAATCAAATTGTTTTGGGAAGCCTGTTACAGTTACAGAAATGTGAACCTTTGATTCAAAATTCTTGACACATTTTGTGTTACTTAATTTTCTTAATTTAAAGTTGAAAGAGAATTTGGGGTATTTAGAACTACAAACTGAACATGTACACAGAAGTGAAACTGTGATTCTCTTAGTGAATCTGTAAACTTTGAAGAATCTCTGCACATTTGAAAGAAGGTCATTTTTTTTATTCACATTTTGGTGAGTTATGTTCTCTTTATAAAAGTATACTATAAATATCCATTCTTAAAAAATTGAATATGTATGTATATATAGTTTATACTAACCCCCATATGTGAATATATACCACTTTACTTTATTTTTTAAATTTAATCTTTACTGCATTTTTCTATTACCCTTTAGTCCCCTTATACCCCTCTTCCCCCAGCAATCACCACACTGTTGTCCATGTCCATGACTCCTTTCTCTTTTTTGCTTAACCCCTCCACTTTCTAACCCCTCCTCTGACTAGCTGTTACCTATTCTCCATCCATGAGTTTGTCTCTGTTTTGCTTGTTAGTCCAGTTTGTTTGTTAGATTCCACATATGAGTGAAATCATATGGTATTTGCCTTTCACCAACTGACTTATTTCACTCAGCTTAATGTTCTCCAGGTCCATCATACTGTGAAAATGGTACAATTTTCTTTTTTTACAGCCAAGTAGTATTCCACTGTGTAAATGTTTCACAGTTGCTTTATCCACTCTTCTACTGATGGACACTTGGGCTGCTTCCACATCTTGGTGATTGTAAATAATGCTGCAATGTACATAGGGATGCTTATGTTCTTTCTAATTATGTTTTGGGTTCCTTTGGATATATTCCCAGAAGTGGGATCATTGGGTCAAAAGTCAGTTCCATTTTTAATTTTTTGAGGTATCTGCATACTGCTTTCCACAGTGGCTGCACCAGTCTGCATTCCCACCAACGGTGCAGAAGGGTTCCCCTTTCTTCACATCCTCACTAGCACTTGTTGCTTGTTGATTTATTGGTGATGGCCATTCTGACAGGTGTGAAATCATATCTCATTGTGGTTTTAATTTGCATTTCTCTGATGATTAGTAATCCAAGATGGCGGAGGAGTAAGCAGAAGTTATACTAACCTTCTCCCAGGACCAATCTGGAATTATAACTAAATTGGAGAGAAATCTTCCCAAATAACCAACTGAATACTAGCAGGAGAGAAGCTTTTAACCAAGAACATAAGGAAGAAACCATTTTACCACAAGACCAGTAGCAAGTGTGGAGGAAGCACAAGAGAGTTGGCTGGGCTCCTATGGGAGGAAGCTGATATTCTGGAGGGATATTTCAGTGGCTGGGGGTTTCCCTGAGAAGTGTGGGGTCTAAACCCCAAGCTGGGCTCCCCAGCCTACAGCACCAGAGCCAGAAAGGAACCCAGATAACATCCAGCTGTGAAAAGCAGCAGTTTCTATCTACCAGGGAGAGATGGCTAGAGACTTAGAGACACTCTTAAAGGGCCAATGCACAAAATTTCATTTGTAGCCACTTACCCTGGGCTCTGGCAGAGCCCAGGCAGAGGGAGAACAGAGTGAACTAGAGATGCTTGAGGAAAGTCTGGGGCTGGTGGCTCTGGGGAGAGAGCTGAGGGAACAGCCACCAGGATGCCTGTGTTGAGTCATTCCCCACACTTCAGAAGCCATCTCTCCAAGTGGGTAGAGAACTCTCCTCCAAGTGGCATCAGCCTGAGGGGAAGCAGTCACCCCATCCATAGGAATTACACTGCCCAGCCCTGTTGGAGCTTAAGCAGGCTGCTGAGTACAACTTGGTTAGTTTAACATCTGAGCAGTTTGATTACCTAACTAAGGCAGAAAATACAAAGGAGCAGCCAAAATGGGAAGACAAAGAAACAGGCCCCAAATAAAAGAATGTGAGAATTCTCCAGAAGGAGAACTAGATGAAGTGGAGGCAAGCAATTTGTCAGATAGAGGGTTTAGAGTAATGATTATAAGGATACTGAAAAGCATGAAAAAAGACATAGAAACCATAAAAAAGGGCCGATCAGAAATAAAAAATGCAATGTCTGAAGTAAATAATACACTGGAAGGAATAAACAGTAGGTTAGATGAAACAGAACTGAATCAGTGATTTGGAAGTCAAGGTAGAAAAAAAAACCACCCAGAGCATCAAAAAGAAGAAAGAATTTAAAAATTGAGGAGAACTTAAGAAACACCTTGGATAACATTATCCACATCATGGGAATACCAGAAGGAGAATAGAGCGAGCAAGGGATCAAGAACCTGTTTAAAGAAATGATGACTGAAAACTCCCTAATTCACGAAGGAAAAAGATACACAAGTTCAGGAAGCTTGGGGAATCCAAAACAAGTTGGATCCAAAGAGGCCCACACCTAGACACATCATAATTAAAATGACAAGGCTTAAAGACAAGGAGAGAATCCTAAAAGCTGCAAGAGAAAAGCAGGTAGTTACCTTCATGGGAGCACCAATCAGATTGTTACCTGATTTCTCAACAGAAACATTTCAGGCCAGAAGGGAGTGGTGTGAAATATTCAAGGTGATGAAAAGCAAGGACCTACCACCAAGGCTCTTTACCCAGCAAGGTTATCATTTAACATTGAAGGAAAAAGAAGGAGCTTCCTAGACAAGAAAAAGCTAAAGAAGTTTGTTAACACCAAACCACTGCTGCAACAAATGGTAAAGGGCTTGCTTTAAGAAAAAGAAAAAGAAAAAGAAAAAGAAAAAGAAAAAGGAAAAAATACAGTGGAAAACAGTCTAACAATAAAATGGCACTACACGTGTATCTATCAATAATCACCTTAAGTGTAAATGGCTTAAAGGCTCCAACCAAAAGACAGAGGGGAGTTGAACGGATAAGAAAACAAGACCCATATAATATGCTGCCTCCTAGAGACCCATCTCAGATTCAAAGATACATACAGACTAAAAACTAAAGGGATGGAAAAAGATATTTCATGCAAAAGGAAAAGAAAAAAAAAGCTAGGGTAGCAGTACTTGTATCTGACAAAATAGACTTTCAAACCAAGGCTATCATAAGAGACAAAGAAGGACACTACAAAACGATAAAGGGAACAATCCAAGAAGAGGACATAACCCTAGTAAACGTGTACACACCCAGCACAGGAGGACCTAAGTATGTGAAGCAAATCTTGATGGACATAAAGGGAGAGGGTGACATCAGTAGGGGATTTTAACACCCCATTGACTTCAGAGGATAGATATTCCAGACAGAAAATCAAGGAGACAGCAGTCTTAAATGACACAGTAGGTCAGATGGGTTTGATTGATACATCAGAGCATTTCAGCCCAAAGCAGCAGAACATACATACTTTTCAAGTGTGCATGGAACGTTTTCTAAGGTAGACCACATGTTAGGACACAAAACAAATCTCAATAAATTTTAGAAGATTGAAACCATATCATCAGAATATATTCTATTTTAAATGGATTCTTTAGTACATCTATTAACAAGACTGGCAGTTCTCAGGAACAATTATACTTAAGCTTTGAATGGATTCAAAATGCTAGGCTTCATGACCAAAGTCTAAGCTGAAGCATTCGGGACATCCACTAGGTGGCAGAAGCGTATCAGAAAAGTTCACAAATGGACCCCTGCTTGGGGATCTTGCTCCCTACGCCCAGGCAGTGCAGCAGGGAGGACAAGTGCTGGCCAGTCATTTTCTTCAGCTGAGTCTGCATGTAGACAGAATGGCCAGGCTCCCGCACCTGGTGTCCCTTGTGGCGAACAAGTCACATTTGCCAGCTGCCTGGTAGAGAGAAACACTCCTTCTGTCTGGCTAACAGGGTTCTCTCAGAGAAGCCGAGGTGCCCATGCAGAAAGAAATACTGGGTTCTCGGACTTACCAGTCTGCTGGTGAGTTAAAAGACCCAGAGTCACCTTGAGGGGGTCCCTGTTTTGTTGGTATTGACTGCATAACTGAGGTTCTTGAATTTTACTCAGCCATTTAAGGAAGGACTAAGAAACATAAGGATGACAATTTGCTTTTGTTAGTAATACTTTAAAATAGAAGGGGAAAAAGAGACAAGGAAATATTTAGCTTTTATGAGAACACAGACACTGCATTCATTTCTTTTTCTCATTGAAAATAGTCTTTACAGGTAAGTCAATAAACTACAATAAAGTAATGGTTTGCATCTTTGGTCTTAGGGAAAACTTTGTGATTATTTTGAAATAGGTGTTGTTGCCAAGCTACTGACCAACTTGAGATATCTTACTTACCAGTCAGGGTAGGAAAAAGAAGTGTCCGTCTTTGAAGCAGAACTTCTCACACTCTAACCTGCCTGGTAATCCCCTGGAGATCTTGCCGAAGTGCAGATTCTGAATTGTCTCTCAACTCAAAACCTGCCCTTCCAGGCTTTGTGTTGCTGGGGCTGGACCTCACAAACCATCTTTGTGCTGGACCAGCTGGCTCTATGCTGCACTTTTCCAGGATGGGAGACTGCAAAGCTGCGGGAAGGCAGAAGGCACCAGTCTGCGTGTTGTTCCTGGGGGCATCATCCAGGTGATGCTTCTTCAGTCCTATAGCAACAGTTCCTTCCTGATGCAGCTATTTCCAGTTTGTAGATTTTAACACCCTTAGGGTAAACTTCATTGTACCCTTAGGAAACCCCCACACTGGCCAAGCAACTCCCCTGTCATGGATTTCAACCTTTTTCTTTTATTCTCCTAATTCTACATGTGGTAACTACTTTCTTCAGTTGCTATCCCCTTAATATAGTAAGAGTTTCATTTTTACTCTTTTAATTACCTAGTTAATAACTTTACCTGTAAATTAACAATTCTTTACATGAAATTCTCACTTTCAAATAACTGGTGTGGTTTGTATCTCCTGCCTGGACTGATTTCAGTAGGTCTGGGATGGGCCTGAGACTCTGCATTTCTGACAAGCCTCGAGGTGATGCCAACTGCTGATCCATGGACTACAGTTTTAGTAGCAAATAGCTAGAGAAGTAGTTCTTAACACTTGGCTGCACATTCAAATTACCTGGGAGCTCTAGGAAAATACCATTGATTAGATGCCACCCCAAGTGACTGTGATTTAGTTAGTTTGAGCCTAAGCACTGGCTTTTTAAAAGTTCTTCCTAAGTGACTCTTACATACATCCAGAATTGGGGACCTCTGTTCTAGATCAGTGGTTCTCAACAAAGGGGCAGTTTTGCTCCCTCCCCCTTCAGAGACATTTGGCCATGTCTGGAGATGTTTTTGATTATTGCAACTTAAGGGTTGATATTGGCATCTAGTGGGGACAGGTCAAGGATGCCACAAAGCATCCTATAATTCCCAGACAGTCCCCTATGGCAAGGAGGGATTTCACCCAAAATATCAATAGTATTGTTGAAAAACCCTTATCCAGATGATGTGACAAGGTCAACCCAGTTCATCTCTTCATTTGTTTCTTCATTCATTTATTCATTCAAATGTATTTATTGAGAAAATACATTAATATGAGCTTTTCTAGATGTTGGTGACTACAGAAACATTTGAGAGCCAGGTATTATCAAGGAACTTTAGCAGGGAGAAGATAGTCCCACAACGTGCTCATTGGATAAAGATGCACGCTTTGTCACTTATTCTAGGTCCTGAGGTAAGCTGCAGTGTAAGACCTGCTAATGTGTGCATGAGCTGCAGTGATCCTCCCGGAAATCTGCAGGTATTATGGACTTTGTCCCATTGTGTATTGTTGGCAGGAAATCTGGTGTCGCTGTCAAGAATAGCAGTCCGAAAGTGGAGAGAAAGCTGATGTGTTTCTCTGAGCCTCCTTTTAGCTGCTAGCATGGTACTTAATGCATATCCTCAAGAATTGAGAAAGTGGTTAACTTTGGGAAGAATGAAAGACAAATACACAAATGAGCACCTTTTCACTGGCAGGGCCTGTACTATTTTCCAGGTACTTTTAAAACACTTAACATATATCATTTTTAATCCTTTGAGGGAAAATTTATTAACTCTGTTATAAAGTTAGTGGAACAAATACTCAGAGAGTGTAAAAAACTTGCCAATTTTACATAGCTAAGGAGAGTTAGAGTTTGTATCACTTCAGAAAATATTCCTACATATACGTGTATTTCCTTAAGAACACTAAGGATGTTCATCTCAATAATGAACCTGTGTAATTTACAATGGTGCAGGCACTGTGATATAAATGTCAGAGCTATAAATTGGGAGCTAATGAGTCCTGATAATGCTCTTTTGCCACCAAGCTGTGTCATTACCTCCAGCATCGTTAGCTCGGAGCTCCCTGTTTCTGCACCTCCCCAGGGCTTGGGAGCTGTGGCTTGTGGCTGATCATTACGATGCAAACCAGTTTTCAGATAGCTCGCTCCCATGCTTACTCAGCTCTTGGCTTGTGCATCATACTGAGCCCCGAGCAGAGAGCGAGCGAGGATGGTGACCATCTGCCTCTACAGCCATTTCCTCAGCTGTTTGATTGGCTCTCATCTTCTGTGGGCCGTTGGCAAGTGAGTGTGATGTGCAAACAGGCAGTGTGTCTTCAAAGGTAGCCAACACAAGTTATTTTAAAATTCATCCACCTCTTGAACATGGTTGTAGCAGCCTTTTTTTATAATTTTACTGAAATCATAACTAATTTTCTTTTTTACTGGTATTTAAAGTCTGCCAGAGCAATCTGTACCTATACACCGTATGGCAGTGTTTTCCAAACCAGCGTGCTATGAAACTCCTTAGCGGACCATGCAATCTCATGCCCAGCATTTCCTTTTGGTTTTAATGGAGTAAAATGGAATAATACCGCATGGAATGTGATATTATTTTGCTTCATTAATGTGTTTGCATGTGGGGCAATAAATTTCTATTGCTGCTGGAACAAATTGCCAAAAATTTCACAGCTTAAAAAGACACAGATTTATTACCTTTTGGTTCTGTAGGTTGGAACTACAGCACAGGTCTCACGGGACTAAAATCAAGACGCCTTCCAGTTGCGTTCCTCTGGAGGCTGGAGGGGAGAATCTGTGTCCTTGTCACTTCTAGTCTCTAGAGGCTGACCTCACTCCTTGGCTCTAGTGGTCCCTTCCTCCATCTTCAAAGCTGCAATGGTGGGGCGAGTCCTTCCCACAGAACATCACTCTGACCTCTTCTTCTGTCCCCCTCTTATTTAAGGACACCGTGTTTAGATTGGGCCCACAAGGATAATCCAGGATTGTCTCCTTTTCTCAGACTCAGCTGATCAGAACCCTACTTCCCCTTTGCATTTAAGCTAACACATTCAAGGTTCTGAATATGAGGATGTAGACATTTTTATTTTTTTGCAGGTGGGGGCATGAATCTTCCCTCCACAGTGCCACAGTGTAAAAGAGTGAAAGATACAGCCTTACAATAAAATACAGGGTGGGCAAAAGTATATAGTTGTGAGTACTCAAAACACGGTGCTTGTATTATTTATTAATTATTGTATTATTTGCCATATGAACAGCTGTAAACCTACTTTTGTCCCACCCTGCATTCTGCTTCACATATATCAAGTAGCCTTGAAGTGCTTACCTGCAGTGGCAGATTAGTTCAGCCTCACGGCTCCCATGTCTCTGAGCCTCTACATGAGGTTTATTTTTGGCTTCCAGTAACTCAGATATCCATTCACAGGCCTGCGTGTCAGCAGGGTTCTGCCACTTTCTGTTTACTCTTTCTTTAAGAACAATTAGTATGAGACCATAACATGAAATATTAAAGTTAAATCAGCATTATCTTTAAAGAAATAAAAGCCAAGAAGGAAACAAATAAGGCTACCTTTTACAGGAAAAAAATCCAAATTTTCTGCTTCTGAGATTTTTCCACCTCTCTCTGTGAATCCTCTTTTCACTTCCAGTCTGGTTTTGTACAGAACGTTATGCGATTCCGGACCCTCTCGTACTTGCACCCCCCTCCACAGAGCACATGCTCAGGGGTTATCGCTTCTGAGCGTCGCTGCCACTCCCTGAGATAAGGAGGGTTATAACTCATTGTGTTCGGTTGGGAAAAACAAGGTATTAAGTTATTTAAATATAGTCAAGTGGCTGGTGAATTTAGACACACCAATGTGGAAAACTGTATAAACCTTTTGAGTTAACTTGTGTTTGTTGGGCTTGTGTCTGTTGTGAAATGTGGGCTCAGCACAGTGCTAAGTGCTATAGGGAAATAGAGGCAGATGACGTGATTCCAGCCACATGGAACTTAAGACTCTTGTTTGGCAGGTAAGATGCGAGTGTGTGTACATGGACACGTGTGCAGATGTGTACACGCGCAGTTGTGCATATGTGCATGTGTGTGGATAAGTGTGCGCACATGCATGTGTTAGTGTGTACACACGTGCATACACATGTCAGTTTGTGTGCATGTGTATGTGTAACTGAATGTTAGGGGTAGCAGAGTACTCAAATGCACGCAGTTTGGAGTCAAACTGACATTTACCCAATTTATCTTTATGGATGTCCTCTTCTCTATCTTGTTTTGAACATGCCCTGTTTAAACTTTGCACAAAATTGTACAACGACCTAATAAGTAGCCTCAACACTTGGATGATTTCAGATTGGCCAGTTATTTAAATGTTATTAAGGGAGACTTTAAATCCTTTCCTTTTTTTTTGACTTTTCTGTTTCCTGAAACAGATTGAGCTAGTGAAACTCACATCTAATTAAGTGCCAGTATAAAAGCCTTAGGGAAAGGCAAAAAATAGCATTACTGGTCCCTTTTCATAGAGGAGTCAGAAAGAGAATTGTGTGTATGGCAGGCAGAAAGAGTAATCAAACTGTGTTCGGGAGATGAGCAAACTTTATTGCAGAGTGCCTGCAGGGGAGTGAGAGGGTGGGCTGAGGAGGGGTGAGGTGGGGAGCTGGCCCTGGAGGAAAGGTTAGACTGGAAAAAGCATTTGGATTTGCTCGATAAAGAACAGGGAGCCTCAGGAGAATGGCGTCTGAGCACATTTTCACTTCAGCACTTCTAGGTCAGGAGTACTTGAGAAGATGTTACACTAATTTAGTAGATGTCACTCTTTTGGCACATGTTTCCTTCTTGCTGTTCCAACCAAAAGAGAAATGAGAAAATTCTACTCTTTAAAAAATATATGTTCTTCTGAAAAGGAATTGTGCTTATTTATATTTACAAAGAATAAAACTATTTGCAAACTAGATATTTTAAAAGTATGAACTTTTCATGTTGTATGAAGTAGATTCTTCAGAACAAACTGTACCCTCAGTTCTATCCTAAGGACAATTGGATGTTAAGATCCTTTCCAGATCTGCCATGTTCACTCATTGATGCTTTTAAAGAAGAAGCTATTTAAGATCATAATTAAAATCAGAAAACCCTAGGAATGATTTCAGTGAAATAGAACATACTTTTATTGAGTTCTAATTCTGAGCCAGGTTTTGTGCTGGGTGCTTCATGAGGAGGAAGGAGAGGAAAGGGATCAGGTATACAGCTGAATGATGCCTGGAACATAAAAGGCACACAATAAATATCCATTGGGGGAATGAGTGAATGCATGGACAAGACCCTGCTATTGACTGATGGAGTTTGTTGGGGAGAGTGAACGGAGGTGCTAGGAAGACAAACACAAAAATAGGAATGAATAGAAGCTAGATAAGTGGTTCTCCACATTTGGCTGCACATTGGAATCACCTGGAAACTAAAAAAAGAAACCCCAAATTAACGACCAGATGCCACTCTACATGAGTCTGACTTAGCTGGTTTGAGAGCAAAGAAAAGGAGAGCCAGAAAAACCGTGACCATGGACCCAAGACCTTAGAAACCAAGGCACACTTAGGGACAGTTAAGTGATTTGGAGTAGGTAAAGCATTGGGTGAAATGATCTTTGCTAGAAGATGGAACTTCTGACAGAAGATGGACAGGTTTGTGGAGTCCAGCTCCCGAAAGCCCTGGGTTGTCATAGTAATGAGATGGATTTTATTCTGTATCCCTTTGAGAAATAAGAATTGTAATGAAGGGTCATGGTAAGATTTATAGTTTGGAATGGTAATTCTGGAATGAGTGGGGCTCCTGAATGGGGAGGAAAAGACCCATTGCCAGGAAGCTATGCACAGGGCCAGGGGGATAAAGGCACTGCACTGGGATGGAGATGAGCAGTCATGTTCTGTAGACATTTCTGGGATAGACTCACAGTCCACCTAACCAATTGGTTGAGGTTGATGAGAAAGAAAAGAAAACCCCAAGATAACACTAAATTTTCCAGATTATGCTTTCAGGTATAAAGGTAACTTTTTAACATCAACAAAAAACTGCAGATATCCACATCCTAGTCATTTACAGTTTTGATATCAGTAGATTGAAAAAAAACCCAAAATAATTGGCAGCCTTGCTCCGGTAGGCCACTTTTGTCCTGTTTACTGTTTGATTTTCTCTCTCTCTCTGTTGCTGGGAAGGGGTGTGTTTGTGTGTGTGTGTGCCCTGCCTTCCCGAGATCGGATCCCTTTTTTTCCAGGAACTTTTCAGTTACAGTACACTCCTCAGTGAGTGTATTTAAAGCACTGGTTCCTCAGATGGTTAGCTGTGCAGATGTGTGTGTGCTTTTTATTCACTTGCCTCTTGAGCTACATTATTTCATTATTTGTTGTCCTCTCATGTATAACTAACCATCATGTCTATTTTTCTTAATCACCGCGCACCAATGACAGAAATGATTTGCAAAAAAAAAAAATAGTACATGTTCATTGCAAATACTTATAAAATACGGGAAAGTTGAAAAAGAAAGTAAGATTTATTTATAATAGGTCTCTTTCACACTGTTAGCATCTTGGTATATTTCAAGTAAGCCTTCGGTTGATGCTGATACTTATTTGTAAAGTTAGGAGATGGCTTTCTAATAATGTTTTATTCTTCTTCTTTACTTTTTTCTCTCAACCTTGGATAATGAGAATTTTTCCATATGATTAAATATTTTTAAAAATTAATATTTAGTGACCATATATTATTTTGATAAATGGATTCCTAATGAACTTTGACTATATTCCCTTGTTGAACTTTATTATTTTCATAAATAATGCTACACTAAGAACATTGTGCATAAATGTGCAAGATCTGATTCCCTTAGGATAGATACTTAAAAGGGTTAAAGCATATTTATCTTTGAAGATCATTTATAAAGATTGTTAAATTACTTTTCAAAAATGTTGAGCACATTTACTGAATGTTAGAATGTATTGTGATGCTCTTGATGTTTCTCAATTGTAAGAGAAGTGTCTTCTGACCTACATTGAACATTTGTTTTAAATGAGAAGAATTAATCTGAAAAAGTACATCTATGCTGAGAAAACCATGGGAAAAAGTTAACATGAATAGGCTATTACGAAGCCTGGTAAGTGGATGCAGCATATTCTTATTTTTTATAGTAATGAAGGGTATCGTTGATACAATTAATTTTTAAGAGCCAGAATTCATTAACTCAGTGGCCCTACAATAGGTTTGCCGCGTGGTTTTGGGTTGAAGGAATCCTGCTTACTGAGTAAGGAATAATCAGATAATTAAAATCAATGTATACAACATAGAAAAAGCTTGGGAAGCTTTTCTATACGGCAAATTATGTGAGACTAACAAGGGTCTGGATCTGGTTTATTTAATCCGACACACAGCCCTGCATCTGGAAGAGGTCTTCGTGCTGTGCGATGCTTTGCATGCTGATCTGACCACAGAGGCACTTTCCCATCCTAAGCTTGTGCGGGACAAACTTCGAATCATTTATATCATGTATTTGGCATCCAGGCCTTTTCCCTCTGCACATGTTTTATAACAATACAACAATAGAGACATGGCTCTGGTCTCTGTACCTTTGTCTGTAATTTTCTGTTTTGCTCTGGGAGTATTTGCTCCAAAATGATTTCTCTTATTATGGAAAAACCATGCATGTAAAAGAAGATGAAATCTTATTTTTAAATGAAATTTACCACCACCCTCAACAGAAACAATATCTTGTTTACCCTCTCCAGCTTAAAATTTTCTGATTTTTTCCCTTCTTTCCTTTAGGATTCCATCAAAATCCTCAGTGATACCTATAATTGTAATAACATTTTGATGGTAACCAATACTAACGCTTTCTGAGGTGTTCCCTTAGTCTGGGAACACAGACTTTTTCTCTATGACCCCAATCAGCAGTTGCTTATTTGGCATGCCTAGAACTGTAATTTGAAGGCACCAGGGCTTGTAGAAATCCTCCAAAAATACTTGCAATGGAAACTTCCCACTGACAAAACAGCAATCCTAGAAGCCCAGGCTTGACGCATCACATCCCAGAACAACAGCCAAGTGGTCCGGCATGGAGTACATGTCCTTGGTTTCTGGAATTCAACTTCTCCTTTTTGAACTTTCATATAATTTTTACCATATCTTCCTATGGCACTTACCCTTTTCTTTGGGTATTGTATTTATTTGATTATAGTGCTTATCTCCTGAATCTAGGCACCATCAGATTCATACCTGTACCCAGTCTCCCACACAGCATGAGCTCAATTCATACAAGAATTGGGTACTTACATTGTTTCTTAAATTTTCAATTTGAGGTCTGGAGGCACCATTCTAGATTTGCAGCGTGAAGTTACTAAAAATAAATAAGGAAATGGATAAATTAATACAGTGATCATAAAATATTCACTCAGTCCATGATGAGGAAGAATATCAGCTGAACTGAAGATTGGATTTTTATGAAATCCTGAGAGTGTTCTTGATGTCCAGGTCTCACCTGGAAGGCTTGTCTGGGTGGGTGATGGTGTCGCTGGCAGTGGCAACGAGTAACATTTCTTCCTTGCTTTTTCTCGCTACCACATTATTTACAAAAATATAAAATCTTTCTTAGCACCCTCCCACAATTTTCACCATGTGTGCATTCATGGTGAAACTTCTTTATAAACATAACTTTTTAACTGTTTTTTGGTATTGTCATTAGTCATGAAAAGGTAATTATCTTCAACGACATAAAAATGTTCTATTCTCTCCTTTCTCTCTGATGTAACATACCAGGCTATGGTCCTGTTTCAAAGTCTTCCCAGCTGGGAGCACCTGGATATGAGAGCAGTGGGAATGCAGAGATCAGGGTGTTAACTGAAGAGGATCATGGGAGATAGAGTGGGGTGCAGTGGAAAGGACATTCCCCTTGTAGTCAGACAGGCTTTGGTAAGTTATTCCACCTCCCTGAGCCTCAGTTTCCTCACTACAGAATGGCGGCACTAAAATCTCTTTCATATTCAGATGTTGCAGTTACATTCCTGAGCTGGTCACAGGGTGTACAAGCCACAGGTGTTGCTGTCCTCCTGCCTTATGTGCCAAAGCCTTTGAGATTCTCTGATGGCCCTTCACTCACAGATTATCATCACTTCCTGGAATGCTGCCAAGGGCAGGGATTGTCTCTTCTTCAGTTTTCATCTCCGGTAACCAGTCAGTTCCTGGCAGAGACTGGAGTCTCTGTGAGGGGCAGTTACACTGAGCTGCCTTCCATTGTGCAAAAGAGTCCACAGTAATATCAGGAATTTGGAGAAGAGCTAAGAAACTTGGAAAGAAGCAGAATAGGGCAAGAAAAGCCTGGGCCTGTGCCACCTAGTCATTTATCTCTTAATGGTTTGGGGCTTAGTCAATACCTGTTGAATGAATGATATCCATAAGAACATTTGTAAATGAGCTGCAAAGAAAGATATGTGGAGTTGAGATTAAGTGACATAGCTGAGTGCTTGGAATGTACTGGACACTGAATAAATATTCACCAGATCAGTAAAAAAGTGATTAGGTAAATAGAAGACACAATTAAGTCAGAGATGGTAGTTAAGCAAAACAGATTATTTGCAAGGTAATAATATATATGGTAGAAGGTGGTAACTATTTGTATGGTTGTCAACTACATTGTATGTGCATGTTTGTGTGTGTGTGCATGTGAGAGAGACAGAGAAAGGTGCAGGGAGAAAAAGAGAGAGAGAAGAGGAGAAAGGGAGGGGAGGGGAGAGAGGGAGGGATGGGCAGGAAGTGGTGTTCAAATGAACCACTGCTGGGTGTGATGCCTGCCCTGTGGGAAGGGAGTGGGCAGTGCAGGGGAGAGCGAGGGGGGGGAATGGGGACAGCTGTAATTGAACAACAATAAAAAAATTAAAAAATAGGAAACAAAATGAGAGAGCAAGAGGACAAAGAATGACTTACAAAAATGAGCTTCTTTTTCTCTCCTCTCCAACCCCCTACTGTCAAATCTCCTGTTCCCTTTTGGCTTCCGCACAGGGATGTGTCAGCTGGAATGCTGTGTGGGATCGTTAAGTATAACCCCCGGGGAATTGTTTCAGACTTTTTTTAAATATTGCACCATTTATGTTAGTCTAGTCACACAAACTGAATGAGGCAGGCCTAACGCTTAAGGGAGAGGGTAGTGGTGATAAGAATCCTTATGGGAAAGGGAAGATGAAAATGGCACGAAATATCCAAAATTGTTTAGAAATAAAGTCCAGATACGAAGGATGTAATTTGCACTTTGAACAATATTATTATTTCCTGCTCCTACAAATAAAAGATGCTCCAGAGGTCTTTAATTTTTGCCAGAATTATAAAAAAAATGTATGAGAGTTAACAAATACTTTAAGTAGGATCATTTGTATAATTAGTTGCCTTTGTCTGATTAGTGCAATTGTCATTCCCTTGTCAGGAGATAACTATTAGTTTCCGTCTTATTAACCACCCTCACATCCCATCTGAATTCCCAAACCAGTATTGGCATCATTATAGTTCACGTGCTTATCTGTGAGTTATTTAGTGCCCTTAGTTTTAACAATGTTGTTTAATATCTGAAAAGACTTACTCAAAAGGTGATAAAAAATAGAATGTGAATTTCCAAGATCAAGTAGTTTCAGGACATTTTAAAAATCTAAACAGTTGCAAAATACCTATTTTTTATAAATTATTATGCTGACCTTAATAGAAATGACTATTACATGTGGAAGATATTACACATGCAGATATTCCCTCTTGTAATTTAATGAAGAGGTACTTTTATTATGGCTACTGTGTTAGAGTTATGCTAACTATGGTAACAAACAAGTCTCCAAATGTATAATGGGTCAAGTATTATAAAAGTCAGTTTCTCACTCACATAAATTCCCAAACAGGGAACCTTAATTCATAGGGGGCTCTCCTCCAAACTGATTGGGGACTTGGATTTCCTCCACTCGGAGGTTCTCTCTTCTTCACCAGTGGCTTCCCAGATTGCTGGGCGCATCCCCATCAAATTGGTGAAAGGGGAAAAAAGCACGGAAGGTCGTGTGCAAGGGGTTCTCACAGACCAGGAACAATTCATTGGCTAGAGCTCAGGCTGTCTCCCTAGGAGGAGGAGGAAGCAGTTGTGAGGAAGAGCTAGACGGTCTCTGCCACACTAGCACATCAGTAACTCTCAGGGAGTGTTGGCAATTATTGTTGTTTTTGCTGTTGTTATTATATTGAATGTCAACATACACCTTTGTATTTTCAGTGATGTGCAGGGTGAAACATTTTTTGTGAATGTGTACCATATTGAGAACCAAGGTCGGTAATTTAGACTCCTATTTGGAAGAGGTGTTAAAAAGGATATTCCTAGTCTATGCCTTTGAATAAAGTCAAGCATAAGTTAACTGGATTTTAACGTAACTATTTTCATTCAGGCCTGAGCTACATGCTATATGTAGACATGACTAAGTCAGTATGAGCTATTTATAGTTAACTGCACAAAGGAAAATAATGGTGAAGTTATTTTCTTTTTTTGAGCATAGTTTGAGGTAGATAATCTTCACCAAATACATTCTTTAAAGAATAAAAATGATTCTTAAAATGAGATTAGCAAAGTACTTCCGGTATCCTTTTTTCATTTCCTTTAGATGGTATGAATGAAAAAATTACTTGTAGGTAGAATAGTAGAATATCTATCATCTATCTATTACTTTTTTTTATTATTTTATTTATTTTCAGAGGGGGAGGGAAGGAGAGAGGGAGAGAAATATCAATGTATGGTTGCTTCCTGTGCATTCCCTGCTGGGAACTGGCCTGCAACCCAGGCATGTGCCCTGACTGGGAATCGAACCGTGATCTCTTGGTTCACAGGCCCGCGCTTAATCCACTAAGCTACACCAGCCAGGGCACATCTATCTATTACTTATTTAAATGGATCATTCAATAAAAGGTTCAGGTACTTGGGTACTTTCCTTTAAAAGGAGAGCAGTCATTCTAGACTAAGGACTAGCATAACTAGAGAGATTATTGCATTGCTGCTAGGGCAGCAATTAGAGAGTGTTTTCTGTAAAATGCCAGGTAGTAAATATTTTAGGCTTTGCAAGCCCTATAGTCTCTGTCACAGCTATGCAACCATGCTGTTTTAGTATCAAAACAGCTGTGGACAATATGTAAGTGCGTTACTGGGGCCATGCTCAATGAAGCTTTATTTACAGACATGGGCAGCAGCCTGGATATGATCCATGGCCTAGAGTTTACTGACTTTTGGTCTACACTGCTCAGTACTTTCTAAAAAGGTTACACTTTCTAATTTGATATTAGATGTTTATGACATTTATGAAGCTGGTGTCTCTCTACAGAGTTTGGAGTTTACTTTCTCCGTGATTTTTGGTGGGAACAATAACTATGATCTCATATACTGACTAATTCACTCTGTCCTTTGTCATCAGCACTAATGACGCTATAAATCTTAATTGTGTTGAGTTGTTCTGTTAGATACCTGGTCTGTAAGGCTCTTCGTCACCCAGAGTAAAACTTCCTCATGAAAAGCACTGGAGAAAGGCTTCAGTGACTGCTAAAGGGTCTGTAAGCCCTCCTTAGTAAATTCCATCTTTAATGAAACTTGGTTGTGTGTATTTGCTTAATTTTTCTTCTCATAGTAGATTGAATGTAATTTTCTTCAAAAGATTTGCACTGTAAGACTCTGGGTAGCATCAATCATTTTATTTACTGTTTTCAAACTATCTAGGAGGGGATTGTTTTCTAAAATGTCATCAGCAAGAATGAAAAATGAAAAACAGCCGTGTGCACCTGGCAGAAGCCCATAAAGAGAACCAACAAATGGTATAGGTGGAAGCAGGCCTGCCCACTGAGTTAAGACTGCCACACAGGTGAACCATGGGATGTAGAGTCTTCCCTAAGTAAAGGGATTTGGAGTTATGATATTGCCAGAATTTGTTTATGTAATGGATGTTTTCGAACTGGACTTTAGACTCACCTTGCACCAGGGCCGGGGAGTGTCTTTGTCCCTGAATCAGGCCCTTCTGGTGGGTGGGGTAGGGAAAAAGGAAGGGAGCAGACAGTGTCTCTTCTCTCTTCCTCAGTTGCTCTGTTGTAGTTCTTGAGCTGCTGGTTTGTGCTTTTTATCTGGACTAACCCTGCCTAACCTGTGATGACTCAGTGAGTGTTGGCAAAGTTCCCCGTGAAGAATTTGCATGTGTTCTGTTACCTCTTCGAACTCCACACTTAGCCTCTGCCCTGGGCAGTCTACTCTAGAGTGTCTTCTGCCCGGGGGCCCCCATCAAGAGTTGTATGGCAGCTCACACATTCTTGATTTTTCCAAGTAGCTTATAACTGTTTCACTGCCAGCCCTGTCTTATCCCAGCTGTCTCAATCCAACTGTCTTCTCCTTTGTTCAAATTAGCACAGTGGGCAAATCCACAAGACCGCTGTGTAAGCAGACGTCCACTGTGGGATGAGATGCCAGTCCCTCCTTCATAGAGTCATCTCCAGTTCCCTGAGTGATTCTTTTATAGTCTCTCCATAATGGGTTATAAGAGTTACCGTCTCTTCTCTGTGGTTACAGAGGGGAAAAGACTTCACCAAGAACTACTGATGACTCCTGGACAACGAGCAAGTCCCACTCAACATCCTGTTTCAGTATCTTGGATAAGGTTAATGGTGGTGATAAAGAATACAAGTGGATAGATTAGAAATATTTAGGAGATAGTGTTTATAGGACTTGGTGAGTAGGTTATTGTATTAGGTATAGGGAGTAAAGGAGAAAGGGATGAGAGAGAAGAACACCAGACCAGGATCAGGTTGGGAGTTCATGTACCAGAGACTTAGTTTTTGATGTGTTGAGTTCTAGAGGATGGTGCAGGCATTCAGACAGAAATGCCACATTGGCAAATAGTTACGTGTACTTCGGAAGCCAGGTCTTGGAGCAGATACAAATTTGTGAGTCACATGAATTAAATTTTCCAGAGAGACGTTTTGGGATGGAAAGATGAGGGTGTCTAGGATTGATCTTTGAGGAATTCTAACATTTAATGGTTGCGTGGATAGGAATAAGCATTCCAAAGGAGACTGAGGAGAAGCAGCTATAGAGGTAAAAGGAAAATGAGGAGATGGTTTCCTGAGTGGATGACCATCTTGAGTCAGAGAGAAGTGGAGGGATACGAAGCAGCAGAAGGTGACTTGTGGTTATTCTATTTAGATTGCTCTTGTTGATGGTGCATGAGGGCATTAACCAAATGCAAATGCAAATGGAAGCATTATGAAACTGTTGTGGATCTATTTGAAATGTTCATGCTGTTAAATAAAAATTGTTTCAGCAATTTGCTTCCCATGTGTGTTATAATCAGTTCCAGAGAGACTTCATCTATCACAAAGACAATGCTTTACATATCACAAGGAAAACATTATGAACCAAGGAATCATCCCATAAAGGAATATAATTTCATTCTTTCTAGATTTTTAAAAATATCTGTGTGTGTGTGATTCTTTTTCTAAGCCAAAGTTATCATGTGTTTTTCTAAGGTTTCTTATAGTATTGTTTATGCTGTGTGCTGGGTTAATGATCAAATATCAGGAAAATATTTAAATCACTGCCTGAATTGTATGAAGCTTATTATAAAGAGAATGTTCAGCAGCTGTTTTCTATTTCTCTTGATAAAAACAAGAACACAGTTTCATCTTAAGCCATAGAGACTTGGGTAACAACAAAGTAGAATTGTTTCCTAGAACAGAATGAACAGTGTGGGTTCCCAGAGTACAGAATAAAACACGGCTTAAGTGAACCATGAGTTGGGATATTCTGAGGCACACTCTTGGCTTCCCTGGCTGTGGACATTGCTACAAGTGAGGCTTGCATTCGGATTGTACACAGTACTTACTTTCTCTCTGACTTAAGCTCGTTGTTCGCCTTGAATGTGGCAGTTTCTACAGTTTGATACCAATGCACTTTTTAGGCCTTATTTCCCACTATACTCCTACTTCAGGCCTCTGTTCCAGTAAAACTGCAGCCTCCAAATACAGCCTTCATGCCACTGGGGTGGACTTTTCTCTGTCTGGAAGACCAGGCTCAGCCGTCACTGTGGTACCTTCCAGAGCACCTCAGCAAAATGTAATCTCTCCTTCTTGCTGATTTCTTCAGCCTTTTTTTTTGCGGGGGGGGAATTCCACTTATTTAAAACCTAGTCATTCAATCAATAAATATTTATTGAGTATCCACTATGTTAGATTTTACATTTGTGATCTGTGCTGGGACAAAGTAGTTCTTGGTTTTACAGAGTTTGCATTTTTGTGGCAGTGTCGTGGTTGTGGCCACATGTTTGGGGGCCAGTTTTCCTTGGTTTGTATCCTGGCTACGCTAGTTTCTACCTGTGTCATCTTGGTCTAATTTTTATATTTCTGTGCATTAGTGTCATCCCCCAAGACCTGGAAATAAATCACAACTACCTGAAAGAAATATTTCTGGTTTCGGTGTGCATGCCACCTCAGACTTGGGTCCTCACCTTGCTTTCCTGGTCAGGGCAGTCCTTGTAACAGCTCGTCCTCTTCCATGGGCATGGCCTCAGGCTGCTGCCACTGTCACAGACCCAGGGCCTGCAGAGTGGCTGCTCCTAGTCTAGCTGATTTTCTGTGAGCACCCAGCTTGTCACAGAGCTGTAGCCAGATCTATATTCCAGTCCCTAATATATGTTCTGCTTTTCCCTGCCTTACCGCCCTCTTCTTACCCTCCTGCTTCCCTGGAATGCCCACCTAACACAGGGCTGGCACACACACTTTCCAGTCAGGCTCTGTTTCCTAGGGAACTTGGACTAAGACACCATGTCCTTGGCTTACTGTGAGAATCAAATGGGAAGTGCTCAGAAGAGTACCTGGCATAGAGTAGATAACGAATGCTAGCTATTGTTGTGGGAAAAGTATATAAGAGCACAGAGCAGGATCTGGGTTGCACTAGGAGGATTGTTTAAAGATTGTCAGAAGAAATGCTAAGCCAAGACCTGGAGGTTGAATAGCCAAGTATAGGATTTGATAGTGGAGTACATCTGTGATTATACAAACAGGAGGAGTGTTATGTTTGAAAGCCTGGGGATAAAAGAAAGAGTATAGATTTGAGGAGTTGGATACATTAATAATTAAGATTTATATCTGTTACATTCAGCTATAGTTACTTGTATATATTCATTTAGCAGAGACAACAGAGTTATCAAATATTTCACTTTCTTTCCTCTGTCTCCCAGTCCTCTTGCAGTTCTGGATAACGAAGTGGAGAAGGTGGCATGTCGCTTCCAGGTGGAGGCATGGTCAAGTCTACATTCTTCTCCTGCTGCAGTGATCAGGCACCCCGTGTTTCACATGAGTGTGATACAACATGGTAAGTCCTCTCTCACCCAGTCCCCTGAGTAATAGGTAGAGCACAGGCTCCCGTTAACCTGCCTATAGTGAGAGCAAGAAATAATCCTTTGTTGGGTTAAGCCCAGCAGAATTATAGGATTGCTTTGTTATTGCAGTTTACTCATCCTTACTAATATAATGGTTAATCTTCCTGACTATAATATTAGCTTCTGGGTCAGGGTCATGTCTACAGTGAACAGAATTAAAGGAGGCCCTCACTCTTAGGTTTGTGCAGCTGAGTGCTGTTACGACCAAAGCAGAGTGGGTGGGAGGAAGAGAGGTGGGAGAGGGGAGCAGAGAGGCCGAGGCTCCCCAGGCCATCAGTGATCTGTGGGTTCATAGTGGGATCAAAGCTAATGTCTGTTTTTCTGTCAAAAGTGAAGGCAAGGAAATTTCAAGAAAACTAAAAGCCAGAGGAACTCATTTAGACGCTCAAAGTTTTATTTTATTTCAAGCAAAATTGTACTCCCAAAAAGGTCTTCTTTGAGAAGAAAATTGTCTTTAACTTCTGCTTTCTCAAAAATCCTCACTGGAGTTTCCACATTGTCTGTCATAAATATAACAGTCCCTCACAGCTTTCATTGAGGCCTCCTTGTGAATTGGGTTCACAGTTACAGAAGAACCAACCCCTCAAGCAGGTTTAGAGTTGTTTCTCCAGGGAGGGTAAAAACTAATTTACCTTAAGCCTAGGTCTGTGAATAATATTCTCCTGTTAAACCACACTCATGATTTGGTTCCAACTTTCTATCATTTTCACTGTTGTTGAATTTGAAGCATGCCGTGGCATTGTAGTGGGTTAGAATCCAAATGTTAGTATGAGAAAGTATGTTTTTGCTCTTTGATAAAGAGACTTTCCTGAAAATGACCAGAACAAATCAAGAATATCATACTGTGACTTGGAAACTGACAAATGCTGAACTGGCCATGCGTTTCTTTAAGCTTTAGCTGTAAGGGGCACATTGTGCAATCCAGAATAATTGGTTTTGTGACAGCGATCCTAAGCAGCAGCAATATTCTCATCTATGTCCTTTGCAGCCTGGCTACAGAAATTTATGTTGGGGACTAGCACATGTTTTTCTAAGAAGCTATCAATTGAGTTAAATGTTAATGCATAACTGTCCCTGGTGGTTGGATATTTGAAAGATACTGCCAAGATAGAAACAATGAGATGCATTCAGAGAAGAGTGTATATTGGATGTGCTCAATTCTTAGAAAAATAAATGCTGGACCATCTAATCTCACCACAGTTGGATACATATGTTTTTAGAGACACAATGCAATTTTTAAGAATGTCAGCTGTGTGTGCCTCATAAATACTGAAAACATATGCTAATTTTTGGTGGCAGCCGAGGGAAGCTATGGTGCTTTTGATATAAATTTAAATACACAATTGCTGAGTGAGCCTTGAGCAATGATGGGAATGCAGGAGAGTGATAGCACCTGTGGCAGGGAGTCAGCGAGATTGAGGGGAGGAAAAGCATCAGGTGGAGAGGGAGGGAGTCAAGAGACCTCAGTTGTCTATGTAGAAATGCAAATACAGCTGTGATGAAGCAGCTGGGAGAGTACAGTGAGGCCCCGGCCAGGATGGGTGTGATTCAGAGTCTGAGACCATCATAGCTCAATGAGAAATGATTTGAGGAATGTTAGGGCATATTATTCTACTCACCCCTTTCCAAATCAGCTCTCTTATTGGCCAGCTCAGGGTCTTCCCAAGAGTGTTCCTTGGAAACACTGCATCTGCTAGATGTTTAAGTACTCCCATTAAAATAAATGGCAGGGAAGGGGAGGCTGGAAATAAGTTTAGAATACAATGAATTGAATAAAGTTAAATTGGTACCTTTACTTTTGGATTTTGCTAAGCCTTTCATGTGCTAATATGAATTTTGAGTGTCAAAAATGTATGAAATTCTGCATACAAATGTATGCAGCATCTCTCAAAAATAATATGAACATGGATCTTGTTATTTTTTCCTTGTAATATCTCATAGGACAAGTGCTTGTGCAACATGCTTGGGAAATGCTGGCTTGGATGTCTGAAATTTACCCATCAGCTAATTTTTCAGTCGAGTTAAGATATTCAAATTCCAAAACCTCCTGTAAAATAAATATAAAGATATTTCTGGAAGTCTTACAGAGCTGGCCCATGATCCTGTATATCACCACAGCACTGACACAGCAAATTACAGGTTGCTTGTTAACTGACTGTGAGCCAGTAACAGGAGGGCTAGAGGTGAGGGAACTGGGTACGTGCGGGTGGGCTTGGAATGGTGAGCACCTGAGATGAGATGGGTGCACGTGAGACGCTCTGCTGGAAGCAGGTAGAGTGAGATAGTCGGAGGTGCTGCCATGTCAGCCCTGGGGCAGGGGTGTGGGGGCGGCAGGAGCCGGCCAAGCAGCTAGGGAGTGGTCGAAGGGTGCACACAGCTGGGAGGGAAATGGAAAAGTAAGGGAGATAAACTCTGACTTTGGGGCTAAGATTTAAGTATTTAATTAAAAAATAATATGTCCTTGAAAAGTAAGTGAATTGTTATCTTCTGTTTAATAAAATGGTGTTGTGGAAAAGTTACTGCTAAAAAAACAGTGTGAGCTTTGTCAAGAATTTCAGAGAAGCCAAAGTTTGAGTAATGCCTGAAGAATGGGGGAAAAATGAGTCTTTTTATCCCAAAAAAGTTCTCCTTAAAGTATCATTTTTAATAAGAAAATAACATATACTTATTGTTGAAAAATCCAAAAATATAAAAATAAATAATGAAAAAACCCGTATTATCCATAATCTCTCAACCTAGAAATAACTACTATGAATCTTTTGGCATATTGGCTGCCAGTTTCCCGGCCTCCCCCTCCCCATCCCTCCCTTCTCCCTCTCTCTCCTCCCTCTCCCTCAATTGTGTCTCTTTGACTCACATTAAATAACAAATGCAAAATTTTAATAATGATATTTGACTTTAATCCAGGGGTTGTTAAATTTAGTCTGCCACCTGTTTTTGTAAAACCTATGAGCTAAGGGTGATTTTACATTTTTTAAATGCTGGAAAGAATCAAAAGAATTACATTTCACAATACTATTTGAAAATGATATGCATTCAAATTTTGTCTCTTAATAAAGTTTTATTGGAACCCGCCCATATTCATAGTTACTATTGTCTCTGCTGCTCTCACACCACAACACAAAGGAGCACTAGTGACGGAAACAGCACAGTTTACAAAGCCTAAGGTACTGACTCTTCAAGCCTTTCCAGAAAATATTTACTGACCTGTGAATTAACCAATTTGTATTTTTGTCTCCTTTTGTTTTTATTCTTTTACCATTATGTAAATGACATTTTACTGTTATATTTGTACACAAATCTTTGCCAACTTTTCTGATTATTCTATTCATGTATTTTTTCTAAAAACAGAATTGCTGTGGCAAAGGGTGTGGATATTTTAAGGCTCCTGATGTGTAATGTCAAGTTTCTTCCCAGAAAGTTCAAACTAAATCCTACTCCCATCAAACGTGTATGGAAGCTACAAAGATTTTCTTTTTGGCAATATAATTTCTGTACTGTGCAGCCTTAAACTTCTTTATTCTAATAATAAAACTGGGTTAATCAATTCCAACCTTAAGGGTAATGAGAATTTGCTGGAGGAGTGTCACATGTTTTATAATTTTTTTCTCTTTTCAGTAGAGCCCAGCACCTGTGCAGCTTCTGCTCTCAACACATCCTGTTGTGAGACCTCACAGAACTTGCTCACTCCTCAGTCACTGTAAGTAGGAGGGTTTAATGAAGAAGTGTCTCTGTGTATTATGGCAATGTAAGATCCATCAGAGTCTGCACCTGATTTTCTATAATTCTGACAGTAGGGCTCCTTTGCCTGTCTACATGAATTTACTTGTATTTTGAATGACTGATGTTAGAGTCAGCATTACATCTTCTAACTGAGCCTGTGTACACTCTTTTCTCCTTCAGCTGATGCAAATATTTGCCTCCTGAACAGTGAAGCATTGTTAGCTTCATGCCCATGTGGAACTGAAAAGGATGTAGCTGTGCCCATGAAAGGGCCTAGTCACCCTCCTGTGAATGTTTGGGAGAATAGTATTTAGGCTTCAATATTTTGTCAGATTTCATCCCACCTTAACATAATTCTTTATATTATAGAGGGTACAGCTTGAATTGCTTTCTGTTTGAGCCTTTGCTTTTGACACTGTGCGGAAGTTAAGCTCGGTCCTGATTCTGAATATTTGCTTGTCTGAACAAGTTCTCAAAAATTGAATTTGACACTAACTTCTGTTTGTCTGTTTGTTTGTTTATTTATTTATATAATTAAATTTACTGGGGTGACATTGGCTAATAAATTATATAGGTTTCAAGTGTATAATTGTATGATACATCATCTGCAGGCATTGTGTGCCTGCCACCCAAGTCAAATCTTCCATCATCATATACATGGTCCAGCAGAAGAAACACCTGCTTGAGTGTGGTTGGTTGGGTAATAATATGGGTGTAATAATTTATAGTTTTAATTTGAACATTTTACCTAAAATACCATATGGTGTGCTTGAGTGTGATATTGTTATGTTACAGAATTATATGCTTATGATTTTGTAATAAAAGATTTTGTAATAAAAAGGGGGCATTATTTGTGGTGGGCCCTGTATTTGACCCCCTTTACCCTTTACTAGACCCCACCCCCTTCCCTCTGGTAACCACCATATTGTTGTCTGTGTCTATGAGTTTTTGTTTGTTTTTCTTGTTAGTTCATTTGTTGTTTCAGTTTTATATCTCACATATGAGTGAAACCATGTGTTTCTTGACTTTTTCTGTCTTATTTTGCTAAGCGTGATATTCTTTAGATCCATCTATGTTGTCCCAAATGGCAGTATTCCATCTTTTCTTATGGTTGAGTAGTATTCCATAGTATGTATGGACCACATCTTCTTTCTCCAGTCCCCTATCAAGGGACACTTCAGTTGTCTCCATGTCTTGGCTGCTGTGAGTAATGCTGCAGTGAACATAGGGGTACATATATCTTTCAAGACAAATGTTTTCAAATTTTTCAGATAGATGTCCAGAAGAGGGGTTGCTGTGTCATATGGTAACTGTATTCTCATTTTTTAAGGAGCCTCCAGACTGTTTTCATAGTGGCTGCACCAGTTTACATTCCCACTGGAAGGGAATGAGGGTTCCTTTTTCTCTACAACCTCCTCAACATTTGCTATTACCTATAATTTGACACTAATCTAAAACTTTTCAATGTTTTCTATTCATTGGGAAAATACTTTTTTAAGTTAGAAACTTTTTTGACATAAAAACAGATTTTCACCTGGAATGAACATTTAGGAATACATTCTATTAGGATTTGATGGGAAAATGCAGTGTTGTTTATGGGATGACTACTTCCCATCTCTGTCCATACCCCTGTATCTCCTAGGGAGAAGGGGCTGGATCTGAAGCCCAGTGAGATCATCATTAGGTTAAATTTTCCAGGCTCCTAAAGCAGAGCAGGATGAGAGTAATGGGGCTAAAAGGGGTTATGAGACCATTATATTGCCTTTAGTTTTAGCCTGGTCTTAGGCTAGTTGTCATTTAGAGAACCTCATTCCTTTATTCCTTTATTTAAGGGTCAAAGTCTCTGCTAAACATGCTCTGTTGCTGCTGAACTTTTTTTGTAGGGAAAAATATCAGAAATATTCAGAGCAGGGCTCTAGAAGTATTCTCCTATACACACCCTTACACAGGTTCCAGCAATCACTAGACAAGAACCTTCGGTGAGGATCTTTCTTTCAGCTGAGCCAAGCTGACCTCCTAAGATTGTCTCAGTTCACATTTGGAAGAAGCCTAGAGAGGTTCTCCTGTGCATTGCACTTGTCTCAAAGACAAGCTCAGGTGAGCAGTGGGGCTGGAACCCCTTTTAAACCTTGTTTTTTATCAGGTACATTGTGGGTTTCTTGAATGCAAGTTCGCAGGTGTTATCAAACTCAAACTCTAGGAAGGGCTGAGGGGAAAGCCACATCTTTCTCATCAGAGGTTCTAGCGGACGCCTCTGCAGCAGTACGGGGACTGCTCTGTGTGAATAACGAGGCATCTTTGAAGGCCTGCATGCATCCCACCTGCTGCTGCGGGAGGCTCCCCAAGTACGCTTTTAGCCAGCGAGAAACCTTGGCAGCACGGGAGGGCGAGGTTCTCTCCCTGTCCCTAACTAACCCAGGATGTCACATGTTATGGAGGCAGGTGGTGTCATTTATGGAAGCAAGTTCTGGAGACAGCATCTGATAAACGTTTTAAAAAAAGCATATATACTGTTAGAAAAGATTAGCTTCACAGGGGTCTGTGCAGTTAGACTAGGAAAAAATCCACACAAACACTAAGCACACATACACTCTCACTTTTAAGAATAATGATCAATTTAAAAGCTTAGGAAAGAAAGATTTTACACCCAGAATTGAAAAAGAAAGTAATGAATCTAGAATATAGTTTTTTTCAATTCACTGTGATTTATAGAACATGGGAACTAGGATAAAAAGGCAAGTGTTATGTATGATTGTCACTAGGACTTGACTGTCCCCTCCGCAGTTCAAGCATTTTTGAGCTGGGAAGGGATCACAGGCATTCTTTCATCCATCATCCTAATTTTTCATATGACATTTGATGAAGTATCTCTTAAATTTGGTCAAAGTGACCTTTATAAAAGTGTATTTGTAATTCAACAGAATTAAAATTTAATGGAATGAATGCTGAATTGTTTATCGGGGGAAAATGTAGGTTGGATAATAAATGACTTACTATGACAAAAAATCTGGTGATTGTTAAAATGAATTGTAAAGCCAAACGATATAAGATGTTTTAAAAGCAAGCAGCATGCTGTGAATGTCTTCTCCAAGTGGTCATCACTGATAATTTCCTGCAGGAATTATTATTCAGGTACCTGTACAGAACTTGAAGAACTCTCAGAAGAATGCTATGAAAATCATTGGAAGAAGGAAAGATGACTTTTAAAGCAATTTAAAAGAACTGGAGTTGTTATAGGTTTTAGAAAAATATGTTAAGTAACTTCAATACCTTCAACTATTTCTCATTTTTAGACATACACCCCTATTGAACCTTGAAACAATTATTTTGTTATATATTAATATTTTAACTTCAAAGTTAATGGAAGTTTGGCTGTTTTTTTTAAAAAATAATCACCACCCAAGGACATGTTTCCATAGATTTTAGAGAAAGAGGAAAGGGGAGAAAGAGAAAAAAAATTAATATGAGAGAGAAACATCAACTGGTTGCTTCCGGCAATCTAGGCATGTGCCCTGACTGGGGATTGAACCTGCAACCCTTAGGTACATGGAAGATTGCTCCAACCAACTAAGGCATATGGCTAGGGCTATACTTTTTTTAAATTTTTTAAAAATCAATTCAAGCCTATTACTAATCATTTTTATAAAGAATTTAGAGACTTATAGAGTCCTTGTTAATAGGACACTATTTCCAATGTTGAGCTGTAATTCAACAGAAAGCCAGCACTGAATATGTAGTTTCACTTTAAATACAACATTTTAATCATAAATGAATTAACCAACAAAGAATATATCTTTCTTCTACTCTTGAAGATTCTTGTACATAAATGAATCCAACACTAAGGGCAATCACCTCTTGTCTTCCCTCTTTACTGTACCTACCACAATGAAGCAGCTTTTAAAGAGTTTCTGTAGGAAGAAGACTAACAAGAAATCATCACTACAGCTAGTTAGAAATAGGCTAGTTTCTCCTTCTTATGCTATGGTTTAACTTTGAGGAAAGTTGAATTTTCCTTGCAGCCCTAAGATAAAAATATTTAAAAAAAGTGACCCAAAGCATGGGGAATATGAATTCATTTAATGTTCTCTTAGCCAAAGGAACTTGGTATTCTGAAATTGAGGAAGATAGAGACTACGAAATGGAAGAATTATCTATAAACTTTCTCTGACTGCACTTTTGGGATATTTGTATTTTTTTTTTGCATCTTTACCTGCCAATTTTGGGGTATGCCATTTGGATCTAAGAATATCCCCTCAGAAACTAGACCTGAAAATCATCCAATCATATTAGTATATGAGTTAAATTATCTTGGATTTTTGGACTCTAAAGAGGATTTACAAAAATATTCATTATTGATGTCATGCTCTGATATTAAGTATTGATATTTGCAACATAAAGCTATAAATTTAAAAAAGATTTAAGACACAAAAGGATTTTATATTGACATTTTTATTGAGCCTTTCAGCATTGGAATTGCTTTTGGGTGTTCAAGTTAGAGCCCCTCTTCTTGAGAGCAACAGAAATCCAATTCAAATTAGCTTAAACAAAAAGGATTTATTGGCTCACACGAGGGAAAATCTAGAAGTAGGTTTAGTTTCAGTGGTGGCTGGATACAGGTACTCAAAGGTGTGAGTGCATTGTTTTCTCTTTCTGTAGTTTTGCTTTTGTCTGTATTGGCTTCATTCTCAGCCAGGGTCTCTCCTTGGACGATCTAGGCCTACATGGTCCTTGGAGTTCAAAATTTAAGAAAAAAAAAACAATGAAAACCCCCAAAATGCTCTTTCCTTCCCTTCCAAAGTCCTAGAGAAACCTCTAGCCTGTTTTGGGTCACGTATCATCCTTAAGCCAGTCCACCTGGGCCATGCCCTCTGTGGTTTGAATGATCCAGTGATGTTATGGGAGCTAGAACCTGGAAAATCATGGGCCTCTGGTCTCTGACGTTTCCAGAAACACTAACTAGCTCAACATCTGTAGCTCAGTAGTGATAACGTGAGGTGTTTACCAATTATTTCTAGGGTAGGATTATTATATACCATAACTGCTTGATTAGAATACAGTTACTGAACATCAGGACTTATCCACCAAACTTGAGGTGCGTGTACAATCCAATGATGTAGGTGTTGGAAGCAGCAGGAGGTGGCCTCTATAGTTAGTTCTCAAAAAGTCCTAAGGAAATGGCATAGCTCTTCCCTCTGAGGTGGCTGTTTTGTTTTGCTCACCCAGCACTCACCTCCTTTTTATGGTACCAGCACCCTGATTTCCTATGAGGATTTCTTCTTCCTCATTGCAGTGCAATTTTAGCAGGCAGGTAGAACCAGATGCCTTCTTCTGTCCTAGTCAAAGGGATTTGTAGGTGACCCAAGCTAGGCCAATGAACTCACTGTCCTTATACATTGAGTAGATTAATACATGAATAGGAAAATAATAGCCCATTTCTATTGCTGGTGGCATCCTTTTAAGAATGTCAAGTAATTCCTGCTACCTCTACAGCTTTACCTGGTTCCTCTTTTCCTAAATGTGGCTTTCCTGCCCTTCTGTGTGTTACTCATGTATTTCCAAAGGATTCATTTTCTGTGTAAATTAGAAACAGTTTTTGCATTTGAGGAGCCCTAATTGATATAGAAATGAGGGCCAGAAGTAGGATGCTCCATGTCACAGAGACTAATGTGCAAAATAATCTAGGTGAGGGAGGATGGAGGACAGAAAAGATGCATCTGTCCAGGCTGAGAAGTCAGACATCATTACGATACAATAGGAGAAAATCTTGCTATAATCTAGCCTGCAGTTACTTTGGGACTCAGACAATATGAGTTTTTCAGAGACATAGGAAAAAAACTATGAAGGTGTTAACTTTTTTAAAGTATATTTTATTGATTATGCTGTTACAGTTGCCCCATTTTTTTCTGTGCTTTATCCCCCTCCATCTTGCAACACCCCTCCCATTAGCACTCCCCCTCCTTAGTTCATATCCATGGCCATACATATAAGTTCTTTGGCTTCTCCATTTCCCATACTATTCTTAACCTCCCCCTGTCTATTTTGTACCTACCATTTACGCTTCTTATTTCTTGTACCTTTTCCCCATTTTCCCCACTCCCCTTCCCCACTGATAACTCCCCATGTAATCTCCATTTCTGTGATTCTGTTCCTGTTCTAGTTGTTTGCTTAGTTTGTTTTTGTTTTTGACTTTTAGGTTTAGTTGTTGGTAATTATGAGTTTGTTTTCATTTTGCTATTCATAGTTTTGATCTTCTTTTTCTTAGATAAGTCCCTTTAATATTTCATATAATAAGGGCTTGGTGATGATGAATTACTTTAACTTGACCTTATCTGGGAAGCACTTTATCTGCCCTTCCATTCTAAATGATAGCTTTGCTGGACAGAGTCATCTTGGATGTAGGTCCTTGCCTTTCATGACTTTGAATACTTCTTTCCAGCTTCTTGCCTGTAAGGTTTCTTTTGAGAAATTAGTTGATAGTCTTATGGGAACTCTTTTGTAGGTAACTATTTCCTTTTCTCTTGCTGCTTTTAAGAGTCTCTCCTTATCTCTAATCTTGGGTAATGTAATTATGATGTGCCTTGGCGTGTGTTTCCTTGGTTCCTATTTTATGGGACTCTTTAAGCCTCCTGGACTTCCTGAAAGTCTATTTTCTTTGCCAGATTGGTGAAGTTTTCCTTCATTATTTGTTTAAATAAGTTTTCTATTTCTTGGTCTTCTTCTTCTCCTTCTGGCACCCCTATGCTTTAGATTTTGGAACACTTAAAGTTGTACCAGAGGTTCCTCAGCCTCTCCTTGTTTTTTTTTTAATTCTTGTTTCTTCATTCTGTTCTGGGTGAATGTTTATTTCTTCCTTCTGTTCCCAATTGTTGATTTGAGTCCTGGTTTCCTTCCTTTCACTGTTGGAATCCTGTATATTTTTCTTTATTTCAATTTTCTTAGCCTTCACTTCTTCCTCTATTTCGCATCTGTATTTAACAATTTCTGTGAGCATTCTGATTACCAGTGTTTTGAACTCTGCATCTGATGGGTTGGCTATCTCCTCATTGCTTAGTTCTTTTTTGGGAATTTTGATCTGTTCTTTCATTTGGGCAATATTTCTTTGTATCAGTGCAGCTGTTAAATTGTAAGGGGTGAAGTCTTAGGTATTTGCCAGGGTGGGGCAACCCACATAGCTGCATTGTGGTGCTGTATGTGAGGGAGGGGTCAGAGAGGGGACAGTGCTGCTTGCTGGGTTCTCTGTCAGCTTTCAGTCACTTCTCCTTCAGTCCACAGGCAAATATGGCCTTTCTGGTGCTGATTCCTGGGTGGGTAGGTTTGTATACATTCTAGGAACCTGTGGGTCTCTCCAATGAACTCTCTTGTGAGGCTGGGAGTTTCTCCTGCTGTTACAAACTCCAGAGGTTTTGAGGCTTTATTTCCTTTTGCTGGAACCCTGGGTTGCATGGGCTGTCTCACTTTCTGGTTGCTCCTGTTGGTTTATCTGTGCACGAATGTGAGACCACCTGGTCCCCCAGCTGCCACCTGGCCTGCTCCATCATCCAGCCACCAGTTAGCTAGCCATTGCCTTGCCATGCACCCTCTCCACTCCGGCTGCCCATCTCTGCCCCTCCTACCAGTCTGGATGAATGTTTCTTTTTTAACTCCTTGGTTGTTGGACTTCCATACAATTCAATTTTCTGGCAGTTCTGTTTTTTTTCGTTTTTAAATTTGTTGTCTTTGTTTTGGTTGTGAGAGGAAGCAAAGCATATCTGCCTACATCTCCATCTTGGCTGGAAGTTCTGAAGGTGTTAACATTTTTTTTGCCTACATCTCGCAATCTTTAGTAACAGCTTAGAAGAAATTGATACAATTAAACAGAAGCTCATTTTGATAACAGTGACATTTTTTTAAAAATGGCTTTTCTAGGGACACTGACTGGAGCCTACAAATAAGATGGCTTAAAGCATGATTCTCCAGAGCCTTGGATAGTTGAGAAAGCTAAGTTTTCTGTCTAGTGATAAACTTAGTGTGATCAGAGGTAGGAAGGTAGGAACCACAGAAAGAAATAAGGTTGTCTTTGGGTGAAGGTGAATCCCTAGAACTCTTGCATGGAGCTCTTATTATCAGGCATCTGATTGTCAAAACAAATAATGACACTCACTGCAAAGATGCAGTTGGGCTATAGTTTGGAGACAAAAGTCAGATTGAGAAAGACTCTCCACCCCATGTCCCTGTTTATAATTGCTCTAGACAGAGGCTAAGAAGATGGGCAGAACACTGAATTTGCGTCCAGGAAAGAAGAATCATCAAATAGATGTTTAGATTCTGTAATTGACCAGAAGCCTCCTAGAGGGTCTTCTCAGATAGACTCAAGCTTGGCAAAAGTGTCCTGTGATCAATGGTCAAATGTTTTCACCCTGGAGGGCAGATCAGGATAGTTACTTCTCTTTCAGGGAACAGTCGTGGCTATTTCTTTTTAAAAGGATATATTATGGATAATGGTGGTAGGATAATGTGGGTTTTTTTCTACCCTTTTCCAAGAAGGGGATCTTTACTGTAGTTACTTGTTCTCTCTCCAGTGTTGACATTGGTTAATTTTGTAATATAGTCATGGGTTGTGGGGCCATCTAAACCTGACCAAGAAAAATGCACACCTTGGATTTGGAGCTGAATATGGTAGTCTGATGAGGTTTTTGGCTGTGTTTATTTCGGAAAAGACTGAATTTGGAAGCTAGGCAGCAAAGGTGTAGACTTCGGTGAACGTTTGTAACTTTTTGATATCCCCATCTCTCAGATCTGTTTCCTCTTTTTTAAACTAATAGAGCCCTGATTCTGTTTGAAGAAACACCACCTCACTCTGCCAGTCTGTGGGGTCTGGATGCAGGTCCACTCCTGGCTCTAAGGATGGAGCATGTGATCCAAGCTTCTTTGGTCAGCACTCTGGATATCCCTCCCATGGGAACCACTTCAAAGTCGTCCCCCGGTCAAGCAACTTCCTCATGACTTTGGGAACTACTCTACTTAATTCTACTCTATCTTTGAATTAAAACAATTGGGCAGGGTGGACTTCATTTTCAGATTGATTAGATAATACCCAGTTCCTGGTTGTCACCTGGTGTTCTACGTTCAGATATTTTCTGGCCACCAGCTTTGGGGTGGTCAGACCTGTCCTCCCCTAGCTAGGGCAGTGGGTATGCACCCAAGCTAGGATAACTGGACTCTCTCCCTCTGGACTTTGATTCTTGGGTGGTGTGCTGCGAAGGCAGGAAAGACAGATGCGATCCCTTCACTAAGCTGTGCTGCCCTTACCAGACAGTCGAGCAGTATCTGCTGCATGGACCCTGGCCTGTCTTTGTCCAAGCCTGGTTCTCCAGCCTTCCTATCAGTTTTGTGGCCACTGTCATTCCAATATATTCCTTTGCTGCTAAATTCAGCCAGAGTTGATTTCTGTGGTCTGTAATCACAAGACCACCAGGTCATTTGCCCTTGCTTTTTCCAGGTAATTGCTCATTCCCTTTACATATGCCCTTGATTTAAATTTTAGTTATATTTCATTTACATAGCACTACTGGATGAAAGGGTTAGAACATAAAATTTTGGGGGGGGATGGCCCTGTCTGCAATCCTAGAGAGAGCATTTGAGAACTGCCTGACTTTGTGAATGGTACATTATCTCAGGGTGGTTGTGGCTATTTATGAGGGAGGGCAGGGACTTGTTTTGTTCACAGCTTTGTCCCCAAAGTCTAGCCTAGTGTCTGGAATATATCAGTGTGTCCAGTATACATATATTGATGTTATTCTCCCTTTGTCTTGTCACAGTAGGTTCATTCATTCATTTAATAAATGTTTATCATTCCCATCAGAATGTATGATGAGCAATACAAATATGGCACTTACTCCCAGTGGTGTTGACTTTTGGTTGTAGCTGTTCAGCTCAGGTGTGGTAGCTTGATTAAAATGCTTTAATTGTTGAGAACTTGATACTTAAAATGCAATAATGTAGCAATAATACAGGCTTTTTCTTCTGGAGGAGATGAAAAATTATTACCCTGAGTGGAAGAAGTAAACCATATTAACCAGAGTAGAAGGCATTTCTAATGGAGCAATATATATTACAGGCCATCTTTTTCTAACAGCTCCTTCTGTATCAGTAGCATAGGTTTGGAGGATTCTTTTGGTGTCTTCTGCACTAATTTTGGAGTCTATGACTCAGGACTCTTGGTTGATAAGGAAGAGGCAATATTGTAGATTTGGATACAATCATGTTCTAAAACAAAAATCAAGAAATTTTACTTTCCAAGTACATATTTCCCCTAATGTTAAAATTTAAACATTTACATGCAAGTCTTACTTAAATAAATAAAATTTTAATAAATATTAAATTTACCAAATCAGTAAACAATTAATAAGCAAATAAAATTAAATAATAAATATGTTAAACAATATAATACTGATTGCATATTTAAAATATATTATATTCACTAAAATGAATAGCTCAGGAAACTTAGACCTTGCTAGAAGAGCTAGAGTTCAGTTCACTGTGCTAATTTTTTCATTGTTGTGTAACAAGTCACCACCAACTTCTCAGTTTAAAACAGTGTAAATGGATTCCTTCACGGTTTCTGTAGGAAGGAAATCTGGGCATGGAGGGTCTGAGGCAGCAGAAGTTCAGTGTGAATAGTGTTTAGAGAACAAGGGGGTAAGGAGGTGGGGAAGAGTGGTATGTTACCTTGTGAATACGGTGACAACAGTCGTGAAGGCATGGTGAAGAGTTCAGAGCTTATTTGAAGAGTATTAGAAAATCATGTTGGTGTTTTAATCAGGAAAGGGTCAGATCCACTTTAGGGCAGAGACTATGGCAAAATTCCATCTCCTGCAACTGGATAAATGTTGGTGACTATGGGAAAGTTAGGGAATACTGAGAGGAGGAGCAGGGTTTTGGGGAGGTGGGGGCAGAATGATAATAGACTCAGGTTTGACTGTATTTTATTTGAAGTATCTGACATTCATACAAATGGAGATGTCCAGTGAACAGTTGTGATACTGGTTGAAATTTGGGGAAGAGATCTAGGTTGGAGATGTAGACATGTAGGCAGATGAATGGCTCTTAACCTTTTTTGTGGGTGGGATAGTGGTCAGAAGGCCATGCTTTGATAATCTAAAATAATATTAAAACACCTCTCCTCAAAAAATTTATATATATACACACACACATACACACAGAATACTGGATGCAAATGCTAGGGTCAGCATACTCCCAGATGACTAAACACGAATTCCAGGTTAAGAACCCCAACTATCAAAGAAGCTATGGAAATGGATAGCATTGCTTAGGGAGAGTTCACTGGGAAAACAGAAACTGAGGGCTGAGTACCTAGAGATAGAAGAGGAGCCTGTAGCAGAGAAAATTGGTAGGTGAAAAGTTAATAAAGACAAGTGAAGAAAATATTTGAAGATGGCTAGAGTAGGGACCAACTTGATGGAAAACTAAGAGATTCAGAAAGAAAAGAACAGGTAGCCTTTGCAACATTCTTAACAAAGAGTGTGTGCTGTAATAATCTAGGGGGGAGCTTCTGCAAACTACAGATCCCTAGGTCCCCATCACCACACTTCTGAGCCAGAATCTGATGAAGTACCACTAGCCCATTGAATATTGGAGATTGTTAGCAAACGTGGCTGGAACTTTTTCAGGAAGAGTTAAGAAGACCAGTATGTAATTATTTGGGAGATGTAATTATATAGGAGAGCCTGGAGTAAGTTCAAATAAGCTATTAGTTTAATGATGCAAGAGAAGATGGAACCATCAATGGGGTGATTCCTAAGGAGACAGAAAGAGGTAGGACATGAGAAAAAGTGAGGGATTCCTTTTCTATTTTAATAAATGCAAAGATAGGTGAAACAATTGGGTGTAGATTTTGTTTTGGCAGGCTTCCATTTCCTCTGCAAAGTAGAAGAGGCCATTTGCTGAGAATTTGGAATGTATTCTCTTCATTAATAAAAGTATTATTTGGAAACTAGTATCCATATCCTTATATTAAAAATTTACTTTTATATTTTCATTGATATGACCCATGAAGACTCTTATTTGCATGACAATGGGCTATATATAACATGAATGTATAAATGAATGAATGAAGTGTAGCAAGTGATTATCATTCCAGGATATTTGTATATGACCTTGAATTCAGTAGGATTGAGATTCTGAAGGAAGGCATTCTTTGTCAAGATTCTCTGGGGAAGATATTAATATCTCTGGGGAGATATTAATTCACACATCCACATTCAGTCGATATTTATTAAGCACCTACTATATTCCAGCTATTGCTTTAGATACAGACGATAAAGCTGGGTTCTCTGTCCTTGTAGAGCTTACTTTGGGATGGAAACAAAACCAAAAAGCAACAAACAAATAATAAAAATTCCAAAACAAAACAGCAAAAAATAATAACATTTCCAAAAAATGGGGTTAGGGAATGGGCATGATTGTGTGGGTTTCCATTAGGGTGGGTTGTGCAGGAAGGACTCCCTGGAAGTGACTTTTGAGACTTGAATGAAGAGAAGCTGGCATTCATGGTAAGGTCTGGAAGGGAGCTTTGGAAGTGGAGAAGTAGCAAGTGAGAGGAGAGAACACACTGGTATGTGTGAGAAAGGGCCCACAGGCCACGTTGTGGGGAAGCAGGGTGAGAAGTGGGGAGAGTGACAGATGAGAACATGCTGGGGGGCCAGAAAACAGTGGTGTCTTAGGCACATGCACATTAAAGTACTTTCTGACTGCTCTGTGAAGAATAGACTAAAAGGGGCAGAGCACTACTGTACCTTAATTTATTGTCATAAGGCAAGACTTGCTTGCGTCTCGTAAATCCTCAAAAGGCTGCCTATCTGTAGTGAACTCTTCTCAGATTTTCCAGCAGCTATTATCTTAGTTTAAAGGCAGGTTCATCAGTCAATTTGTTGTTGGGTGGATTAGGGTGACTGACCCTGGCAGCCAGCGGGGCCCTTCACACAGGCCAAGGTAGGAAGGCCTCCTTTGGTGAGTGCAGGTGATGCTCCCAGGTCCCTGCCTTTCTAGTGCTTGTCCTTGCAACCTCTGAGTCAGTCGTATCTTTCCTGCTTCCTAGCAGCCCCTCATCCTGCCTCTTCCCAGGGGTGCAATTTTGTGGTCCCCGCAGGATTTGAAATGAGCATGGTCCCGTCAGCGTTCCACTAACAGCTGGCACTTGGAGATCCAGGTCCAAAACCCACCCTCTGGCCTTCGCCCCGGAAAGGGGGCGGGTGGGGCGCGCCAACCTTATCTCGCGGGCTCCGCCTCCAGAGGGCTGAGAGCGAGTTCCCGAGCGGTTGCGCTCTGCTCTGGCCGCAGCGGGGAGACGGGGCTCAGGACGGAGGGCAGCGAACCTGCTTCAGCCCAGTTTTTGTCTGGGTTGGGGCTGGTCACTGCCTGGGACACCCTGTACCCCTCGTGGAGAAGGCAGCTGGCTGCGACTGCAATCCCGACGCTGGACGCAGTGCCAGGTAAGGTGACACCTATTTCTCCCTTCTCCCAAGCGGGAATGACATAGGGGGTTTCAGGGCTGGCCTTTCCGGGGCTGCAGTTTGGCATTTGAGGGTGCACTTTTTTCCAGGCGCTTCAGTGCTTGGTGAACCAGGAGGTAGATTCCGCGTTCAGCTGGAGGCTGGGATGTCAGGGTTTGTCTTACAAAGTTACTTGGGTGTTAATGAATCTAGAGGTTCGCTAGGCGCTAATTTCTGCTCAGAGTGTTTGGCCTGTGGGAAAGAATCACATTCCGGGATTCTTTCCGGGAATCACATTGCTTCCCTAAACTCATCTTCCTCTGTCTGCTTGGAGGGGGCTTTGGCATCCACACGTGGCGCGCCGGGAGCAGTAAACTGGGCGCATAGGGCAGGGGACTGTGTGAGGTGGACCAGAGGTTCTTTATTTTTGCTGCATAGTAGGCTCACTAGGGAGCTTAAAATAAATTCAGTGCTTGAGCAGCACCCCAGACCAGAAATCACAATCTCTGGGAGTGGGACTTTGGACATCTACTTTTAAAAAACTGTTCTCAGGTGATTCTCAGGTGCAGTAGTTTGGGAACCAGTGAGAACAGTGGTTTTCAGATGCTCTCTGGCCTGCATCACCTGGGAATTTTTAGAAATGCAAAATCTAGGGTGGGGCTGAAACTCTGGGACTAGGGCCTAGCTCTCTGTTTTGCTGAGCCCTCCAGGTGATGCTAGAGCTTGCTCACTTTCGAGAACTTGGGTTGGATCTCCAATAAGGTGAGGGCAAACACCTGCAAATCCCTCCCCCCCCCCCCCACCCTGCAGAGGGAGGAGGAAACAGACCATATTTTGGAAAATCTAAGGTATACTGTGGACTTTGGAGGATTCTATGAAGGATAGAGGCTTAAACATCATCTTGAGTAATTTTTACATTGTAGAATGAACATATTTGCTTTAGCAGAAAGTAGGAATTTTCTTTTTTTCAGTGTTGAAGTGATGCCAAAGAAGAAATGTACACAAGTGTCTTCTAGCTGTAACATGAACCTTTGGCCCCTGATGACATGATCCCAGATCATCCCCGTCGTCAGTGCACATACAGGACTCGTACGCAGTATTTTTTTTTTTAAAGCAATTGGAGGTTTACGGGATTCGTGCCAATTCTCTAGAGTGAAAGGGAATTCAGCATTACATGTCTCTGGAATGTCCAAAGTGGCTCTTTTTTTCTTATAATAGAGATCTGAGATTTCAAAATTTTGGCAAAAAGAAAATCCAGCTCTTTTTAAGTCATTAGTACAGAAATAAAATGACTTTGCAAATAAACTTAAGTGGATTAGAGAATCTAGCAGTGGACAAAATAAAGCAGGAATAGGCGTGACTCCAGCCCCAGCACATGTGTGCTGCAGTGAACACGGTGCTGTGTGAACACTTTCTGTCGGGAATGTTTATTTTCCAAGATGCTGTTCATGCCCATTTATGATTGAGGAATATAAACTTGCTAAGGGACAGGTACTAAGCCTGTGTTTAGAAAACTGGGGAAATGTAGATGGTGATTAGAAACAGGACCCTTGGTCTCAAGCCTCATGCTCAACACCTGTTCTTTGCTTCTCCATTTTCCCAGATGACGGCCTAAATTTTCCAAGCCCTCGCTTTTTTCATCTGTTAAATGGAGACTGTGGTAGTACAGTGCATACTTCATAATTCTAATATTGTTGCCTGAGATAAATGAAATAATGATTCTACAGTGTCTAGCATAATAAGTTGAATATTTGTAAACATACCACACACACACTGAAAATATAACAGAAGTCTAATTTCCAAACTCCTGGAAGTGAAAAATACAGTAATATTGATAATATGGTCAAATTTTATATTTATTTGCATGCCAACCTCCCCCTTAGAATTTAAAGTTTTTGCTTTTTACCTAAATGTGAATATATGGTTATCCTCAATTTGTCTTCATAATTTTATTATACATTTTATATAGAACTTCCTAGAATAAAAATTTTAAAGAAGCTTAGCTTCAAATTAACAACCTGGTTTTTATCTACTAACTGTCTGTGGTGAAGGACTGCACCATGTTGTGGAGTTTATAATCTATTAACATACACATTTACATAGTCTTAAACTCTAGTTCTCCTTGTCATTCCTTATAAAAAAATTCATATGGTAAGAGAGCATCTAAAAGAGGCCTGCTGTGGCCTCCAAGAGAAGCAGCTGAGAAGTACTACCTGGTGTTTCTTAGGTTCTTGGGAGAGAAAATAAAATGAAACCTTAACCAGTTACATCAAGGTTTGTTCAAGACAATATAAGACACAGCAAAATGGTGACTCACAGCAAGGACAGGCCAAAGTTGGCAAAAATGTAGGGGAGGTCATTGAAGAGTCCTTTTCCTCCATAACTGCAGTAATTTCAAAATGCTTCAAATCACATGTACAAAAAGCAATTTCTTTCACATTATTTGATTGGAACTGGTCTGGATGATACTCTTGGGACCAAATGATTCTACTGAAAAAAATATTTATGATATTAATTCCAAAAAAGATGTCAAATGATTTTATATTTTGAAATTAGTTTTGATTTTCCTTTAATTTCAGTGATAAATTGAATATCAGATTTTTAACCAATGCCTTTTTATGATTCATCTTGTGTCATCTTTTTAAATTTACTGGGTAGATATTGGTTAATAAAATTATATAGGTGTAAAAATTCTATAATATAATCTATAACATTCTATAATCTATCATTGCATATTAAACTGTGTTTACCAGCCAAAGTCAAATCTCCTTGTCACCATATATTTGACCCCCTTTACCCTTTACTACTTCTCCCCACTCCCTTCCCTCTGGTAACCACTATACTGCTGTCTGTGTCTATGAGTTTTTGTTTGTTTTTCTTGTTTCTTCATTTGTTGCTTTCAGTTTTATATCCCACCTATGAGTGAATTATATGGTTTTTGACTTTATTCATCTGACATATTTTGCTTAGCATGATATTCTCAAGATCCACCTGTGTTGCCCCAAATGGCAGTATTTCATCTTTTCTTATGATTGAGTAGTATTCCACTGTGTGTATTTACCACATCTTTATCCAACCATCTATTGAAGGACACCAGTTGTTTCGATGTCTTTTTGTTTTAAAATTACTTATTTACTTTTAAACAGAGGGGAAGGGAAGGAGAGAGGGAGAGAAACATCAATGTGTGGCTGCTTCCCATGTTCCCCTACTGGGGGCTTGCCCCACAACCTGAGCATGTACCCTGATTTGGAATCAAACCCATAACCCTTTGGCCAGCACTCAGTCTACTGAGCCACATCAGACAGGGCTGTTTCCATGTCTTAACCATCATGAATAATACTGCAGTAGACATAGGGGTGTACATTTCTTTGCGAATAAATGTTTTCAAATTTTTCGGGTAGATACCCAGAAGAAGGGTTGCTGCGTCATATGGTAACTCTATTAAGTTTTTGAGGAACTACCATATTGTTTTCCATAGTGGCTGTACCAGTCTGCATTCCCACTAGCAGTGAATGAGGGTTCCTTTCACTGTGCAACCTCTCCAATTGCTTGTTATTACTTGTCTTGTCGATAATAGTCATTCTAACAGGTGTGAGGTGGTGTCTTGTAGTTTTGATTTGCATTTTAAATACAGGAAGTTATACCCTGTCTGCTACCAATCTTGTGTAACTTTAGAACACTAAACATAGTCCACGTTCCAGCATATAAGCATCTTTGTGACTCCTACATTCAGGAAATCAGGTCTTTTTAAAGATACTTTTGAAATTACAAAAATGTTATTAAATAGAATAGAATTAGAATTTAATATTATTAAGTTAAATGTAATTATAATTTAATGTTAGTAGAGTTTTTGTTTGGCTCACTGTGTATGAGATGAGTATCTGTGGGGATGAAAGGAAAGATCAGAGGCACATCTCTTCATGGGAGAAATGAAGGCATGTGGAAGCAAATTCAAACTCTCAGCACTCAAATTAGTGTTCTGGATAATCTAACTGCAGAGCCAAGAGAGTCTGTGATGTCGCAATTCAATGACAGGATGTGGCCAATTAGGAACAATCAATATTGAAATGCTCCACAGTAATTTTATAATTCTCCCTTTATAGGCTTAAAGCCTGGAGCAGAGATGATCATAAAGAAGTTTGCTTAATTGCACTTGATTTACATAACCTGGCTCACTTAAAAGATTTTGATGAGCATTACCTGGCACTCATTTAGGTTCATTTTGAGGGCCCTATTTATTTCAAAGTGGATTGTTTTACTATTAAGTCCAATTTTGAAAGTCTTATGAGTAAACACATCACAGAAAATGGGTACATGTTTTTATTTTGTATTTATTATGTTTAGATTATACTGCTGAGAATGCAATAATAATTCTTTAGCTTGATTCATTATTATCCTTGTGAAAACAAAGTTGAAATGTTTATTTCTGGCAGGTAGTCCAGTCTTACTCAAAGAGAATAAGCCATGGAGGCCAAGTTCCTTGACTTACTCCAGTTCATGATTAAAGATGCACATTCTTCAGCCAGACTGCCTAGCCTTGACCCTACCTCTGTGCCTTGGTAGTTGTTTGAAGTAGGACAAGTTATGTAACCTTTTTTGGCTTCTGTTTCCTAATTAGTAAAAATGGGGTCACAGTAGCTACTGCAACAGAATTGTTGTAGAGTGTGTGTGTCTTTGTGTGTGTATAGTCCAGCACAAATAATGCCCCTTTTTATTACATAAAAATATTTTATTATAAAATCATAAACATGTAATTCTATAGCATAACAAAGTATGCCATATGACATTTTAGGTGAAATGTTCAAGTTGCTGTCTATCTCATGCAAGACATTTGCATACCCTACCTACACTCAATGGTGTTACTTCTGTCGGACCCTGTATATACAAATAGTGCTGGCTCATAGTAAACACTTAATAAGAGTTCACTATTATTGCCCTGGCTGGTGAGTCTCAATTGGTTGGAGCATCATCCTGTGCACTGAAAAGTTGTGGGTTCGATTCCTGGTCAGGGCACATACCTAGGTTGCAGGTTTGGCACCTGGTTGGAGCACATATTGGGGGAAACCAATCAGTGTTTCTCTCTTATATAGCTGTTTCTCTCTAAAATCAATAACCATGCTCTCAATTGAGGGTTGAAAAAGAGAGAATTTGCTATTATTTTACCTTGGACATTAATGAATGGTTTAAACTACAGCTTTCTTTTCTATTTTCACCTCTGAATACTGGATTCTAAAAAAGAAGTAGTAATTTACATTATGTTCATTTTTAAAATATACTTTATTGATTATGCTATTACAGTTGTCCCATTTCCCCCCTTCACTCCCCTCCCCCTGCATACCCCCTCCCACCCATATTCCCCACTTTAGTTCATGTCCATGTGTCATAAGTTCTTTAGCTTCTACATTTCCCATACAATTCTTGCCCTCCCCCTGTCTATTTTCTCCCTACCATCTATGCTACTTATTCTCTGTACCTTTTCCCCCTCTCTCCTCCTCCCACTCCCCTGTTGCTAACCCTCCATGTGATCTCCATTTCTGTGGTTCTGTTCCTATTCTAGTTGTTTGCTTTTGTTTTAGGTGTGGTTATT
>CM052541.1:114271524-114289972 GCA_028533065.1 Trachops cirrhosus | reverse complement strand
AGGTCATGGAGTTGAGAAGGGATTGTGTTTGGTGTTAATCTGACAATGTTCTAGAGCAGCTGTAATCATAGGAAGGAACGAAAGGGATCTTGGCGCCAGCTTTATTACTTCTGCTATGAAGTGAACGTTTTTGGACCAAGGTGTATGCAGACAGTCAGAGATGCCCCATTTGGGCTGCTGGGTTTCTTTACAATTTTCTGAACACAATTGGATGATGTAGAAAATAAGAGCATCTTCTTTTGGATGAAGTCTGACATGTAATTTTGAGACTGCACTTGGCACTTCCTAGAGAAATGTCAGTTTTCCAGCAGGAATGAAGTGCGTCCAGTGCAGCTGTTTCTGGTTTAGACCCTTGAATTTGAAAATCTGTGTAAGAAAATGTAACCATCAAACTCTGGAGCGAGCAGTGAGGCAGGAGACTTGCCCACCTCATGAGTTTCTACGCTGCAGATGTTAGACTATCTTAAGTTTGTGTATCATGATCCCCTGTAGGGTTCCTTTCTGAAAGATTTTTAATAAATGTTTAATAACAATATAACCTATAATTCAGTCTTTTGAATACATTAGTCTTACAGAGCAGTGATTTAAAAATATCTTTTTAAACATCACATACTGCTCTCATTTGCCAAGGTGTGAACTAGAATATATATAAACCAAAATGTTTTCTAGTTCTTTTGGGTTGGTTTTTCCTTGGAAAGTTTCATTATTTACTCAGTTTGAATTACAGTATTGCCAGTTTCCAGAATGCTAGGCATAGTTTTGTCCAAGTATAAGAATAAAACACATTCGAATGCCCAACTGTGCACTCTTCCCCACCACTCTCCGTGATTTAAAAATATCCACACAAGTTCTCTTTTGCTGTTCCAGTTGACAGATAGTCAAAACTTGACTGTGGTATTTATTTGCTAACTTTGTATGTGTGTTTTGGGGAGAACAATGCAAATAGTTTAAGAAACCCCTCCATTTTACATTCAGAATTATACTGCAAGCATTCAGTTGAATTTGTGTAGCGCTTGGCATTTGTTTAAAAGAGAAACATTTTCAAGGAATCATTTTTTTTTAAATTTTTATTTTAGTTTATTCAGTACAGTTTCTATCCTTTATTCCCATTCCAGCCCACCCACCCATTCCTCCCCTCCTCCCTCCCCTTTCCAACACCCCTAGTTTTGTCCATAAGGAATCATTTTTTTATCTGATAGCTTAGTGATAAAAAAGAGACACTATCATGAAAAGAGAATGATCAGAATAATATTGTACATGTCTTTGGAACTCTTTGAATGCAATAGAAATGTTAATAGTATGATAATTTTGATTACACAATTTTAATTTATAGAAAATTCATAATGCCTTAGATCTAGTAGATCCAGTTTGGAAAATGGAAAGCAATGACCTTTTTCATGTATCTGTTTTAAGAGGCTACTTATTAGCCTTATATTTAATGAAATAAATAATTAGATAAATTATTTATGAGACTGGAACTGTAGCCAGTTTGAGATGGAAGAGATCTCCCAACTCAGTCATCTCCTCACCCCCTGGTTTTATAGAGGGGATACTGAAGTCCAGCCAGGCTTGCCTTCTTGCCCAGATTTCTACATCATCCTAGTAGTGGTCTTGCTGGGTCGGGGACAGAGATGGTCCAGCTGCTCGTACAAACCTCTTGTCCCCACACCTAGCTGAGCAAGGCCAGGCAGGAACGGAATATTGTGACTCATCACTTTTAAACAAGTTACTATTCTTGAAATGAATATAATGCTTTCTTAATTAACAAATGCAGGATATTCATTTTTCCATACCAGAGCTTCCTCTTAGATGGTGGAAAGTTGCACACTACTTTATTTTTGAGGATGGTCTTTTTATTTTCCATTCTTTTCAACAGTTAGTCATGTTTCATTTGGTTCCCTTGAATGCCAGGATGGTAGGTTGTGTTAGATCACAGTGACTCTTGTTTTCCTCAGGAAACCTCTCTGGCATACCTAGTATGCGGCAGTGGAGGCAACAGGAGGTCGTACCACATGAAGCAGTTGTTTTCCTTGGATGTGTAGCTAGCATTTTCCCGGTAGGAACAAAAGGCTGGCTTCTGGACCGGCAGTGCTCTGAAGGGAGAAACATGGCAGCGCGTTTGGGGGAAGGGTAGAAAACATTGGAGCTGGTTAAAACTCTTACATTTAAGTAAGCACTTACAAACACTTCACGTAGATGATAGAAAAGTAAGAGTTAAGGTGAATTCATTAAAACATTTGAAACTAAATCATTAATATCACACTTTTCCCATAAACAAGCATATAGAATGTGCAAATTTCATATCTGTATTTTCTTAGTTGAAGATAAAAAGAACATTGGAAATTGGAAATATTAAGTCTGTCAAGGAGTTAGATATGATAGATATTTTGCAGTTTTGAAATATGCTTTCTTTCCTTAAATATCAAAGCATTCAATAAGCAAGATAAGAATTATCCATGACAGTGTTTTCTAAGTTAACAGGAATACAAAGTAAAAAAAAAATTAGTACCATTTATCTTGGTCAAGGATGCCATTTTAAATTAATAAGGGTTGTATATATTCCTAACCAATAAAATGAAACTCTGTAGAACTGAGGAAAAGCTTCTGAAGCTTAAAATTTTGTATTTTAGGAGAAATAAAAAGTGAAATCAGTACTTATAAGATGCTATAAGTGTGAGTCACTCCGTAATATTTCAAATTGATTTATTATTAAGAGAGCATTATATTAGACAAAGAGTTCTTTGAGTGACACTACAGAGGCAGACCATGTTTTCCTGAATCTTACTAGGCAGTCATAGAACAGTAGACAAGAAGAGCCAGCATGAAAATTGTTTCTGTATATCTAACTGAATTGGGGCTCTCATAGGACAATGGCTTTCAATTGTTTTTTACAGAGCCCATAGGAAGGTAGTTCACACTGTGACACCTCTGTATTTATTTGACAGATGTATATCAAATACTGTCTCATGATCAATATCTACCTTTTCTGCATTATGTTCTGACATCTCCCCTTCCATTCCATTCTATTGAAATACACTGGTCATGACCCACTAAACTGATTTTACAATCAACTCATGGGTCATGGTTTGTGGTTTGAACAACATTGATGGATTTGTATTGTTAGCTTTGTTTGCCAGAAATATTTCAGGTTTATACAATGGATTTATGTCTCCTGATCCTACCGTGGTTCTGGTCAATAAGTTCAGTGGAAATTGGCATATATTTTTGGACTGGAGCATTTAGTTTCTGTTGGAGACCTTCCAAAGCTCTCAACCTCTGCCATGGGAAATGGCTGTGCCCTCAGAATGGGTCCTGATAGAGTAATGTGGAACAGAGCCCTTAACCAGCCCATAGAAGACATAGAGTATGAATAAAAAAAATAAAACTTTGTTTTTATAAGACACTACAATTTTTTAATTTGCTACTCAGCATACCCTAATTTCTCCTGATTGGTAGAGGGTAGTTCATTTACGCATTCTGCTGGTGATGGGAGAGAGTCTTGTTCTGGAATATTAACTTTGCCTGAAAACATAAACAAGTTTAAAAATAAATTTATTATTTCTGGTTATAAAACAATATGTGTTTTTTTATAGAAAAGTTTGGAAAATATGAGAAAGCATAATGAAAAAAATTATATATTTGTAACACTACTATTTGGAAGTTACAGCTTTTGACATTTCTATGAAAAAATATATTTTACTCAATTACTTTATAGTTTTGTGTTTTGCTTTATCTCTTACTGTTTTTTAATGTCATTAAATATCCTTGGAACACATGAATTTCATGCCTCTCTTGTACTTCATTATATAGATGAACCAGCATTTATTTAGCTATTCATGCAGTATTAGACATTCATGTTGTTCAATACAAAGAGTTTTAATGGTCTAAAATCGTAGCCCTTGGCACTCAACAGCAAATAGTAAAGCAGGGAGGATCCACATGCACTCACTCTGCTCAGCATTAGCTGCCTCTCCCCATTGCCCGTTCCTGGCACAAGGAGAGCCCACATATTCTGCTGCCCAGTAAACAATTTCATATGGGCAGATACCTCACGGAAAGCTTATACTCAATTTTCTAACAACTAAGAAGCTTTTTATTTCCTCTTCTCCATCCCCCAGCAAATGAATTTGGATTTTCTTCTGGGTTCTTTCTTTCAGGAAAGGTCATTGCCATCTACTCGATGCATAAGCCAGAGGGTTAGGGTCATTCTCATTTCTCTCCTCCACACAGACATAATCAGTCAGATTTGGCTTGTTTTAACTCCTGAATATCTCTCAACTCTATTTCCACTCCCCCATCCTCCCTCAGGCCCACACTGCCTCTCACTGTCTTCCTTATTTTCCTGCACACATTCTCCCCTTTGCTGCCATAGTGAGCTTTCTAAACCGAAGGCCAGAATGCCATTCCCTGCCTATAGTCCCTCTGTGGAATCCTATGGCAAGCTTTAAAGATAAAGTCCATTCCTCTTTACTTGATTTAGAAGACCCTTTATGATTTGTTTCCTGAGTACCCTCTCAGTCATTGCCATTCTTTTCCCTGAGTGCCTGCTGAATTGTGTTAAAGTCCTAACTTGTTAAAGCCCTATACGGAGATAATTAGGGTTAAATGAGATCATAAGGAGGGTAGGGCTCTGATACCATTGGATGATAGGATTAGAGTTTCTTTTTTAAATATATTTTATTGATTATGTTATTACAGTTGTCCCATTTTCTTCTCTCCTTTATTCCCCTCTGCCCTGTATCCTCCTCCCACCAGCATTCCTCTACCTTAGTTCATGTCCATGGGTTGGACATATAAGTTTTTTGGCTTCTCCATTTCCCATACTATTCTTAACCTCCCTGTGTATTTTGTACCTACCATTTATGATTCTTATTCCCTGTAACTTTTACCCCATTCTCCTCACTACCCCTCCCCACTGATAACCCTCCATGTGATCTCCATTTCTGTGATTCTGTTCCTGTTCTAGTTGTTTGCTTAGTTTTTTTTTTTAGTTCAGTTGTTAGTAATTTTGATTTTGTTGTCATTTTACTGTTCATCATTTTGATCATCTTTTTCTTAGATAAGTCCCTTTAACATTTCATATAATAAGGGCTGGGTGATGGTGAATTCCTTTAACTTGACTTTATCTGAGAAGCACTTTATCTGCCCTCCTATTCTAAATGATAGTTTTGCTGGACAGGGTCATCTTGGATGTAGGTCCTTGACTTTCATGACTTTGAATACTTCTTTCCAGCCCCTTCAGTCTGTAAGGTATTTTTTGAGAAATCAACTGATAGTCTTATGAGAATGCCTTTGTAGGTAACTATTTTCTTTTATCTTGCTACTTTTAAGATTTTCTTCTTATGTTTAATCTTGGGTAATGTAATTATGATGTGCCTTGGTGTGTACTTTCTTGGGTCTAACTTTTTTGGGACTCTCTGAGCTTCCTGGACTTCCTGGAAGTCTATTTCCTTTGCCAGATTATGGAAGTTCTCCTTCATTATGTTTTCAATTTCTTGCTCTTCCCTCTTATCCTTCTGGTACCCCTATAATTCAGATGTTGGAACATTTAATATCCTGGAGGTTCCTAAGCCTCCTCATTTTTTTGAATTCTTGTTTCTTTATTCTGTTCTGGGTGAATGTTTATTTCTTTCTTCTGTTCCAAATCATTGATTTGAGTCCTGATTTCCTTTCCTTCACTGTTGGTTCCATGTACATTACATTTTCCTTTATTTCACTTTGCATAGCCTTCACTTCTTCCTCTAGTTTGTAACCATACTCAACCATTTGTGTAAGCATCCTGATTACCAGTGTTTTGAACTCTGATTAGTTGGCTGTCTCTTCATTGCTTAGTTCTATTTTTGGAGCTTTGATCTGTTCTTTCATTTGGACCATATTTTTTTTTGTCTTGGTACACCTGTTATGTTGTAAGGGGCAGAGCCTTAGGTTTTTGCCATGGCAAGGCAACCCAGAGTGATCTATTGATCACTCTGTATGTGGGTGAGGGGTCTGAGAGGCAATAGTGCTGCTTGCTCAGCTCTCGGCCAGCTTTCAGTCACTTCCTCTGCTACCCACAAGCAAATTTGGCCCATCTGGTGCTGATTCCTAGGTGGGTGGGCTTGTGTACATTCTAGGAACCTGTGGGTCTCTCCAATGAACTCTCCTGTGAGGCTGGAAGTTTCTCCAACTACTACAACCTCCACAAGTTTTTATAGCCAGAGGTTTTGAGGCTTAATTTTCCTATTCTGGAAACCTGGGTTGTGTGGTCTGTCATACTCCCCAGTTGTTCCTCCTAGTTTATCCTCATGCAAATGTGGGACCACCTGTCCAGTCCTCCAGCCACTGCCTTGCTACAAATCCTCTCCACCCCAGCTGCCCATCTCTGCCCCTCATACTGGTCTGCATGAATGTTTCTTCTTTAATTCCTTGGTTGTCGGACTTCTATATAATTTGATTTTTTGGTAGTTCTGGTTATTTTTGGTTTTTAAATTTGTTGTTGTCCTTCTTTTGGTTATGCAAGGAGGCAAAGTATATCTACCTATGCCTCCATCTTGGCTTGAAGTCAAATTAGAGGTTCTTATGAGACACCAGGGTACTCTCCCCTTCACCCCAACACACACACACACACACGACCTAGTGAGGAAACAGCCAGCAATATGGTGGCCCACCTACACAGAGGTCTCACCAGAAATGTACCATGCTGGCACCCTAATCTTTAAGTTCCCAGCTTTCAGGAGTATGAGAAAATAAATGTCTGTTGTTTAAGCCCCTCGATCTCTGGTATTTTGTTATGGCAGCTCAACCTGAGTAAGACACTACCCATCACTCCCCACAGATACTTCTCTCCAGAAATCTTTACTTCAGAAATGCTGTTTTACTAAGAACACCTTGCTCTTTAATGTCTCCAGGCAAAATTAAGTACTATCTTCCTATCCTCAGGTTACCTACAAATCTCTGGTTTTCCTTCAAGTCAAAGGTCAAACTTTACCTCCTCTTGATTTGCATATTCATTTCTCTGAGCTCCATTTGTACCTTGCACACACCTCCATTAAATCTCTACTCTTTGGTGGTCACTGTGGATTTGACAGCTTTCTACCGAACCCTACATTTCTTAAGGCCATTAACTAGCTTTTTCATCTTGTAGCCCCAATGCTCAGCACAGTTACTGAAAAATAATAGGTGGTCATAAATATTTTTGAATGAATAGACAAATAATAGTGGTTAAGTAGCTATTCATGTATTAACTTTTATCTGTGGAAAATCTTTTTCTACTCTCTCACAATCCAAACAAGCCAAGCTGCATGCATTCTTATCAAAACCAGCTGTAAAGACAGGATTTGAAATTCATTAACTCTGAAGTATAAATAACTGATAACTGTTTATGTCTCCCAAGGGCATTTCAATTTTAACAGTGATACAATTTTTAATCTAAAGAAAGAAAGCTTTCTTGGAATTTCAGGCTTAACCAGCATATGGGATTGGTTTTAACTGAGGGTAGAGGTAGGGCTTAAGAAGTTTTCTTTGCTCAAAATCGTACTCCATAGGCTCTGCCTAAACATGAGGGCAGGTCTGTCATCTGCTGGCTCACAGAATGAACTGGTATGTCCAATTACACAGCAAATTCATTTTTGTTTCTATTGCACAGCACAGATTATAGGAACTTCACATCTGGTAAACGTTTGCACGTAAAATCTGCATCTGCCAGAAACTGTGGTTCCCTGGTACATCCCAGTAACTCTGAGTCAACGTCACAAAGCCAGCATTGCAGAGCTTTGGTAATTTGGAGCTGCATTCTACTTTTATTTATTGAGAAAGTTGCTCTCTTAGTTCCTTTGAAGACCTTCTGTGTCACCATTATAGCCTTGGAACCACACTGTAGTGCTTCAAAGTCCATTTACCTGTGTGTGAGCTCCTTCTATAGAAGTCATCCCACAGGGATGAGACTCTTGGAATTTAAAAAAATAATCTCCACACCAGTGTTCCCCAGTTTTTCCTCAATGACCCCTTTCTATGTCTGATGGTTCATCAAAAGTTTCATTCTCACACTCACTTAAAATCCTGCCTAATTTAGTTTTGTTACCTTATTCTGCTCTTGATAGAAGTGAGGGACATCTGATTTTTATATAAACTGCAATATTACTAAAGAAACCAAGTAGTATGTTCTCCCATGAAAGTTAAGCAAACCAAAGAACACTATCACAAATAAATTCAAGTTGAATTAAGTTAGGAAAATGGGGTTTTCTGAATACAACGTGGCTCAAGACCCACCTGTTAGTTAGACTAGAAGTCTGAGATTTTGGTATGTTGTTTGTATTCTCAATATTTCCAATGCGTTCTGTACCGAAAAGCTAGATCGCATTAATTGAGGAACTAGTTTATTTTATATTATTTTAATTCAGAAGCAGTTAAAGCATTTCATGATAGTTATCTTTTTCTTTGAGGATTATGAAGGAGTGGGACAAATATTTATCTTCTGAAAAGTGGAGTCATTTAGAAGAGTGACATTTGGTAAAAAGTTACCTTTTAGTTCTAGAAAGGAATGATATGGTTTTCCTATTGTTGTAGGTGAGGAGATCAAAGTGATTTATCTTGGTATAAAATTGACTGTAAGAGCTACATGGTTGGGAATTCAGCTATGCTCGATAGTTTCAGTATTTTCCTGTTAGTGAATAAATTAGCCAAAATTTGAGCTCAAATTAGTAAAATCTGAGCCCTGGCCAGTGTGGTTCACTTGGTTGGAATGTTGCCCTGTAAACTGGAAGGTCGTGGATTTGGTTTGTGGTCAGGGCACTTACCTAGGTAGGTTGCAGGTTCTGTCCCCAGATGGGGCGCTTACAGGAGGCAACTGACCTATGTTTCTCTCTCTCACCCTCCCTTCCCCTCTCTTTAAAACCAATAAGTGTGTCCTCAGGTGAGGATTAAAAGAAATAAAAAACACACAAGATAAAAAGTAAAACCTGTAACATATGGATTCTTTAAACAGTTCTGTTTAGTATTTGTGGATTCTTAGGAAGAGTGTTTGAAATAAGGTGCATAAAGATCACAAAATAACAGGCATAATACTGATTGTAACCTCTATAAGTATACACACCTTAAAAGGATAATATGCTCTGTTAAATTATTAGTTTTTTAAAATTTAAAGGTTATGAATATATCTAAAAATTTCAAAATTCTGCTTGTGGTTCATATCAGTGACATATCCCTATGATTTTAAGTCTTTTTCTTTAAAGTGATCTTTTTGTATTGAAGTCCTCATCAGATTTTAAATGACGTATATTATTTTATTTTTATCGAGTACCTGAAAACAGCACCTCATTGGCGAAGTTGAAAACTTACTCAAGTGGCAAAATTTAGGCAGCTAACTGCCGGGTCACTGCTGTTGGAGTAGCTTTCAGTTGCTGACATTCAAGCAAGTGCCATTAGTTCCCTCTGTGGTTGAGCAGAGAACTTGGCTCCTTAAAGCTTTTAAGCATCTTTACTGATAAACCAGTAGCAATCACTGAAAGTGAAATTCTGCAAAGTGTTTCACAAATTTGGACTCATCGCCTCATTCACTATTAGGTGTTCTGAATCAATGCTATCAGTTCATCTAGTGCAGTGACTTTCAACCTTTTTCATCTCTAATGACTAAAATTCTTCAATACACCAAAAATATATTTTTGCTGATCTGACAAAAAGATAGGTATAGTATTGATTCATTCATACAGATGGCTATTGTTGTGTGGGCTGTTGTCATTTTTCTATTTGACAGTCTAAGGGAAAAGAGGTCTGTGCCCTTGACTAAATAGTCAGGTGTTGCATGTTTTAAAAATGCTTGTGGCACCCTGGTTGAAAATTGCTGATCTAGTGGTTGGGTAGTTTCTTAGTAGCTCAGGGTCTCAAAATGATTTAATGAAATGGCTATTTAGTGCAGAAAAAGATGTTTGTTTTAAAGGAAGGCTTATTGTGACTTGCATGACGTTAAAGGAAAATGGAATATTTTAAGGGTTTTTGTGGGGGGAAAATTTAAATTGTGGCTTTGAAAGAGTCAGTGATGTTTAAACTAAGTTAGTGGTTAGAGTGATCATTTTTAGAATTTTGAGAATAGGGAAATCTCTGATTTCTTTTTTCCTGGAGGGTTAGGACTTTGTCTTTTTTTCCTGTTTATTGACTTAGTATTTGTTTAATGTTAAAATTTACATTACATGATATCTTACTTAAGAGTCTTGCTATTCTTCATTATTATCAATTTTGAAAGAGGAAAAATGGCTGGTGTGATTTGGTTCTGTAGCTGTGATAATTAAGCAGTCTTTTCATTAAATATATTTGAATAACAGAGTTACATAGAATGGTATACTATACTGATTATAATAATTCAGCATGGCTATCCAAATGAAATCTGCATTATTTTCATCAAATCATTCATAGTGATGTATTTTTTCCAGTAGGGGACTTGATAACATATAGCAGTGTCAGGTAAACAGCAGCCTATAGTGTAACTATTTTTATATTTTGATTCATCATATCTGCTGATTTTGAGACACATCCTTTTTTGGAGGAGGAAGTATTAAGTATGATTTTTCTTTATGTCTGCTGTGTTCCAAAGAGATTGAGACCAGTTCAGTAGCAGTCACTTATTGAAATAAGGCATGTGGACATCAGAATGCAAAGTATTAAATAATATTTTTTGTTTTAATTTTGTCTAATGCAAAGTATAGCCTGGAACATACTTTTGCTAACGAAGGTTGTAAATCTACATAACATGTAAATAATGGAATTCTATTATACATAGTGACTTGACCTTTTCACTTAACATCTGCACTTACGGTGTATCTAATTTGTTTATGTCAAGAACTTGGAAGGGTCTGAGAATTTTACCCTACTTGCAACCTAACAAGCTGACCGTGTTAGGCTAGCAGACAGGAAACCCCTGGGTCAGAGACAAAGGACTTGATGAGTCACAATGAAGCAGACCGCAGCGGCTTCATATTGCAGTGGTTCCTCTCATCCCCCAAGGCCCAGGAGGCTGATGGGCAGGATGATAGCAACTTGTCCAATGTTTGTACTGAAGGAAGAAATCTTTATTATACTAGTCAGGAAACAAATCTGCCATTGTCCCAAGAGGGAGGCACTATCTACTATCTATATCCCAAGGCTGTTTTGGGAGATCTAGCATCCTTGGAAATAGTCTGGAACAAAAGCTGATCCAGGAGGTACAGAAACATGATAAGAAATTCTCTTCCAAAACTTTACAGTTGCAAAGCCAATTAGGAATGGAAAAATTTTAATATATATTGCTTATTGGTTAAGGTAGTTCCTATGAGGTAGAAACATTTTTGGTGATTGTCAAGAGGAACCATAGTGCGTTTTGTTACTCTGGCAACAGTGAATGATATCACATTCCTGAGCATCTTTGATTTAATGGTAGTGTACTATGACTGCATCATGCCAATATGGTTTTTCACTAATTAAAATTTTTATATGCTTTTTGATATTAGGGTTATTAGTTTACCATGGAAAACAATTCTAATAATTGTACTTATTAGAAATCATTTACTGGTGACCTCCAGAAAATTTTACGGCACTTTGTGTATATAAATATATATATATATATATGTAGAGAGAGAGAGAGAGAATATGACGTAAACCTAGTACCCAAACTGTTAGAAGAATTTCATATATTTTTTATTTTTTAAAATGTAATGATGTAGTTATCTGGAAAAGCAAATAAATTAGTATTTCTGTGAGGCATGTTATAGAATGAAGAATATTACTCATGGCATCCAAATAAAGCATGAGTAAAAGTATGAAATAAGAAAGTAGCCTTTCTTCATATTGCCTTCATGGAGGGCATTTTTACCCTTCAGTGGAAAGGGGAAGATAAATTCAATACAGTATTGGTCCAATAGCTCAGTTGATTAGAGCATTGTCCTGACATTGCAAGGTTGCGGGTTTGATCCAGATCGGGACACATAAAAGAATCAACCAGTGAACACTTAGATAAGTAGAAAAATCAGTCTCTCTCTCTACCCCCCACCTTTACTCTGCCTCCTCACTTTCCCCCTCCTCCTCTCCCTCTCCCATCCTCTGTCTCTCCCTAACATCAATTTTAAAAAGACAGTAATTGATTAAACAAAGGATATAGAAAAAAATTACCATTCTTTCCTCTACTGTTATCACCATCACTATCAGCCTTTCTTCCAATAAACACAAATGATATATATGGACTGATTTTCATGGATAGTAATATTGGTAGCACTATGGTTTATCCCAGAAGACACTGGCCCAATCATAGCTTGACCAGGGACTGCAAAAGTTCCTTTTTTTTTTTTTTTTTCTGAAAAGACCAAGGTTATCTCTTCAAGCCTCAATATATAGCTTCTCAGAAGCACTTAATAAAAAAAACATATGAACCACTTACATGAGATCTCTTATCTCTTTGGTACAAAAGCGAAAATATAAAGAATGAGAAAAGTGATGGACATAGAATTAGTCTACTCACTTACCATTGCCAATATCATCATGTATTTAGGCTTAGTTCGTTTGGAGTTTTGGGGTTCTGATCCAGAGCCACTGTGAAACTCTCCCAGCACCTCCCTGGGAGTCCCTTCTTTTTGAAAACTGTGAGCTTAAACTGGATGAAACTATATCCAATTGATAATCACATGAAAATCCTCTAGGCTGAAAGCCAAAGGATCTTTTTGTACATGATTTTTTTTCTGAACCTTAAACATAGCCAGATGAATTTTCTTTTAATACTATCCTACTCAAGTGAATTAAATGAATGATTTGTCTCCTAATGGAAAACCTGCACTTTATCACAGAGATAGATTACATGCCTTAAACTTTTCTCCCTAGGGAAGCAGTACCCCTTTTGTATTATATTCCTTCAGTGTATTAAAACTTAGACTGTATAACAATTTCATTATAGGCATGAGATTTTAGAGTTTTGCAGATGGATGGAGACAAATGACAGGTTAACCACCATTACCATGTGAAGGAATGAAGTATAATAAAAATCCTCACAAGCAACATTATTATAATATTTTACAATTAATTGTCTGTAAAACCAGATTAAAATAAAAGGAAAACCCTTTCAATTTTAAAAGGATTCTGTTGTTCATGGCCAAAGAATAAAAGCCAAATATAAGCCATGTAATTGAGTGTGGTAGTTTTTTTTACTTGCTTTTAGATTTGTTTTGAATGACCCGATGTATTTCAAGAACATTTCATTATGAAATAAAAGCAAAATCCCAGAAATATGGATAGTGAAAGAGTAGAGTTTATGTTGAGTCTGAAACAGAAAGGTTAACCAACAAATTCAAGTTTATTTAATATTTTAAATAAACTAGTGCTTTTTACTTTATTGCCTTATTTTTTTGAGCAAAGGACTATGAACATGGTGGTTGATTACTACTATGAAATCTAAGACAAAGTTCTAATGCAGTTTCATTCATTAAGGCCTTCTAATTACCAATGCTTGAGACAACGTATGTTGATTAAATTGGTGATTTTCAATGGAGTTGATTTAGGTTCCTGATTCTGTCTAGAAACATTTTTTTGTTCTCACAACTGGAAGGGTATACGACTGGCACCTAGTGGATAGAGGCCAGAGGTGCTACAGGCATTCTGAAATTCACAGGATGACCCCATGATAAATATGTATCTGGCCCCAAATATCCATAGTTGGGAAAACTTAAAGTAAATACACAGTAGTGCATTTAATGCATAAAGGAGAACTACAGAATATCAGCTAACAAGAGGTGGATTTTGTCCTCAAGGACACTATTGAATTGTGTAGTAGAAAGCAGGGTTCATATGGCCTCAGAGGAACTTTGCTAAAATTTCTGGCTCTACTTTTATGACTAACTTCCTTTAACTCTCTTAGAGTCTCACTGTGCTATTGTAAAATAGAACTAATAATATAGTTGCTACTTCAAGGGCTTGTAGGACTAAATGAAATAATGTGTGTAATTGTTTAATCCATTGCCTGGTTCACATAGGATTTCAATAAAAGTTAGCTATCACTCAGGGTACTATAAGGAAGAACCTTGTAGCAATTAGAACTGTCTCAAGATTGATGGTTTTTAGGAGGTAGTTAAGTTTCCTGTTCTTAGATAAGTTGAAGCAGAGTATTGAACAACATCCCATGTTCTTTTTGATTCTGTAGGTATTTATTTAAATGGCATACCATTTTTCTTAGTTATACAAAACTATTCCTAAATAAAGCATACTATGGCTGATGGCTTTTATTGAGTCTTTTGTAACTACAAAATTTTAGGCAAGGTTGACATTAAGTAAGCATAGATAACACCGATACATTCAGTAATATTAAGACATCTGTACTAAGATGTTGACTCTACCTTTTGCATACATACTCCCTAAGTTCTCTCTGCTAAGCAGTGTTAGTTATTTGCTTGGATTCCCCCAGGCTGTTTCCTGTGTTTGTACATCTGTTACCAAACTCAGGGGTGTTCTGTCAAGAAGAGTACTGGTTGTCTTTAGGTAGTTTGACTTTCTTGCAGCAAGTAAAGCAGACAGAGTATACATACAAAGCTCTGTCTCCTGGAAGGGAGGCCTAGCTCTTGCTTATATACACTATTTGGTTAAATACATGTTCATCTTTGCATTTGGCTCAACATATTCAGTTGGGTTCTGGTCAAGCTCATCTGGTTACAGCTATGTCTGCAAAATACCGTGCTACATTTTAACATTTAGCAAGAAAAGTGGAATCTAATCAATAGAACAAACAAGCAAGCAAAATATAATCAGAGACATTGAAATAAAGCACAAACTGACAGTAACCAGAGGGGAGGGAGAGGGGAATAACAGGGGAAAGAAGGGAAGGGTCTCCAAGGAACATGTATAAAGGACCCATGGACAAAGCCAAAGGGGGTTAGGATTGAGGATGAGAGGTGAGGGTGAGTGGGGTGGGGGAAAATGGTGGTGGGAGAATTGTTCAAGACAACTGTATTTGAACAACACTGAAAAAGAATAGCATTTGGTAGTACTCGCCCAGACCTTGAAATACTTGTCCTATCCAGCACATCCATTGTGGGCTTGTTGCCTAATACAGGTCATGGCTGGTTAGCTACTTATTTCTCCATCTAACATGCATTTTTTGAGCACTCTCCATGTGCCAGGTGCCATGCAATGTGATGTTTTATATCACTTGGCAGGTAGGCAGTAAATGTTTGTAAATGTTTATTGCAGTTTTTGCTAATTAAATTTTTGTAAATTTATTTTGGAGCACACAGTTAAGCTGGATTTCTGTTCTAACCTGGTTTTGCATGAACTGAGATAAAGTTGTTTGGCTTCAAATGAGCCAGTAGTGGGACCTCCACCAAGTGGAGTCCTCTTCATTGACTGGTCCCGTTGTCCACAAAGAGGACACCATGCAGTGAAATTCATACTGTGTTCATACATAGAAATCTTATTTTAATTAAAGCTAATGTTATACTTTCATCACATTTGAAAGGATTACTCTCCAACACTACTTCTTCTTATTTTGAAACATATTAATATTTTATAATTAGCACTCTTCACCTTAAAACATGTAAGAAATATGGGCTGGCCCTATTTTTATAAGAACTCTCACAGTTAAAGAATATGTATACTACTAAATATGGTATGTTTGCTTAATATAGGAAATACTTGTAATTTGCTTTAGAATATATAATTACTACTTGCTTTCTAAATATGCAAATTTATTTTCTCATACACTTAATTTTCATAAAGATATGACTGAAATTTATTTTTGAAATATTAAAGATGTTCAGGCAAAAGCTCTCATACTTTTTTTCATTGTTTAAAAATGGAAACAGGTGTGGAAAAACCCAGCTTAGCCCTCATGTGTTAAGAAGTTCTGGCCTGAGTCATAAGACACATGCCAAGAAAACATAGCTCCCTGCAGGTGCTTAGGGGTGGGAATTGGATAGGAATCTTCTTGTAGTCAGAGACAGTGAATAATGCTGACCTAGCACTGGCCCTAGTCAGTCATGGAGCTTCACATCTGTGTGAGGTTGACTGTAATCAGGAGGCTCTGCTGATGATTCCGATGGGAATTATCTGGAGAACAGAGAACAGAGTAGGAGAAGTGAGGATGGGATTCAGCACCTCTTTGAATCACCCTAGTGTGGATTAAGCTTTAAAAGACATCTTTTGCCAAAAAGGAAATTCATGTCTGCGTGAGCAGGGAAAGGATATCTTTTGTTGTTTTTGTGTTTGGTTGTGCCACCTTTTGGCTCTGCTTGGGTAAATATTTCAAAGCTAAAATATGATATTTCTAAAAATAAACTCTTCTCCAAAAATAATAATGTTGGCCTTCTGTGGAGTTGGATGGTATCTGGGCTGGCTTGGTTCGTTGGCTGGAACTTGGCCACTAGTGTGGCAATAGGTCTCTTGTGCCAGTTGAGTTTATAGCATTCCACAGCTGTGTTCTATCCTATGGGAGCATTCCATTTATGTGTGACTCCAAAAGAAGTCATCTCAGAAAGTGCTGATGGATTAGCATAAATCTATCACCATTGTGGAAACTTTAAATATCTTACCAGCAGTGGGTGTGCCATCAAAATATTTAACAGATTGCCTATGATGTGTAAAGCATAGTGGGGCTTAGAGAAATAGTGGCGTTAAATCCTGCCCTCCAGGAACTCAGCGGGTTAGGCAACTAGGGGGGAGGTACACATACACAAATGTAATTATCTTTCAGGAAAGGGAAAAATGTCTGCTTAAAATTTGAAGATAATGTACTGTGAATATTCAGGAAAGGGTGATTCTTTTCAACTATAGCAATCAGTTGTTTTGCCATTTATATTTTTGTGAATCTTGGTGTTAAAATTTAAAAACGGAAGAAAAATATTATTTATTGGTTCTTAAGATAGGGGGAGGCTTTATAATGTACTTTATGCCATTTTATCTAGCAGTCCTTTAAGGTAGATAGGGTAGACTTATTCCCGATTGTAGAGAGGAGAGATGTAAGATTCAGAGAGATTAAGAAACTCATTTGAAGTCCCACAGTAAGTGGTAGATAATAATTTAAATCTGTTTTAACTGAAAGCTTATATTGTCTCAACTATGCCATGGATTTTAGAATTGTGTGCAGGAAAATACAGAAGTGTCTGGGTCTGGGAAAATCTCCAAAAATGTTTTCATTTTGATTTGTAGGTAATTGAACTGCCAGGTGAGGATGGTGGATGCTTCTGTAGGTAGAGGGTCAGGAAGTGGGGAGGAGCAAAGAGAGTATGGGCACAGTGTCCTTGGTAGCACTAGTCTTTGAAAGCTAGAAATCTAGCACTACATAAGTGAGCATAAAGGAGGAGGTATGGGCCACCCAAACTCTCAGAGTACCTACCACAGGGTTGCACAAGGGTTTACGCTCAATGCTTTACTGGTAAAGAACCTCTGTTTGAGAATTGAAAGGTGGTGGGAAACAAGGCTGATATTCAGCAATGGATGTCTGCATATGTATTCATCTGTCCCTCGTTTATTGAATTTCTAATAAAGTAAAGCACTATGAAATACACTGGGAAGGAGAGAATATTCAGATAATATCCCTATCCTTAGAAAGCTCACATTTTGGTGGGGAATGATAGACTTCTGTACAAGCAATTATGATATCAGAGGTCCTCTGGAGTTTTGATATGAGACAGAATCTTAATTCTCTCTGAGTGGGAAAGTACTGGGGAAGTACTACAAGGCTCATGGTGTTCAGCAGGAGTGGACAGTGATGGTTCTTGAATGGTAGGTGGGGATCATGTCATGAAAAGGCTTGTTTGAGAGGGAGCTAGAGCTGTGTCCTGAAGGCAATAGGAAGGCACTAAAGGATTTAAATTTTAAAAATTTAATTAGAAAACATTTGTAAACACATAGAAAAATGATGCAAACAGCAATAAATCTATCACCCATAGTTATTTCCTTCAGATGGTTCTATCTTTTAAAAAGTAATAAAGTTGCAGATAAACAACTAAATATCTACCCCTATGCCTTTGTTTATCTCTTCAGACCCAGAAAATGTCACTCTGAAGGCTGCTATGTATTATTCCAATGTATACATCTGTACTTTTACCAAATATGTATGTACTTCCAAACAGCACATGTTATTTTGTAAATTTTAAAATTAGATGGCATCGCACTGTTTATTTCTTCCTAGAACATACTGTCTTCACTAACATTATATTGGCACTCACAGCTCTAGAATATATACATTTTTACTGTTTTGAAATAGCTAGGGTCTGTATTTTTGATGGACAGTTAGGCTGTTTCCCTTTATCTTCTTGTTACACATAAAGCTGCAGTGAAATTTGTCTTCTTGATGTCTCCCGCATACATAGGTATATTTTTCAGAGCGAACTCCTTGAACTAGAATAATGAGATTGTATCATATGCTTTTTTCAACCTTACTATGCATTGTAAATTGCTCTTCAAAGTGGCTACACCAGTGTATTCTCTTTAGAAGCATGAATTCCTATTTTCCTATATCCTCTTTCAC
>CM052541.1:114255161-114271424 GCA_028533065.1 Trachops cirrhosus | reverse complement strand
TTTTTAAAGATTTTATTTATTTATTTTCAGAGGGGAAGGGAAGGAGAGAGGGAGAGAAATATCAATGTATGGTTGCTTCCTGTGCATTCCCTGCTGGGAACTGGCCTGCAACCCAGGCATGTGCCCTGACTGGGAATCGAACCGTGATCTCTTGGTTCACAGGCCCGTGCTTAATCCACTAAGCTACACCAGCCAGGGCGTCTTTCACTTTTTTGTTAACTTATTTTTATGGGTATGTTTTAGTTTACTTTTGTTTTAGTTTGTCTTTTCCTATTGTGAAGATTGCTCATATTTTCATATTGGATATTTGGGATTCCTACTATTTGAATTTTTTGTTTTTTTCTTCTTTTTCTTCATTTTCTTTCTTTTGTTTGTGATTTCTTGTTCATACATAATCTTTACCTGTTGTCATATAGGATTATTTATATTTTTCTTATTGAATATAGATAGGGTTTCTTCACATATCTAATGCATCAATTTTGGTTAGAAATGTACATGGCAAATATTTTATTCCAGGTTAGGTTTGTCTGTTTTTTTAAAAACTTGTTTTTAAAGAGAAGGGACAGGAAGGAGAAAGAGAGGGAGAGAAACATTGATGAGAGCAAGGAACATTGATCCGTTGCCTCTCTTAGGTGTAGGGACCTGAGACCAAACCGCAACCCAGGCATGCGCCCTGACTGGCGGGGAATTTGACTGATGACCTTTCGCCCTGTGGGGCGATGCCCAACCCACTGAGCCACACCAGTCAGGGCAAGTTTGTCTTTTAGCTTTATTATGTCTTGTGTTAGAAAAACATAAGTATCTTTCTTCCCCAATCTTAAAAAGATTTTCTATATATTCTAAGAGTCTTAACATTCTGCTTTACACATTTAGGACTTTAATTCATCTTTAGCATAGTGTGTGAATAAGGGTACAATTTTGTCTATATATCCCTTCCCATATGGTAAGCAATTACCACAACACATGCATTCAATAGTTCATCTGTGCAAGGCATTTATAATGCTACCTCTCTCTTATAACCAGTTCCCATATATAGGTGGTTTTGTTTCTAGGATATTTATTTAGACTTACTGTTCTAGTCTAAACTTTGTCAACACTAAATCTTTATCATTATTAAAGTTTTAAAATAAAATTTGATATTTGGTAGTACAAATTTACTTCTCCTAATTTTTCTTCCTCAAAGTTGTCTTGGCTGCTTTTTGGCCTGTTTTTCTTTCACTTGAAATTTTTAATCGGTCTGTCAAGTCTCACACCCATACTTCAACACAGGATACCTGGGTTCTGATGAGAACTGCATTGAACGTATGGATTACTTGAGGAAAAATCTTTGGCCTTCATGATACTGAGTTTTGCCATAGAAGCCCATTTATTTTTCCATGTACTTATAATTTTTCCCTTCATTTGTAACTTGGTTTCATTTACCCTGTGCGTGCCATTGTTTTTTATGGCCATCATGGAGAGTATCTTCAAAAAATACATTTAAAATATTCTTGCTTCTAGAATAAGGAATGCTATTTGATTTTTAAAAGCTTAGTTTTGCACGCAACAACTTTGCTGAGTCTGTTATTTTATTTTTACGTAGATTTTTAAATTTAGGTAATTGTCCCTAATAATGATTTTTATATTCCTTTCTCAATCTTATACCTTTTTCTTGTTGTCTTATTTTTCTTACAGTGTCTATTATAGTGCTAAGTAGAAGTGATGATGGCAGGCATTTTTGTATTACCCTGGATTTATTCAAAAAGAATTCTAACATTTCACCATTACTTACTATGTTTTCTAAAGGTTTTCAGGTTTAATATTTAAGAAAACCTCATCTTTTTATTTTGAAATAATGGCTGTTGCATATTTCAAAATAATGAATGAGTGTTTAAATTATCAAATGTTCCTTCTATGTCTGTAACAGTAGTATGTGTGGGCATGAGATGGTAAAGTCCCCAGCCTATGACAGTGGCAGCTAATATAGCACAAATAGAATCTTGAGGATTTTGCTATTAGTTGTAAGAGAGGATAGAGAGAAAATAGCATTTGGAAGATTCTGATTTAGGACATCTGGGTAAGTGGTAGACTCATTACTTGAATAGGGAATAGAAAAAGAGTAATGATTTTTAGGAGTAGATTTCAAGCTCACTAGGATTTGCTGCAACTGAGATATGTTGGCTATTGATCCAAGATATATAAAGAACTTACACGACTCCACTTGAAGAAGACAAGAAACCCAATTAAAAAATGGGCAAAGGACTTGAATAGGCATTTCTCTAAGGAGGACATGCAGAGGATCCAGAAACACATGAAAAGATGCTCAATATCACTAGCTATCAGAGAGATGCAAATTAAAACCACAATGAGATACCACTTCACAACAGTCAGAATGGCCATCATAAATAAAACAACAGACAACAAGTGTTGGAGAGGTTGTGGAGAAAAAGGGACACTAGTGCACTGTTGGTGGGATTGCAGACTGGTGGGTACGACCACTATGGAAAACAGTATGGAACTTCCTCAGAAAACTAAAAATGGACCTGCCCTTTGATCCAGCAATTCCACTGCTGGGACTCTATCCTAAGAACCCTGAAACACCAATCCAAAAGAACCTTTGCACCCCAATGTTCATAGCAGCACAATTTACAATAGCTAAGTGCTGGAAGCAACCGAGGTGCCCATCAGTAAATGCATGATCAAAAAACTATGGTACATTTACACAATGGAATACTACGCAGCAGAAAGAAAGGAGCTCATGCCCTTTGCAACAGCATGGATGGAGCTGGAAAGCATTATGCTAAGTGAAATAAGCCAGGCATTGAAAGACAAATGCCATATGATCTCGGCTTTAACAGGAACCTAAACAACAAAACAAAGAAACAAGTAAAATATAACAAAAGACACTGCAATAGAGGACAGGTCGTCAGTGACCAGAGGGGAGAGGGGAGGGAATTTCTGGGGAATTTCAGGGGAGAAGGGAAGGGTTTACAGGAACAAATATAGAGGACACATGGACAAAACAAGGGGGGTTGGAAATGGGAGGGAGGAGGGGAGGGATGGGTGGGTGGGCTGGAATGGGAATAAAGGATAGAAACTGTACTGAATAAACTAAAATAAAAAATCAAAAAGAAAAGAAAAGTTGATGTTCAGCTGACTTTTGGATACAATTATTTAAAAATTAATTCTTGAATGAAAGAGTTATGTGTGTTCTGGAGATTTAAAAGAATGTGATTTGGTGGTATCAAAGTGATGTAGAGCAAAGAGAGTTTGCAGAATAAGGAAAGTAGAGGCTTTGGCTCTATCCCAGGAACTTGTACCAGTGTGGGACAGTAGGAGGGACTCTCACTGGAGTCTGGAAATAAATTGCTCCCAGGGAGAGTGGTGTCAAGGAAGCCCTAGAGAAAATGTTTCAACTGAAAAAAAGCCATCTACATGAACCAAATGCAGGGAAGTTAAGATAGAGGGCCAGAAAGAGTTGACTTCATTTGGCAATTGGGAAATCCCAGGTGCCTTTCGCAGGGGCAGCTTCAGTAGGGTGCTGAAGGCAGACACCGGATCTCAGAGAGATGGAACTTTAGCAGGAGGTGAAGAAGTGCAGAAGGCAAATGAAGACCTCTCTCTCATGGAGCTTGCCTTTGGAGGGAAGGAGAGAAAGGAATATGCAAGTGAAAGAGTCAAGGGAAGAATGATCCTTTTAGAAGTAATTGTAAGTTTCCCAGTTTTGGAATTCTAGGTGTAAAGCATGGGAGGTTAAACTTTAGTTAAATGCGATTATGAGGTAGTCGCTGGATGTCATGAAAAGCTGATCAAAGTTTTATGACTGGAGAGTTTTAATTGGGTTCAGGAATATATTTATTTGCCTTCCCTTTGGCTCTTCTTACTTGTGTCTATAGGCATGGGGTTACACAAAAGAATTTCATATAAAGCAAATTCAAAGTCTGGTGCCAATCCCTCTGTAACAAGGAGGTCCTTAAATAAGGGTAAAACCTTTAAGAAATGTAAAATAGCACAAAACATTTTAAAAATCATTACTATAAAACATAAACATTTTTGTGCCTTATTTCTGCCTAACAACCATATGCCAATGATCAATGAATCTCTAATATGGAAAAAATACATAAATTGAAAAAAAATAGCCTGGCCTGTTCAGGAAAGGATGTTGAATCTATTTTGGTTATCATGATTCAACCCACAGGCTGTTAGTCTGCAACAGAGGAAGTCCTTGTCCCTGCTCTTGCGCCAACATTAGAATCAGAGGACAACCATATTCTAGACTTTATTTATTCTGGCGCAGCATAGTTCATTGGATTTGTTTCCAATTTAAATGATATCTTTGCCAGGTGAAGTTGGTAATGATTACAGAAATGTAAAAATATGTCTGTAATCCAGAAATATGCTATCTGTGTATTTAGCTATTATATGAAAAATATATTTGTAATGGAATGGGGAAATTTTTCAAGTTGCCAAATTTATTTTTATGGTTGAAATTAGCCAAAATTGCCAACTAAAGTTGGGTTGCAACAAACCAGTTCAGGGTTTCCGTAGAAACATGATTTCATCCCATGTATGAAAACCCATTTTGTTTTTTTCTCCTTTATCATGGAACTTGAATCTCTGCAATGTTTTTCCTGTGATTCTTGCTCCAAGAAAAAGAACACAGGTTTCAAATCAGAAAAATATCCACATTCGACCCATTAAAGTTTAACTCCATGGGACATGGTCATTTAGGCAGATAAACAATGGCCGGAATCTAAAACCTTTCCTATGTAGGTACAACTATGCATTTTTGTCAGTTTTTGCTTTGTATCATTAAATACTTTGGCCAACATCCAGTAACAATTATTTCAAGTTATGTTAAAATTACTTCATACTTCTACTATTCTTATTATCTGGTGTCCAGCTGATTTAGAAATCTTCAGTGAAGGAGTTGTAACTTTCTTCTTCATTTTTATTTTTTCCCCATGCCTATCCCAAAGCCTGACACAGGTTGGTTCTCAGTAAACGGTTATTGAGTCAGTGGTGCAAGAAATATTTGTTTCTTCTATAGGCTTAGCATCATTAAAGACCCAGCGGAATGCAAAATACATAGATAAGATGCTTTCTTGTTTGTTGTTAGGGATCTGGGGAAGGTGAAGAATGAACTGTAAATGCTTGCTACTAACTACTTTACCTCACATAAACCAGAGCTTTAGTATCTCATTTAATCTCTAGAACACTCCTGGAAGTGCTGTGGTGTTACTCTGATTTTTCAGATGAAGAAACTATTGCTAGGCAAGGTTTGAGAACTTGCCTAGGCTAGTGATTGCTGGACCCAAGTTTCGATGACCAGACCTGCATTGGCAAGTACACTTACTAGTTGGGGAGACATTTCTTCTACATGTAAAGCAGTTAGCAAAGTAGTAAATGTTATTGGTTGTGAAGAGTTCAGAGAAGGAAAGGTTATGTGAATGGGAGTAATTATGTATAATATAAATAAAAGTGCCATTTACTAAGTGATGAACTCTGTACAGTGTATCTAATCAGTGCTACATATTTGCATTTTATCCACTGGAATACAATATCTTGCTTCTTAGAATAGTTTCTTAAATGTCTACCATTGGTTTTTTAAAAAAGCAGGCTACACAATGATATAATTTTGGGTAAAAAAACAAAAAGAATACATGCAAATTGATTTTGCTAATTATCATATGTTCACAGAATATCAGATTGGTCAACCTTTCTCTTTTTATAGAAAAGAAAACCAACTCTCAGAGAGTAGTCCCAGCTGATATTTTTTTTCTTTCTTTCTTGCCTAAATTCATATAATTGCAGAGTCAGGCTAAATACATTCTTCCAACACTCTGTCTAATGTTCTTTAAGCCCCATAATGTTTTCACTCATAGATTTGTAGCAGATAGGTACACACCATTAAGTTATAATTTCAGAAAGATAATTGTGATCATTCTACTTAAATAAGTCTTTATCAATGTGTCATTACTCTAACAAGCCTAGAATCTCTCTTATAAGGTATTCTCTGTAGACCTAGAATACCTTAGAGTAGGAGTAGTTATTGTATTTGCAGCAAAATTATGCTATAAAATCATGATTTACTAAGTGGTTTATATTCACTATAGGAATATTATTTTGGGAGGGGCTCTGTTTCTGATAAGCAATTAACATTAAATAATGTATCAGTGGATATCTCTTGAGCAATCATAGAGTCATGATAATTCAAAATAGAAAAATAATTATCCAAAACTTTAAAAATGAACCTAAATACACAGCACATATCAATTATATGAGACCCTAACTTACCATGAAGTGTTTTCAGGAAACCCTCTGGTATATATCATAGCTATAGTTTGTATATAAGAAATGTCAGTGAATTGCTTATCACTAATTTTATTGGTCCTTTTAGAATTAAGAATGATTTAGGAGTAAATTACTCAGGTTCGACCAAGTCTCTTAAACCAGTTGAAAAATTTGAATTGCTGCCATCTTTTACTCCAGTGTCCACTCGACAGTTTCTCAATCTTTGAAACTCATCAAACTTGGTTAGAAAAATATTAGAAAAATAACTACTTATACAACACCATGCTTAGAATTGCTTTTATTGGCATAACCATTCATTGAGTTTTGATCTAAGTGGTACAAATTGAGGTATTTTATTAATTACATGGCTTTGAGAGCAGGCTGACAGCTCTGGGAGGGGGTGTGGGTTGGAGAAATCAAGCAAAAATGATAACTCATGGACAGGGACAAGCATGGTGACTGCAGGGGTGGGCTTGCGGTGGGAGAGGGTATAAGGGGAAAAAATGGGAATGGAAAAATACAATAAAAAATAACCTATTAAAAATGGAAATTAGAGAAGGGACTTGGGGGACTGGGTGAAAAATGAGAAGGGATTCAGAAGTACACATTGGTAATCACAAAATAGTCATAGGGATATAGAGTATAGCATAGGGAATATAGTAAATAATATTGTAATAACTATATATGGTACATTACAAGGTGTAATAACTGGGTACTTGAAATATGGGCAGGACCACTTTTATAAAGTATAGGATTGTCTAACCACTATGCTGTACACTTGAAACTAATGCAAAATAATATTGAATTTAAAATGTAATAAAAATTTTTTTTTAAGTAAATTAAATAAAATGAACCCTTAAAAAAGTTTAGTTTAATTTGAAACTAGAAACTGCAAAAGGGAGCAACTTAATGAAGAAAAATATGTAGTTTTTAGAGAATGGCCTAGTGAATAACATTTGTTAAGAAAAGGTTGGGGAGAGTTGCACTAATTATTATATATATCACACGTACATTTAAGCTACAGTTGGTTAATTAGTCTAGAATAGAAATACTGCAACCATATGGGATTTTTTAATGGAGGTAAATAATTTAATACAGTATTTTCTTCCCTGAAATGGCTGAGTGTTTATATTACTATCACAAATGCTCTTTGAATGCATTGCTGCTATTAGCTATACCTAATTTTGTTTGTGACATAATTTTTAGTAAATCCTGGTCATTATGAAGGATTAAAGTAAGAAAAACACAAGCAAAACAAACTGGGTTTACTATTTATCTTAGAAAAAATAGAATAGAAAATTTGTGTTCTGTATACAAATTCTGTTGATCACATGTGTTAAAAATATTTTTAACCACTGTGTGGCTTGTTCTTTTATTATTTTATACCTTTTTTCTTTGAATACTTAAGAAGCTAGAACAAACACAACCCTCATGCTAAATGGTGAATAGCATCTAATGTCCAGTCCATGTTCAGTTTTCTCTGATTGTCTCAAAAATATCTATGTACAGTTTATTATTTAAATCAGGTTCTCATTAAGTCCACATCTGTATGTAGTTGATGGGTCACTTAAGTCCCCTTACTTTTGTTTTCATGTCATTTAATTAATTGTACAAGTTTTCATCTTCTAGATTTTACTGATTTTATCCTCTTGGTGTCATTTAATATATCCCCAAATTTCTTACAATTGGGTAGATATAGAGACTTGTATAGATTCTGGTTTTACTTTTTATTGGACAAAAAGAATTTGCAGATGGGAATGTACTCCTTCTAATTGCGTCATGTCAGGAGGAATGTCTCGTTCTACTTTAATGGTGTTAAAGTATCTGAGTGGGTTCAAGTGCAATCAAGTGTAGTGCATCTGTCCTAACAGTATTCGCAGCACTCATAAGCCTTGCCTAAATCCATTATTTCATTAGCGATTGAACAATATAAATTTCTGATTGTATTATTCTCCTGGCATATATTAACTGTTTTATTATCCTGGAATGTCACCCACATAGGGTAAGTAGGGTAAATACTTGATTCTCTTTTGTGTCCTCTAGTGACCTCTGAAGGTGACCCATGGTGTATTTTTTATTATATTTATAAAATTATAAACTCATAGATTTAGTACATTGTTATATTTAAATCCATTGGAGTTAATATTTTTAATGATCAGATTATTTTATCTTTAGCCAATAGGAGCCCCTCAACTTAGCTTTTGGGTCCTTCTGATCTAATCCCAGTAATTTTTAGGACTTTCCTTGCTTTCAGAATGACAAGATTTCTCTGTCTCATATATCATGTGCCCCAGATCTGGAATCTGCTATTTTCCCAAAAACCTTGGTTCCTTTCAATGGGAAATGATATTCAGAAACCACAGTTGGGGTGCTGGAGTTGTCAATGGTTTCACTCATATCACTTGAGCATAAATTGCTCGTTTCTTCCCATTTGCTCTTTTGTCTATGGTGTTTGTTTTGTGATTTTTCCTGTATTGCTATTTAACTTTGCACATAATTATATTTTATTTTCTAAGTAGGCAGACAAGGTGCATTTAGGGCTAGGGCTCACATCTCATGGTTCGTTATCTGCATTCTTTTGGTGTACCATGGATGAATTGAAAGATTAGTTTATTGGAGAACACTGTGAGCTGAGTTAGAGGTTAAAATTTTAATAGCTTTCCTTTGGGGAATTTACTGTCCTGACACATTATCACCAAATTAGAGTTGAAAAAGAAGTAGGCTAATATATATTAGTATAAGAGGAATTTAGGGATAAAAATGGGGCTACATTATAAGTGCAGCTTAAAACTACCAACAGAATCCCAAGACCTGATGTCCGTGTATTTGCTGGCACAAATAGTAGACACTGTACTCCAAGTTCCTTGGCTACCTTTTATTGGTCTCATTTTGAATGATTGAACAGATATGTGTATTTTTTGGTTGCTTGACTATTTTAGAAGCTGCTTTGGCCAGATGGGATTTTAAATCACTAAACTGCAGACAACCAAGTTACCGCAGTTCACTTTGACTTGTGTGGCTTCAATGGATGCTGGGTGATGTACTCCACAAAGGACTAAAACAAGCAGCCATCCACTGTACAGTATGACAGCTAACTCTGCAATGTGTAAAATAATAGCTTCTTTGAATCCGAGAGCCTATTATAAAATGGTGATTTACAATTACCTCTCTGCATACCACACCAGATTTTTGTTTAGAGAAATATGATATCAATTGTTTAGTTAACCATCAATTGTTATACACAATGATGGTGACATTATTTATATATTTGGGGGGGCTTGATTTGACCTATGAAATTCTAAAAGTTATAGATGTATTGTTTTAATGATATCTAAACTAACCAAATTCTACATACATACATATATATATGAATTAATTCTGAACTCTTTTACCAGTTTGTCAGAATTTTCCCTTCTCAATTCTATCTGTCCAATTGATGCTTTCTTCTACCAGTACAACTACCTTAATATCAGAAATACGGAATACAATAAGTGTGTGTGCATGTGTGCATAAAAGCATAGTGACCAGAACTTTCGTTTTCCCACCTTTTCCTGTTTCACAATTTAGTTCAAAGAGACAGACTATAAATAAGCATGAGTGTTAATGTCTCATGAGGGGACTGTTTTTAGTCTTTGATTATATTTGAGGATTTTCTAGCCAAGCAAAGAATTAAATTTTGAGATGGCATCTTTCTTGAAAGTCCCTCCTTTTAGACACTTTTATTACATTTGTGATGCCATCTTATGGAATTCCCTTGCCTCTCTTGTGGGCCCACTGGAAGATACATTACCCACTATTCTCAGACATTTTCTCACAAGTACTTATTTTGATTTTTATAAAGTATCACAGATGGGGTAGTAGGATGTGATAAACATATAAGGTAAGGAAATGGAAGAGATATGAAAATAAAAGGATAATAATTGATCAATTTATTTTTTTCTGTTTGAGAATCAAATTCTTAAATTTTATATAGCTCTTTGATTTTGGAAATGGAACGATCTACTTAATGTGAAAACCTGGCAATGCTGCACACATGCTTACATCCCTCCACTGGATTTAATTTGCATTTAGGGAAAAATTCCAAAAGTAAACTAACATGCTACATGTGGTCCTTGCTATACTTTAGGCCCTACCACTCTACGTCTCACTCCCACACTCGTTCTTTCCTGACCATCTTTCTGTTCCTAGAACAGATCGAACTTACTCCATCTCCACAAGGAAAATTTTGTCTTCAGCTTCTGGCCAAGATGGCTTTTTCAAGGATCAGCTCATATATCACCTTGTCAAAGGCCTTCTCTGACCTCCAAATCTAAACCAATCCATTCTTTTCCCTGGCAAGACTGTCAGGCCTCTTTGGTCTAGAGTCTCCCTCTGCGCCATTATGACTTCTATGGTGCACGTGCCTGCCTTCCCCTAGTGCCACCCCACAATGGATTTAACTGACTACAAGGGAGGAGGAAGAGCTTTTCTCTATCCAATTATCTTGTTAGATTTTCATGCACTGGGGCCTATCCATTGACATTTCTAGTTTTCTATGTGCTCAGTATAAGATCCCCCCAACCCCTACCATCTTGGCGAACGGTGGGGATGATCTGTGCTCCAGACAGACTGTCTAATGGTAGCACTGTATAGATTCATTTAAAAGAAAGTATTAACCTTGTGTCTTGTGACCAGGCTAAATTTACTTATTAATTCTGCTGATGTTGTTGTAGATTTCAAAAGCTTTTCTTTATAGATAGACAGCCATGTTTTATTTCTTTATATTTTTATTTTTCATTTTGTATATAGCACTGACCAGGACTCCCTGTACTTTTTTTTTTAAGTGATGTGAAAGTATATCCTTAACTTTGTATATCCTGAGTTGGTGGGGAATGCATTTAGTCCCTTATACTTCAATATGTTAGCTGTAGATTTTTCATAGATGGTGTTTGTTAGTTTGAAGAGGTTCCCTTCTACTTCTTAGTTTGCTGAGAGTTTTATCATGAATGGGTGTTAAATTTTGTTAAATGCCTTTGCTGTATAAATCAAGATGTTCATGGGATTTTTAAAAAGTTTCTTAATATAGTAAGTTATTAGATATCAATTGAGTTTTGAATGTTAAGCCAATCTTGTGTTTCTGGGATAAATCTCACTTTTTATATATATATTTCTAGATTTGATTTGCTATTCTTTTATTATGGATGTTTACATCCTTGTTCATGAAGTATAGTCAACTATAGCTTTACCTTAATGATCTTTTTTAGTTTTCTATTAGGGTTATGTTGACCTCACACTAAAAGTTGAGGAGAGTTCACTCTCCATTTTTATATACTGTATTTTTTGGACTATAAGATGCATTTTCTCCCAAATTTGGGAGGAAAATGGGGTGTGTCTTATAGTCTGAATGTAGCTTACCTGGCTAGCTTTGGTGGCGGTGGTGGGACGGTGGTGGTAATTCCTTTTCACAAAATAATTTTTTAGTGCTATTTTTTCCCTTTAAATGTTTGATGAAAATTACTAAGGAAATAATCTGGACCTGGAGTTTCTTCATGAGAAAATTTTTGGTTAAAAATTCAATTTATTTTTAGATAATTTCAATTTAAAGCTGTTAAAATAAGTAGAGTATTCTAAGAATTTGTCCATTTCATCTGCCAACTTTTTATCCTGTTAGTGTCTGTAGGATCTGTAGTGGCAAGTCTCTTACTTCAATATTGACTTAGGTAACATGTTTTATGTCTTATATGTTCATTATTCTTGCAAATATTTAGCAGTATATTTGTTCAAAGAATTAACTTTATTTCTTAATTTTCTGTTTCACTGATCATTTTCTTTATTTTACTTTTCATGTTTAATTTGTTGTATTTTGTCTAGCTTTGTACTTTGTTTAAGCTTCTTATGATAGAAGCTTAAATATTGATTTTTAATTTTTCTTTTTTCAATAAATTTTTTATATTTTTTTAATTTTTAAATATATTTTATTGATTATGCTATTACAGTTGTCCCATTTTCCCCCTTTATTCCCCTCTGCCCTGCATACCCCTCCCACCCACATTCTTCCCCTTTAGTTCATGTCCAGGGGTCATACATATAAGTTCTTTGGCTTCTACATTTCCTATATTCTTAACCTCCCCCATCTATTTTCTACCTACCATTTATGCTAGTTATTCTCTGTGCCTTTTCCTCCTCCTTCCCCTCCCACTCCACCTCTGATAACCCTCCATGTGATCTCCATTTCTGTGATTCTTTTCCTGTTCTAGTTGTTTGCTTAGTTCATTTTTGTTTCTGTTTTTGTTAAAAAACAGGTTCGGTTGTTAACTGTGAGATTCTTGTCATTTTACTGTTCATATTTTTGATATTCTTTTTCTTAGATAAGTCCCTTTAACATTTCATATAATAAAGGATGGGTAATGATGAATTCCTTTAACTTGACCTTATCTGGAAAGCACTTTATCTGCCCTTCCATTTTAAATGATAGCTTTGCTGGGTAAAGTGATCTTGGATGTAGGTCCTTGCCTTTCATGACTTCAAATAATTCTTTCCAGCCCCTTCTTGTCTGTAAGGTCTCTTTTGAGAAATCAGCTGATAGTCTTATGGGAACTCCTTTGTAGGTAACTGTCTCTTTTTCTCTTGCTGCTTTTAAGATTCTCTCCTTATCTTTAATCTTGGGTAATGTAATGATGATGTATCTTGGTGTGTTCCTTCTTGGGTTCAACTTCTTTGGGATTCTCTGAGCTTCCTAGACTTCCTGGAAGTCTATTTCCTTTGTCAGATTGGGGAAGTTCTCCTTCATTATTTGTTCAAATAAGTTTTCAATTTCTTGGTCTTCCTCTTCTCCTTCTGGCACCCCTATGATTTGGATGTTGGAACATTTAAAGATGTCCTGGGTGTTCCTAAGTCTCTCCTCATTTTTTTGAATTCTTGTTTCTTCATTTTGTTCTGGTTGAATGTTTCTTTCTTCCTTCTGCTCCAGACCTTTGATGTGAGTCCCAGTTTCCTTCCCTTCACAGTTGGTTCCCAGTAGATTTTTCTTTATTTCATATAATGCAACTTTTATTGCTGCCTGGGTCTTTTTTATACTGTTGAAGTACCTAGTGAGTTCCTGGAGCGTCCTGATTACCAGTGTTTTGAACTGTGTATCTGATAGGTTGACTGTCTCTTCATCGCTTAGTTGTATTTTTTTCTGGAGCTTTGAACTGTTCTTTCATTTGGGCCATTTTTTTTTTTTTTGTCATGGTGAGACTGTTACGTAGTTAGGGGTGGAGCCTTAGGTATTCACCAGGGTGGGGCAACCCACGTCACTGTGTTGTGACACTGTATGTGGGGGTGGGGTCCAAGAGGGGACACTGCTGTTTGCTGGGCTCTCTGCAGGATTTCAGTCACTTCCCCCGCTACCCATAAGCAAATTGGGCTCTTTTTGTTCTGATTCCCAGGTTTGTGGGTTTGTGTACATTCTAGGACCCTGTGGAGCTCTCCAATCAACTTTCTTGTGAGTCTGGGAGTTTCTCCTGCTGCCACCTCAACCCCCACAGGTGTTCACAGTCAGAGGTTTGAGGATTTATTTCCCCGTACTTGAACCTTGGTTTGGGTGGTCTGTCTTGCTCCCCAGTTGTTCCTCCTAGTTTATTTGCACGTGAACGTGGGACTGCCCAGTCCTCCAGCCGCTGCCTTGCTGCGAGTCCTCTTTGCCTGGCTGCCGTCTCAGCCCCTCCTACCGGTCTGGATCAATGTTTCTTCTTTAACTCCTTGGTTGTTGGACTTCTATACGGTTAGATTTTCTGTCAGTTCTGGATGTTTTTTGTTTTTAAATTTGTTGTTGTTCTTCTAATGTTTTTAAGGTAAATCCTTTCTCTAAGCTGTACTTTAGCTGCATCATAAAATTTTATTTTAAAAAATTATGGTTAGTTTGAAATAATTTTTAATATCCCCTCTGATTTTTTATTAGAGTTGACATACAATATTATATTAGTTTCACGTGTACAACATAGTGATTCAACACTTATATAGTTTACAATGTGATCAACATGGTAAGTTTAGTAACAACCTGTCACTGTACAAAGTTGTTATAATATTGTGGGCTATATTCCCTGTGCTGTACATTACATCTCCATTACTTATGTATTTCATAACTGGAAGTTTGTACCTCTCACTCCCCTTTACATTTTCTACACATCCTCCCCACTACCCAAAACATCCGTTTGTGTTCTGTGTCCACGAGTCTGTTTCTATTTTGTTTGTTTTTTTATATTTCCTGTATAAGTGAAATCCTATAGTATTTGTCTTTCTCTGTTTGACCTATTTCATAACACTCTTTAGGTGCATCCATATCACAAATGGCAAGATTTTATTATTTTTTATTGCTGAGTAATATTCCACTGGGTATACACCCCGGATCATCTTTATCCATTCAGCTATTGATGGATACTTGGGTTGCTTTTATATCTTGGCTACTGTAAGTAATGCTGCTGTGAACATAGGTGTGCATATATCTTTTCAAATTGCTATTTTTCATTTTCTCTGGATATATACCCAGAACTGGAATCACAAGGCCATATGGTAGTTTTATTTTTTATTTTTTGAGGAACCTCCATCCATGCCAGTACTTGTCATTTGTTAATAATAGCCATTCTAACAAGTGTGAGTCAATATCTTATTGTGGTTGTGACTTGCATTTTCCTGGTGACTAGTGATTGTTGAACATCTTTTCATATGTCTGTTGGCCATCTGTATATCTTCTTTGGAGAAATGCCTATGGAAGTCTTCTGCCCATTTTTTTTAATTAGAATGTTTGTTTTTATTTTTGATGTTGAGATGTATGAATTCTTTATATATATATGTTAGATATTAACCCCTTATTCTTTTGTTTTATTCATGGTTTCTTTTGCTGTACAAAAACTTTTTAGTTTGGTATAATTCCATTTATTTATTTTTGCTTTCTTTGCTATTTCCAAGAGAAACATATCCAGAAAAATACTGCTAAGATCAGTGTGAAAGAATTTATTGCTTATGTCTTTTTTTCCTAGGAGTTTTGTGATTTTAGTTTCTATATTTAAATCTCTAATCCATTTTTAGTTTATTTTTGTATATGGTGTAAGAATGTCATCCAGATTTATTTTTTTGCATGTATCTGTTCAGTTTTCCTAACACCATTTATTGAAGAATCTGTCATTTTTTAATTTGTATATGATTGCCTCCATTATCATAAATTAATTGACCATATGTATGGGTTTATTTCTGGACTCTCTCTTTTGTTCCATGATCTATGTCTGGTTTTGTGCCACTACCATACTGGTTTAATTATTAAAAACTCCACCAAAAAAGTATTAGAACTAATAAATGAATTTAGTAAAGTTGCAGAATACAAAATTAATATAGAATAATTGATATAGCAATCTGTTGCATTTCTATATGCTATTAAATTATCAGAAGGCAAAATTAGAAAGTTGCATTTAAAATTGCATCAAAAAGAATAAAATACATAGTAATAAATTTAACCCAGGAGGTGAAAGACCTGTACTCTGAAAACTATAAGACATTGATGAAAGAAATTGAAAATAACACAAATGAATGGAAGGATTTACCATTTTCATGGATTAGAAGGATTAACATTGTTACTGAACAGACCTGGGGTGGTGGTGAATGATATACTATTACTGAATGGACCCCCACCTTGTGCTCCAGGAGTACCCCGAGTACTAGGTTTGCCTTGCCCACTGCCAGGGAAAGACGTCTCTTAATGGCAGAGACTGGTGAAAAGGAAAGGAATTATTTATTCAAAACATTATATAGATTTAGGGTAATGACTTAATGTCTTCATTAAAACACTCACGTCCTTTAGAACACACACCAATGCACACAGTCCTTCCTTCTCTGTCTACCCAGTCTGGGGTACCATATCTCAGGAAAAGAAGTAGAAGTCCGTGGCTCAGGCAGCCCCTCGGTTCTGGCACCATCAGCTGTGTTGCCGCCACAATCTCCAGTTAATCCAAAACCATGTGACACGTTCTCATGGTC
>CM052541.1:114210942-114255061 GCA_028533065.1 Trachops cirrhosus | reverse complement strand
ATATGGAGCCACAAGAGACCCTAAATAGCCAAAACAGTATTAAGAAAGAAGAAAAAAGCTGAAGGTATACACTCCCTGATTTCACATTATACTATAAAACTATAGTACTCTTTTTCCTTTTTAACTTATGGATCATTTAGAAGTATATTGCTAAATTTTCAAGCATTTTGGGATATTCTTCCTTTTCTTTTTAAATTTAATATCATTTTGGTCAAAGAACATAAACTGTGTAATCTCAATTCTTTGGAATTTGAGGCTGCTTTTTCTCCAGCATAGAATCTATTTTGGTGACTATTTTATATGCATTACAAAATAATGCATATTCTGCTATTGTTAGGTGGCGTGTTCTTTGTATGTGAACTAGGTGAAAAGTAGCTGTTTTTACTGATATAAAAATCAGTAAAACCATTACTGATTTTTTTGTCTAATTCAATAGTTGCTGAAAATGTGAAATCTCATATTATGACTTGAATGTCTTTTTCTTTTTTAGCTTAAATTTTTTTTGATTCATACTTCAGAAGCTTTACTATTATATATTTACATATTTAAGATTTTTATATCTTTCTGATCTGTTGCCAGTTTTGTTACTATGAAATTTCTATCTAGAATTCTTATTATTGCCCCTCTGTAATGTGTCTTTTCTCTCTACTTTTAAGAATTTTCTCTTTTATTCCTATTTTCAACTACTTATGATGTACCTAACTGTGGCTCGCTTTATATATCACTGGGCTTTTTTGACCTCTTTGATCTGATTGTTTGTAATCTTTGTCAATTTGGAAAAATTTTGGCCATTGTATTTTCAAATATCTCTTCATTCACTTTCTGCCTTCCATCTCAAAAACTAACTGCTTGACTGCTAACTCAAGATTACTTGGTATTTTCGCATAGATTTCAGATGCTTTGCTCCTTTTATTACCATCCTTCCCCTTGCTTTGGGTTTCATTTGTAATAATGTCGACTATTGACGTAATCTTTGAGTTTACTGATTTTCTCCTTACACGTAGTTGGTTAAGCCCATTGCCTAAATTCAGTTTTGATATTTTTTATTATAAGCTTTTCAGTTTGTATCTTTTTTTAGTTTCCATTTCTTTCTAAGATTTTCCATATTTTTGCACATTGTTGCCCATCTTCTTTATTAGATCTGTTAACAAATTTATTATAGCTGTTTTATAAACCTTGTTTGATATATCTGACATTTAGATCATCTCTGGATCTACTTATACTGAGTGTTTTCTCCCGATCAGTAATCAGATTTTGTTGCTTCTTATATTTTGTGATACCCTTGGGAGATTTCTTTCAGCTTTTCAGTATGGCTTTCAGCTTTTTGTGTTTCTAAATACTGTTTTTCTCTTGGCCTTCTTTGGCCTCCTGCTTTTCATGATCTCTCTCTCCACTGTGGTAAAGGACTAGAGTGCCTTGGAGGGACTTCTTTCACTTCTGTTGCTTCTCTTCCAGCCTTCCACAAATCAAGGATTTGTATTTGAGATAGACCCTGGGTATCTGCACAGTGTGGGGGGACAGATCTCTTCAGGCTGTTTAAACTGCTCTCATCTTTCTTTGTATTACTTGTCTCCTCTATGAATTCAAAATTCATGGGGAAGAATTGCTGGGTGGGACAAGTTCTGTGGCTGCAGCCCCTCAGGATTCTACTAATTCATCTTCCCAGCTTTGATTGGTTTCTTTTATGTTTTGGCAAATTCCTCTTCTTGAGGAGGCTTCCCTTTCTACTAGGAATAACAGCAGCTCTGAATATTTTCTGCCTTAAAAAGGATTAGTAACTTCTAGAATTTGGTTCATGTAGGTTTCTTTAAATCCTGTCTTGTTTCTGGGTTTAAAAACGCTATTGTTTTATAATTAATTTGGTGTGTTATTATTGTTGGGAGTGAAAGTCTTGCAATTTTCCACATTGTAACTGGAATTGAAGTCCTTGGATTTACTTAAAAGATATATTAAAGTCATATAACAAAGTGTTTATAAATCAAATAAAATATATCTTGAAGTTTATATTCCATTAAAAAATTAAACTCTATCACTCAGCTTTATCATATAAATATTTTTACCAGATATCCTTTGAGTGTTTTAAAAGTGCAAATCCACATTTAAAAGAAGAATGTTTGCTACCATTGAGATAATAATAAGAATGTGATAACGCTTTACAGAAGATACTAAAAGGAATTCTAGTAAGTATTTTGGACAAAGCTCAAAGTTTTATAGACGTTTATAATTTTTCAAGATAATTATGAATTAAAAGACTTTTCATGGTCTTCTTCAGCTCCTACTCATTGTCCTCTTGCATAATATATTTATAATGTGGCTACTTTAGATACACAAATTAATTTTAAGGGTAGTAAAAATTAACTGTACTGAAACTTGATATTGCAATTTTAAAATTAAACTTATAATGTCTTTATTTGTCTTTATTTTTCTAATATATTTGACCCTCCTTTTTCCTTTTTTTTTTTTTTAGGAATCCTAAAACCAAAATATTAGAAGGCAAACAGAAACATGGCTTACCATATGACATTTCTTTGGATAGTTTTGGTTCTGCTTCTTCAGAGTTCTGTATCAGCTGAGGATGGGGAAATAAGATCAAGTAAGAACTATCAGCATTGCCCCTTTTTGTTATCAACACACTGATTATAGAAAACAAGTGTGGAGAGTTTATTAAGGATCCATTCTTAGTGTCTTTGATGATGTAATTTCCTAAAATGAATGAATTGCTTTGTTACACATTAACTGAGATGAAAAGCTTCTATCAGAGGTAATTTTGAGACAATCCTATGGAAATTGTTTATTCTGTTAACCCATCAGGCTTTAGAATGAACAGTCTGGTATGGAGTTCAGGCATTTAGGAGCTTCCTGATAAGAAGATAAGGAAAAAGTGCCTACCTCCTAAGGTGGTCAGCAGGACCATCCCAGGAGGTTATCTAATAGAGGTAATGAGGTAAGCAATGCCAGTGAGATAATGCATGTAAATGGGCTAGCACAGTGACAGCTCAGTAAATGGTGACTATTCTGACTGCCTGTAGGAAGACTTTCATTAGAGAAGGAGGGATAAATTAATGTAGTTCTGCTACCCAGGCCACCAGTTACAAATATACTTCTTTTTAAGAGTTAGCTTATTTTCATATTTTAAAACTTATAAGGGCCCTACTATAAATTAATTTTTCTTTCTATAACAGTTAAGTCAGATGGTTTGACACATTGATTTAACTTGACTTAACATTTATTAAAACATGTTTATATAACTCTTTTATAGTTTAATCCACCTAATACTCTAAAAGGTAGACTCTTTTCTCTGTTTTTTTTGAGTGGGAAAAGAGATTCACAAAATTTAAGAGGCTTACCTACTATCATACAGTTTGTTAGAGCTGTAACTAATATTTAAACTATGCTTTTGATCTTTAGTCCATTCCTTTTCTATGACATCAGTGATTCATCTCCCTAAGGAGCAGGTCTTGGAGTGGTATTTTGTCTGGTGTTTATCAACAGCAATATTTGCTTTTTGTACCCAGGGTCTTGGCTAAACTTACAGGTATGAAATATGTGCTCTATGGCTCTGGAAAGGGGTAGGAAGGGCCAAGAATAAGCCTGTAACAGTTAACCACAGAATCAAGTATCAAACAAACACTAGCAGGTCCAGACAATAGTGAGTCTCATAGTATTTAGGAAGACCAATATTGAAGAGCTCTGCAAACACAACTTTCCTGTCCTTTCAAAACCTAAAAAAAAAACCCCCAAAAAACCCATAAACCCAGATCAGTGTCCAAACATAACAGAAGAACTGCATTCCCTTGGTTAGAAAAGTTGCCTTTGGGCCAAATTCCATTCTGGTGTCCCAGCTCTGAACTCTGGCAGTGGTCACCAGGACAGAAGTCGTTGGAGTACGCCCTTCTGCACTGCACCACCACCTGCCACAGAGCACCTTAAGAGTAACATCATAATCATGCTTACATTTTTTGAGACCAATCCAATCCATGTTTTGGCAAAGGTGTTTTTATTTGTCTTCTAGTAACAGCTTGACTGTTGTATATATTCACCTGACAATAGTGTTTATTTTTGCTGGTTACTGTAATGGGTACATTGAAGTAACTATAAAATTGAAGACTCTTCATGTGAGCCTTGTCATCATCATCTCAGATATGTAAGTAGGCAAAGATAAGAAATAGGATGGAAAGAAAAGGAGAGAGAGGGAGGAGTGAGGAAGTGGAAGAGAGGGAAAGAGAGAGATTGATTAATAATTTACTTCTAAGAAGATACAAAATTCTAATACTGCTTGCACTAAATAATTTTTTTCTAATACTATTCCTTGCAATTATGATATCTTATTTAAATTATATACAGAATATAAATCACCCTTATTACAACTTTAAAGTGGATATTTAATCACAACTTAAGGGAGACCACTTAATATGAGTAAAAAACACAAGACTTAAAATTTGCTACATATTACCTCGGCTCATCTCATTTTCTTCCAACTCATCAAATCCAGGGGCATGTGATCCTTATCAGATGGACCATGAACAGTAGTGTTTTTGGCGTTTTGAGTTCCTTCCTATGCACTTTGTTCGCCATTTTCAACTATTGGAGCTATCCAAACAAATTAGTTTGTCTTTTTGGCTGTGCTTGTCTCTCATCTCTGGACCTTTGCACTGTTCCCTCTAATTAAAATGCCCCCGTCTTCACCTGGCCAAAACTGTCCTTTCAGATTTCAGATTGCCTGTTGGCTTTCCCACACAACCACTCTTGACTTTCCACAGGTTGGTTACGAACGCCTCCTAGATGTTTTCATAATGGTCTGTACTTTCCCTAACCAGCCAGTTGTCTGTCTTACTTGACTATGGCCTTTTTGAGATATCTTATGGATCTTTGAAGCCATTCTAGCATGATATCAGACATAGAGTAGGTATTCAATATATATATATATATATATATATACACAAAAGAAAAAAGAAAAAGAAAGAAGTAGAGTTAGAGGCATGTTGTGTGCTGTGGGAAAGTGAGTGAAGTTTTTTTATTTTTCTTTCTTTCTATAAGTGCTTAGAAGTTGTCTAGGTATAACTTGCACCAGAGTTAGTCTTTTACCCAATAGAACTACAAGATGTGCTAACCATACTGTTTTCTGTTATCTTGAAACAAGAATCTTTAAGGATAAACAAATAGCTTCATGCCCTTGAATATAGATTCACATAGCACAAGCTAATGTTTGACCACATTATTCACTGAAGATGAGAGTTCAGACATTTAAAAACTTGCTTTGCATGTAGTGCAAGAATGATGGCTTTGGTGATCTTGGTTCATTTTACTTTTATCAACAATATTAAAGAATATGAATCTTTAGTAGCTGCTTGAGTCCTGAAGTTGGCAGAAAGTTTAATTTCTTTCTCCCTATTAATTGGCCTATATATATTTTTACATATTTCAGTTAGTATCAAATAAAGCATATTTCATTGATAACTTAAAGCAATGATATTAATGTATCGCTGAAAGTCATGTGCTTTTAAATTTACTTTCATTTATTCAATGGGGAAATAGAATAAAACGCTGCTTTATGGTAGGTAATACTTGTACCTACAAAGAAGTGTCTAGATATTATGTTCATATACAGCACACATATTTTATTCCCTACTTTTAATGTTGAGTCATTAATTTAAAATAAGATAATTAAACTCAACTAACAAGCAAAACAGAGACAGACTCATAGATGGAGAGCAGATGACAGCTGAGGGGGAGGGGAGGTTAGGGGGTGGAGGGACTGAGCAAAAAGGAAACAGGACTCATGGACATGGACAACAGTGTGGTGTTTGTGGGGGTGGGGGGCATAAGGGGACTAAATGGTAGTGGAAAAATACAATAAAGATTAAGTAAAAAATAAAATAAAAATAAGATAATTAAAAATATCAACAAAAATAATAGCCCTCATTTACAAAGAATTTTCATGAGCTAAACAATGTATCTTAACAAAGCTCCTATAGTTACTATGATCTTTTTTAAAAAATTCACCATTATTGGGGTATAATTGACATGTAAATTATATGATATTTAAAGAATTCATTGCAGTGATTTGATACACTAATGCATTGTGAGAGAATTTGGTCCATCTGGTTAATTAAAAAATCATGCATTTAAAACTTTCTACTTTTTGCTTTTTATATAACATGTTTTCTGATGATATTTTCTTTCACTTAGGTTGTCGTACTGCTCCAACAGATTTAGTTTTCATCTTAGATGGTTCATACAGTGTTGGCCCTGAAAACTTCGAAATAGTAAAAAAGTGGCTTGTCAATATCACAAAAAACTTTGACATAGGACCAAAGTTTATTCAGGTTGGAGTGGTGCAGTATAGTGACTATCCTGTACTGGAGATTCCACTTGGAAGCCATGATTCGGGAGAGAATTTGATGGCAGCGATGGACTCCATACACTACTTAGGAGGAAACACACGGACTGGAAAGGCCATCCAGTTTGCACTTGATTACCTTTTCGCCAAGTCCTCACGATTTCTGACTAAGATAGCAGTAGTACTTACGGATGGTAAATCCCAAGACGAGGTCAAAGATGCAGCAGAAGCTGCAAGAGATAATAAAATAATACTATTTGCCATTGGCGTTGGTTCGGAAACAGAAGATGCAGAACTTAGAGCTATTGCCAACAAGCCTTCATCTACTTACGTGTTTTATGTGGAAGACTACATTGTGATATCCAGAATTAGGGAGGTGATGAAGCAGAAGCTGTGTGAAGGTAAGCCTTAATGTAATTTGGACACAATAATCATACTTTCTTATGTTTTGGCTTAACCTGTTGACTCACACTGGTATAGATATATTTAATGTCAGATAGCTTAATATGTTAGAATTGAGGTGAACACAGGTTTTGTGTTATATTTATTCTGGATAAGTTTTGTTTTTAGAAATAATTTATAAAATTTACAGTTGGGAAATACAATATCTTGTTATATTTGTTGTTTTAGTTTTCAGGTACAACATGTCTATTGTGGAGATGGTAGAAAATAAAGATACATAAAGAATAAAAATATATGTAAATAATACATGATCATATAATTTCTATTAATGAGTTTTTCACCTTTTTTATTTCAGCCTTTTTTTCAGTTCAGATTATCTGAGAGTTTATTCATGTGCCTATGTAAGGATAATATTGTACATATAATTTAATACTCAGTTTCATATTATATAACATATTGTATATATAATTTTCAAACTATTAACATGCTTACATTCAGATTACTTGGAGGGGAGAGTAATTTGTGAATCTTTTATTTTTAGCATCATGGGCATTTAATGTATCACATACCTAGAAAAATAATATTCACATAAAATGGAAAGGCTTTTTTCCAGTTTACCATCAAAAACTCCAAAAAATTAATTCCTCTATTTTTTAAAGTACTTGTTTGGGGGATATGGTAAACATATTTTAAAGTTTTTAAGATTGTTTATTTAAGAAATTAAGCATTTTCTTTAACCAAACTTTTAAAAAGGTCCTATAACAAGTGTAAATAGTCATCACAGTTGTTCTTTTTATGAGTCACTAACTGTAAAACTGCATTGAATTTTGTTATCTTGAACAGGCAAGAGAGATTTAGATTTTTGATATTTTGTGAATAGAGTCTTTGGTTTTGAGGATACATGCAAGAGGTCTGCCCAGAAAGTATCCATCCATGTAATATGAAAAATAGAGACATTTGTTGAAGAAGATACAATAAACATTGTCTATAGGGCAGTGATGCCTTAGCCCCCTTTAAGGAGGCACCTTGGGACCTCACACAGTTCTCCCAATTGCCATCTGCTGTCCCCTTCTATTTTCCTGAATTTTATTGACAATCTGAAATGTCTTCCCTTTCAAATGTGATTTTAGTTTGGAGAAAAGCAAGAAGTTGCCGGGCACCAAATCTGGGCTGTAGTGGGGCTGAGTTACCTGGGTGATTTGATGTTTTGTTAAAAATCTTTCATGAGACATGATGCATGAGCGGAAGTGTTGTGACAAAGCTGCCAAATAGCAGTTGCCGGTAGCTACAGCCTTCTGAATCATCTGAATAGTTTCTGCAGAGGAATGTTCAAGCTGCACACAAAATTTGATGCAGATTTGTCACTCTACTCGCTCAGTCCTTTTGAATGTGTGTAGCCACACAGTACACACACTCCCTCAAAGTCATCTACCACCCCCACAGACTAGTACAGTGAAGTTGTCATTGTTCACACATGCACATTCTAGTTATTCTTCTTGGTTGCCAGGTTACATAGATGTGGCACAAACTGTTCTCATTATATTAATAATGGCTGGACTTTTTCCGGATGACTGGTATATTTCATTATTAAAATAGACTTTTCATGATGAGATTTCACTTAACATTCATTTTTACCCTAAAATATAAATTTGATTAAATATGTCTGTTCAGTATTTGCTTCCTAGATTTTTTTCTGTAGATAGACGTTATGGGAAATCCATTCTATTTAAAAAATTCTAATTATACATAAAGAGTAGCTGTGCTTAAAGGCAGTGTAAGTTTTTACAGCTAAATGTACAATATGTAAAAAAATATATCAAATTTGAAATCCTACCAAATTGTTCTTCATCATACTCAAAAAGAATGCAATGTCTTTGTCTATTTAGTGCACATATACGTTTTACAATAGCTATCAAAGTGCAGTTTTTGAAATCGTACTTATGGAATGTATAGACATTTTGTACTTGACTTTTTATACCATATTGGATTGATTAATTGACTAATGTAGTGCTATATTGCAGCAACCTCAAATCATGTAATTTATATTTGAATCATTGATAATTTCATTTTTTAAATCCTTACCTTAGGACATTTTTTCACTGCTTTCACAGAGAGAGGAAGGGAGACAGTAAGGAGGAGAGAGAAACATCAATGTGAGATAGAAGCATGGGTTGGTTGCCTTCCATAAGCACCTGGACTAGGGACCAAACTCCCAACTTTTCGGTTATGGGATGATTCTCACACTGGCCAGGGCAATTATTTTATTTTATTTTTTAAAGATTTTGTTTAATTAGAGGGGAAGGGAGAGGGGGAGAGAGGGAGTAAGAGAGGGAGAGAAACATCATTGTGTGAGAGAAACATTGATTGGTTGCCTCTTGTATGCCCCCAACTGGGGACTTGGCCCATGACCCAGACATGTGCCCTGACCGAGAATCAAACTGGTGACCCTTTGGTTTGCAGGCTGGTGCTCACCCACTGAGCTACACCACCCAGGGCAATAGTTTCATTTTTTTTTGACAAATAGTTAACTTCTACATTGAGGTTCTCAGCACATAAAATTACCATTTCCTAATGCTGTTTCCCTTTATGCTCTGCTGTGGTTGATCCAGAGTGAACAAAATATTATTTATATCCTTGTTCCCAGGTGGATTATTTCATCTTCACCAACCTGCCATTTCTGTGGAGGGGTATTCTGCATGACATTATTTCAGGTTCACTTTTTGTTGATGAGCAATGGTTTCTTTATCAGTCTATTTTTTCTTCTTTTGTTTACTACTATTTTCTTATTTTTTTTAATTTTATTTTTATTTTTTTTAAGTTTTTAATTTTTTATTTTAGTTTATTCAGTACAGTTTCTATCCTTTATTCCCATTCCAGCCCATCCACCCATTCCTCCCCTCCTCCCTCCCCTTTCCAGCCCCCCTAGTTTTGTCCATGTGTCCTCTATATTTGTTCCTGTAAACCCTTCCCTTCTCCCCTGAAACTCCCTCCCCTCTCCCCTCTGGTCACTGACTACCTGTCCTCTGTTTTTTTAAATTTTAAATTGCAGTATTCAATATTCAATAATATTGAATTACAGTATTCAATAAAGTATTCAATATTATTTTGTGTTAATTTCAGGTATACAACATAGTGGTTAAACAATCATATACTTTACCAAGTGATCCCTCCCTATATTCCCTGTGCTATATTTCACATCCCATGACTGTTCTGTAACTCCCAATTTGTACTTCTTAATCCCTTCACCTTTTTCACCTTGTGTCCTAACCCTCTCCCCTCTGGAAACCATCAGTCTGTTCTCTGTATGAGTGTTTTTCAGTTTTGTTTGTTCAGTAATTTTGTTCTTTAGATTCCACATATAAGTGAAATCATACTGTATTTGTCTTTGTCTGACTGACTTATTTCACTGAACATAATACACTCTAGTTCCATCTATGATGTCACAAATGGTAACACTCCATTCTTGTTTATGGCCGAGTAATATTTAATTGTACATATGAAGCATAACTTTTTTATCCATTTGTCTATTGGTGGACAATTGTTTTTTTTTCCATATCTTGGCTATTGTAAATAATGCTGTAATGAACATAGAAGTGCATACATTCTTTCCAATTAGTGTTTTGGGTTTCTTCTGATACACACCCATAAATAGAATTGATGAGTCATAAGGGCAGTTCCATTTTTAATATTTTTGAGGAAGCTTCATACTGTTTTCCATAGTGACTGTACCAATAAGCATTCCCACCAACAGTGCTCAAGGGTTCTCTCCTCTCCACATTCTCCAAAGAACCAACACTTGTACTTTGTTCATTTATTGATGACAGCTATTCTGACAGGCATGAGGTGGTCTCTTACTGTGGTTTTAATTTGCATTTCTCTGACAATTAGTGATGTTGAACATGTTGTTTTCTATTTTGTTATTTTAATAAAACACACAGTGTGAGGTATACCCTCTTAAAGTACTTTCAGGGCACAGGACAGTACTGCTAATTATAAGCACAGTGTTGTACTGTAGGTAGCTAGGGCTTTTTCATGTTGCATGACTGCAGCTCTGTGCACATTGAACAGCAAGCCCCCTGTTTCCTTCTCCCCACAACTGACAACCACCATTCTATTTTCTGTTTCTATGAGTTCAACTACTTTCATTAGTTCTTAAAGGCAGAATTGTGCAGTATTTGTCCTTCTGTGTCTGGTCATTGGGATTTGATAGGAATTGCATTGAATCTGTAGGTCACTTTGTGTGTTATGGACATTTTTAAAATATGAAGTTTTCTAATCCATGAACATGATATGTCTTTTCATTTGTTTTTAATTTTCTTTCAGCAATGTTTTGTTAGTTTTAAAAATTTAAGTCTTTTGCCTCTTTGGTTAAGTTTATTTCTTAATATTTTATTATTTTTGGTGCTCTGGCTAGCTTTTCTAATACTATGGTGAGTAAAAGTGTCAAGAGTGTGCCTTCTTATCTTGTTCCTGACCTTAGAGGAAGAGCTTTCAATTTCTCACCATTGAGTGACTTGTATGTTTGCTAGCTGTGGCTTTTCATATATGGCCTTTGTTATGTTGAAGTAAATTATTTCTATACTTATTTTGGTGAGTGTTTTTTTATCATCAAAGGATGTTGAATTTTAACAAATGCATTGTCTGCATCTGTTGAGACAATTATGTGACTTTCATGCTTTGTTCTGTTAATGTGGTGAATCATATGAATTGATTTAAATAGGTTGAATCATCTTGTATCTCAAGGAAAAATTCCACTTGGTCATGGTGTAGGATAGTTTTTGATCCTTTTGATATGCTTTTGAATTCAATTTGATATATTTTGTGGAGGATTTTTATACCTATATTCATCAGGAATATTGGCCTGTAGTTTTCTTATAGTGTCTTTTTCTGGCTTTGATATCTGGATGACGCTGGCCTCATAAAAATAGTTTGGAACTATTTTCTTTCAGTTTTTGGAAGAGTTTGAGAAGGACTGGCATAATTCTTTAAATGTTTAGTAGAATTCACTAGTGAAGACATCTGGTTCTGGGCTCTTCTCTGGGAGGTTTTAGGTTACTGATTCACTCTTTTTACTAGTTACAGGTAGGTTCAGATCTTCTATTTTCTCATGAGTCAGTCTTGTTAGGTTGTATATTTTAGGAATTTATCCATTTATTTTAGGTTATCAAATATGTTGGTATACAATTATTGCAGTTTCTTACGATCCTTTGTATTTCTGTGGTATCAGTTTTAATATCTCCTCTTTCATTCCTGTTTTTTTAAAAATTTGAATCTTCTTTTTTTTCTTAGTTAATCTAGCTAAAGGTTTTTCAGTTTTGTTGATCTTTTAAAAAAAACAACTCCTAGTTTTGTGGAATTTTGCTATTGTTTTACTATTCTTTATTTTATTTCCATTGTAATCTTAATTACTTTCATCCTTCTGATAACTTTAGGCTTAGTTTACTCTTTTTATAGTTCCTTGACATGAAAAGTTAGGTTGTTTATTTGAGATCTTTATTTTTAATGTGGATTTTTATTGCCATAAATTTCCTTCTTAGTATTCTTACTTTTACTGTATCTCATAAGTTTTGGTATGTTGTGTTTTAGTTTTTGTTTTTCTCAAGATACCTTCTAATTTCTCTTTTAATTTGTTTTTTGAATCAGTGATTATTTAAGAAAGTGCCATTTAGTTTCTTTTTTCACATATTTTTGAATTTTCTAACTTTCCTCCTACCAATAATTTCTAGTTTCATTCTAGTGTGACTGGAAAATATACATAGTATAGTTTCAATCTTTCTTGAATATGTTGAGACTTGTTTTTTGACCTAACATGTTTTTTTTCCTGGAGAATATTTTGCTTGTGCTTGAGAATGTATATTCTGCTGCTGTGTGATAGAATGTTCTGCATATGTTTGTTAGATTCAGTTGATCTACACTATTGTTCAAATCCTTTGTTTCCTCTTCGATCTTCTGTCTGGATGTTCTATCTATTATTAAAAGTGAAGTATTGAAATCCCTTACTATTATTGTGTTACTGTATATTTCTCCCTTCAGTTCTGTCAGTGTTTGCTTCATATATTTGGTTGCTGTCATGTCAGGTGTATATATTTATATTAATAGTTGTTATGTCTTGCTGGTGAGTTGATCTTCTTATCATTATATAATGTCCTTCTTCATCTCTTTGGACAGTTTTTGACTTAAAGCCTGTTTTATCTGACCAAGTATCACCACTTTTATCATTTTCATGGAGTATCTTTTTCTATCACTTTACCTTTAGCTTTGTGTGTCCTTAATTATAAAGTACCTGTCTTATAGACAATATATAGTTGAATGTTGTATTTTTATCCATTTAGCCACTCTATGTCTTATTAGGGAATTTAATGCATTTACATCTGAACTAATTACCGACAGGGAAGGATTTAATATTGTCATTTTGTTCATTGTTTTCTGTCTTACAGACTTTTTTTCTTCTTTCCTCTCTTGTGGTCTTCCTTTGAGTTTCATTTTTTTTTTGTAGTGACAGTCTTTGATTTGTTTCCCATTTTCATTTGTTTGTCTTATATAGTTATTTTCTTTGTGGTTGCCATGGGGTTTACATTGAACATTATATTGTTATAAAAATCTATTTTAAGCTGATAATATCACATACAAATATTCTACATTTTTGCATCTCCCTGCTCCCTCGCATTTTATTATTGACATCACAAGTTACATCTTCTCATATTATATATCCATTAACATATTTTTACAGTTATTTTTTATACTTTTATCTATTAACTTTTATATCAAAATTGAAACATATATGCATCACCATTATAGTATTTTAATGTTCTGAATTTGTCTATACAATGTCTGTCCAGAAAAAGTCCAGTCATTGTTAATATAACAAGAACTGTGTGACTTCAATGTAATCTAGCAGCCAAGGACAGCGGACTGGAATGTGCATGCATGAACAATGATGTTTCTCTCCCTTTCTTTTTCCCCTCCCTTCCCTCTCTCTAAAAATAAATAAGTGAAATCTTTTAAAATATTATACATACTTTGTACTACTCTTTGCTTGGAGATTGCTGGGCAATTTGATTGTCTAATTCAAGCCCTATAATACTTTGTAATAATGGCTTGGTACAGTACCCTACCTTTGCATTTTTTAATGATTTTTTCTTTTATTTGTTTTCTTTTGCCATTCAGTCCCCTTATATGCCATCTCCTGCAATCACCACACTATTGTCCATGTATATGAGTCCTTTTACCTGTTTGCTCAAGTCCTCCAACCCCTGCTCTTCCCCACCCTAGCTGTCATTCTGCTCTCCATTTATGATTCTGTTTCCATTTTCCTAGTTAGTTCAATTTGTCCATTAGATTTCACATATGAGTGAAGTCATATGGTATTTGCCGTACTCTAACTGGCTTATTTCACTCAGCATAATACCCTCTAGGTCCATCCATACTGTTGCAATGGGTAAAACTTTCTTCTTTTTTATGGCTGAGTAGTATTCCACTGTGTAAATGTCCCATAGTTGTCCCATAGTTGCTCCACTCATCTGTTGATGGACACTTGAGCTGCTTCCATAACTTGGCAATGGTAAATAATGCTGCAATGAACATAGGGTGCTTGTGTTCCTTTGAATTAGTGTTTTAGGCTCTTTTAGACATATTCACTGGGTCAAAAGGCAGATCCATTGTTAATTTTTTTAGGTATCTCTCTAGTGTTTTCCACAGTGGCTGCACAAGGTTGCATTCCCACCAATAGTGCAAAGGATTCCCCTTTCTCCATATCTTGCCAGCATTTGTTTGTTGATTTATCAGTGATAGCCATTCTGACAGGAATGAGATGGTATCTCACTGTGGTGATGATTAGTGATGTCAGGCATCTTATCATATATATAACTGGCCATCTGTATGTCCTCTTTGGAGGGATGTCTATTCAGGTCCTTTGCCCATTTTTTAATTGAGTTGTCTGTTTTTTTGGTGTTGAGTTTTGTAAGTTCTTTATAAATTCTGGATATTAACCCTTTATCAGATGCAAAGGGAGAATATGTTCTCCCTTTCTGCAGTTGTCTTTTTATTTTGTTGATGATGTTCTTTGCTGTGCAAAAACTTTTTAGTTATGTAGTCCCGTTGAACATTTAGTTTGATGATGTTTGTTTATTTTTTCTTTTGTTTCTCTTGCATGGGGAGATATACCCGATAAAATATTGCTATGAGCTATATCTGAGATTTTTCTGCCTATGTTTTCTTGTACAATTTTTATGGTTTTGGGTCTAACATTTAAGTCTTTGATCCATTTTGAACTTATTCTTGTATGTGGTGTAAGAAGGTGGTCTGGTTTCATTTTTCTGCACTTATCTGACCAATTATCCCATAACTGTTTATTAAATAAACAACCTTTAGCCCACTGTATGTGCTGGCTTCCTCTGTCAAATATTAATTGACTATAAAGATGTGGGTTTATTTCTGGGCTCTCTATTCTTTTCCATTGATCTATGTCTGTTTTTGTGCCAATACCATGCTGTTTTGATTATTATGGCTTTACAGTATAGTTTGATATTAAATAGCATCATTCCTCCAACTTTGTTCTTCTTTCTCAAGATTGCTGTTGCTATTCAGGGCCTTTTGTGGTTCCATATAAATTTTTGAAATAGTTCTAGTTCTGTGAAATACATAATTGGAATCTTGATAGGAATTGCATTGAATCTATGATTGCATTAATCTATTGCTTTGGGTTGAATGGACATTTTAATGATGTTAATTATTCCTACCCGTGAACATGGCATGTGCTTCCCATTACTTGTATCTTCTTCAATTTCTTTCTTCAGTGTGTTATATTTAGGGGAATAACTTTGTATTACATCTATAGATTAAAAGAATTTGAATCTAATCTGTATTAAAGTTAAGTTACATTGTCAGGGCTTGTGTATATCCAAAAATATGAATTTTCTATTCTTCTAATTAGATAGCCTAGACCTATGTTTCAAGAAAATAAACATAATATGTTTATATTTTATGTGAAAAGTGATGCTTGGGTAGTCACTGGAAACAGTGGAATGACTATGGTGTGATTCAGAAAATACACAAAATAAATGATTAGTGTTTATGGTTGGATTTAGATATAGTTGTATAAGTTAGTTAATTTTAGGAAAGGAATAAACAAAAGAACATTCAGAATAATTTTCAATAAGAATGTTTAAAGCTTGTGGTAATGTGATAAGTCAGATCTTTTCCTCACTCTAAGATGTTATATATAATATTTGTCATCTAATTACATATTTTATTTTCATAATAACCACATGCTTTGTAAATGGCAACGAACATGCTAAAAGGAGTAAAAATTGATGCAACTACCTTGAAAATATTTTTTTGCATTATCAACTAGGGTAAAGCATACACCAACCCTATGAAACAGCAGTTCAACTCCTAGATATTTAACTACAAGAACAGACAAAACCAATCAATCACTGGTTATAGAAATCATAACAGTGGTCTCTAGTGGTGATAGTTATCATCTGTAAAGGAAATTGAGGTAGGTTTCTAAGGTGTTCGACATACTTCATCTTGTGTGGTGTAAGTTGTATGTGTGTATACACATGTGCCAATCGAGCTCTCTACTTGAGATTAGGATATTTTACTGAATGTAGAATGTACCTTAAGTTTTTAAAAATTTAGTAAGCATGATGTCTGTTAAAGTAAAGCACTATCTTCTGATGGGTTTATTAATAAACCTGAGGTCATCGATTATATAGTTATCCAGCCTCATCTCTGGAGTCAGGCCCAGATCTGGGTTTGATTCTTGGTTTTTCCACCTCTGTTTCTTGAGGTGTGACCTTGGGCTAAGTGACTGACTCCAACCTTAGTGATGACATAGACCACATTTTCTGAAGGATAATGTCAGTGTTCTAGAGAAGTTGTGGAACATGTTAAGATACCTGGATGTCTGGTTAAAAAAAATAGAGTGCATATGCTAAAATAATATATAACTAATATCTGACAAAAACAGTATATTTAAATTAAATATGAAAAAGAAAAGAAGTAAAGAATAAGGCATAAGAACTAGACACATACTATTTTTTGTATACATGTAAAAGCAAAACATATTACCAGTTCTCTATCTATAGTATTAAGAGGAAAGAATAACTTAAAAAATGTATCATATAATAATAAATGCTTTTAAAGTGAAAAATGGCAAAACCAAATGAGTTATTTTTATCATTTTGTAAGCTTTTAAAACTAGATTCTTAACTATTTTCAAAGCCACATATAATCAACAAAAGAAAAAAGGAAGCAAAATATAACCAGAGACATTGAAATTAAGAACAATCTGACCGCAACCAGAGGGGGAGGTAGGAGGGGATAATGTAGGGAAGGGTTTTCAGGAACCACTATAAAGGACACATGGACAAAACCAAGGGGGAGGGTGGAAGTAAGGGAGGGAGGTGGGTTTGGGTGGTGGAGTTAGGGTGAAAAGGTGGGGGGGAAATACAACTGTAATTGAACAACAATAAAATAATTTAAGAAAATAGAAAATATTTTTTTCTTATTGTAAAATAACATATTCTATGATCACAGAGGCTACTTGTGCAAAATATTTTGACTGTTCTGGTTTGTGCACAAGTGGTTGGAGTCTACTGTTCTCACTGACTTATCACTGAAAGCAACCTTATAGAAGTATGTGTTTATTATGTCCCATTGTCTGTAAGCCATGCATCTGGCAGGCATCCTCCTCAGGTAAAGGGCTGTTGACTCTAACCTAAATTTCAGGACAGTTGGATTGCTTGCTGGTAAAGGGTGATGAGATTATTCAACCTGTAATGAGAAAAGAAATTATGTCAAGTTGAGGCTTCCTTCTTTGTTATTTACCTAATCTTTGGTATGAGGATCTCTATTTGGATAATTTATTTTGGTTTTGCTATTGTTATTTTATTCTATTTCTAATATGATACAATAGAATCTAAGTTATCAAAATCATAGTGCTTAATTGAAACAATGGTGACAGTGATGAAGTTTTGCATGATGTTAAAGTACATGATGATATAATGGATGTTAGGAAGGCAAATGTATGAAATTGCCACTAATCACCATTCAGGGGTGTGTATTGGTGTCACATAACTCATGTTGGCTTTACATTAAAACCAAGTTTAGTCAGGAAAGTTTGAAGAAATTGGCTGGTACAGATCTGAGCAGCACTGTAGGCACCAGAGACCGCTCTCTCTTATTGGACATCAGGTCTAGATCAGTAAAATTACTTGGTCATTCACCACAGATCTTCATAGAACTCCCAGTTCTCAGTATGATATGTGACTTTAGGAGTGGGCCGACAGACAGACAACCTGGCAGTGTAGAATGGGTTGAATATGCACTTATAAACTAGATGAGGTATGTTCTGGAATAATGTGTTTATCAGTGGCCTTGTGATCCTATCTTATAACTAGAAAGGGGGTAGCTGGACACATTTGATTGCTGTGGTTAGATTCAAGAAAGTATATAGTTTTTGTGTTCCTGTTCATGAGAGGATTTTAAATAAGACATTTTTTATGATCTTTTAAAATTTTTTATTTTATTGATTATGCTATTATAGTTGTCCCATTTCCCCCTTCATTCCCCTCCACCCTGCACACCCTCTCCCACCCACATTCCCCCCTTTAGTTCATGTCCATGTGTCATAAGTTCTTTAGCTTCTACATTTCTCCTACTATTCTTGCCCTCCCCCTATTTTCTACATACCATCTATGCTACTCATTCTCTGTACCTTTTCCCCTCTCTCCTCCCACTCCCCTGTTGCTAACCCTCCATGTGATCTCCATTTCTGTGGTTCTGTTCCTGTTCTAGTTGTTTGCTTAGTTTGTGTTTGGTTTTGCTTTAGTTGTGGTTGTTAATAATTGTGAGTTTGCTGTGATTTTACTATACATGTTTTTTTATCTTCTTTTTCTTAGGTAAGTCCCTTTAACATTTCATACAATAAGGGCTTGGTGATGATGAACTCCTTTAACTTGACCTTATCTGAGAAGCACTTTTTCTGCCCTTCCATTCTAAATGAAAGCTTTGCTGGATAGAGCAATCTCGGATGTAGGTCCTTGCTTTTCATGACTTGGAATACTTCTTGCCAGCCCCTTTTTGCCTGTAAGGTCTCTTGAAAAATCAGCTGACAGTCTGATGGGAACTCCTTTGTAGGTGACTGTCCCTTTATCTCTTGCTGATTCTAGAATTCTTTCCTTCATTTTAATCTTGGGTAATGTAATTATGATGTGCCTCGGTGTGTTCCTCCTTGGGTCCAACTTCTTTGGGACTCTCTGAGCTTCCTGGACTTCCTGGAAGTCTATTTCCTTCGCCAGATTGAGGAAGTTCTTTATTATTTGTTCAGATAAGTTTTCCACTTGTTGCTCTTCCTCTTCTCCTTCTGGCACCCCTATAATTCGGATGTTGGAACGTTTAAAGATGTCCAGGAGGTTCCTAAGCCTCTCCTAATTTTTTTTTTTGAATTCTTGTTTCTTCCTTCTGTTCTGGTTGAATGTTTCTTTCTTCCTTCTGGTCCACTCCATTGATTTCAGTCTCAGTTTTCTTCCCATCACTATTGGTTCCCTGAACATTTTCCTTCATTTCACTTAGCATAGCCTTCATTTTTTCATCTAATTTGCAACCAAAATCAACCAATTCTGTAAGCATCCTGATCAGCAGTGCTTTGAACTGTGCATCTGATAGGTTGGCTATGTCTTTGTTGCTTAAAAGTATTTGCTCTGAGGCTTTGATCTGTTCTTCTGTTTGAGCCATTTATTTTTTTTTGATCTTGTGTGTGCACCTGTTACATATGAGGAGCAGAGCCTTAGGTGCTTACCAGGGTGGGGCAACTTAGTAAGTGGGTTGTGACGCTGTCTGTGGGGGCGGGGTCCGAGAAGGAACAATGGCACTTGCTCTGTTCTCTCTCAGATTTCAGGCCCTTCTGTCACTTCCCACAAGCAAATTGGGCCCATCTGGTACTGATTCCCGGGTGGGTGGGTTTGTGCTCATTCTAGGATTCTGTGGGTCTCTCCAACAAACTCTTCTGTGAGGCTGGGAGTCTCTCCCTGTGCCTCAACCCCCACAGGTGTTTTCAATCAGTGCCCAGAGGCTCTATTTCCTGGCACTGGGGCCCTGGGCTGCAAGGTCTGTCTCGCTCCCCAGCTTCGCATGATTTGTCTGTGCGAGAATGTGGGACCACTCTGTTAGCCAGCCACCCTGCACACCTCACTGGGTCTGCCCACTGCCACCCTGCACCTGGGGTCTGCCTGCTGCCACCTGCATGCCCGGGGTCCATTAGCTGCTGCCTTGTGCTCTGAGGTCCGCACGCAAGCCACCGCCTTTTTTTTTAACCTGTCTCTTATCTCTGGGCATATGCAAATATACAAACTATATTTGAGCATTTTAACTACGTTTTTCTTTTAATTTCCCATGTGTTAGGCTATTTAATTTTTCTCTTTGTAGGTAAGCAAATTGGGAAGAAGATTATTCCTACAAGAATATATAATTATTTAGATACATTTTTCCTAAAGAGATGTGCCTAGGTACATGTGAAAACATGGCTATATTGTTACTATTGATTTACATTCCTCATTTCACAAACTGTCACATTGCTTTCTATAAAGTTTGAAGAATTAGAATAAAGTATAAAGGATTTTACTAGAGAAAAGGAAGAACACAATACGTGCTTTATCCCCTGCACTTGCATGTGATTTTTGAATGACACAGCACTTTCACATACATTGTCATATTTGATCCTCAAACAAACCCTATGAAGATGATTATTCTCACTTCACAGATAAGCATTCAAAGGCTCATGAGATATGAGATGTTATAAGAGAGAGGCTTAGGTCTAAACCTGAAGTTCTTGTCTAAGTGTGAGCTCCTCACCCAGCATCTTATAAGTTCTCTTTTATAAAGCAAATCAGAGGAGCAGTTGAAATCTGATTATTCTTATGTAATGCTTAACACATTTTCTTTTCAGTGGAATTTCTTTCTTTTGTAGTTTTAAATCAAGTCAATTTGAAATGAGGCTTCATAGATTGTTCTGTATAACACCTCCCCAAAATACTGCCTCATAATGACAAGAAAGATTTAATTTTATTCATTGATTTATTATTTAAACTCTATAACAGAGTATTGTTGGGAATAATTATTTCTTACTTCTGTTTTCATGTGGAGGGATTAGCTGGACTATTTTGATCATTCTCTCCACTGTCTTTCACTCCTTATCCCTGAATGAGAAAAAAACGTTTTCAGGTTAGTGAGTTTGATAAAAGTAGCTGGTAGACCACTTGTGATTTTTAGCTGGCAGGGCCTGCTCCTGAGGTGGGTGGAAATAAATCAGCCCTGCATTGCAGGGAAGGTGTGGTTAAGAACGGTGTACCTAATGGAACTCACTGAATCACACATCTAACGAACACTTCTGTTTGCCTGATTTCCATATCTTCTCATCAGTTAGCCCCAGCTTACTAGAGGGAGCAGGATATGATGAATTGGGTCCCTTCAAAACTCAACATCTTAAGACCTGAAGAGAAAAATATCTTTCCTTTCCCAGGAATATATCAAGTTTTATTTATATCAAACCTTCATTATATTTCCAATATTCTATGGTATAAGTTATGACTGCACATTTTTGGCTAATAAATTCATGTCATTACTTTTTATTACATTATACATATGATGTATTTTCCTTTCCTTAATGTTATATAAGAGAATGATTATCTTAAGGTATGTTTAGTGGAGTTTGTTCTTGTTTTTTTTTCTGTTAGCTGCTTTATAAAATATAAGCAGTCATGCTCAATGTGTATGTTATATGAGGGCCTTGGAAAAATCTGAAAATATCACAAGATTTCTACAGTATAACAGCTTAATAGTATTTCAACCATATAAAAATTTCCACATAATTTGAGACACTAGTTTCCTAGAGAAGTAAAAGGCATATCATATTTTTATAATTTACATAGATTACTATATAATGCAAATTTAATTATTTTCTGAAGGAAATAGTCTTTACTTATAAATATGATTACTTAGTATATAATATAATTAATAATAGATGAGAAAATAGGCCCATTTTTAGAACTTCCATGAACAGAAAAGACCCACAATTAATGTTTTTCCCAGAGTGACAGAACCAATGATATTTAAACTGTAGAATTATAAATTATAGAACCGGAAAGAATATCAAGAATGACACATTTTTTTTACCCCTCAAATTCTGGGAATGCACAAAAGGAATCTTAGGGTTCATCTAGATCCAAGAAATTTAAGAGTTATCCAAATTCATGTGACTAATTAATAGAAAACCCTGGATGAGAACCATGAATCCTGTCCCAGTGTTCTCCCACCCTCCAACGCCCAGCTGTTAGATCACCTCATATGTAAAATACGCAGTAACTTACAAACTTCAGCATAGTGTTTAAAATAATCCACTACCAATGTTCCTCTTACATTTCTGTTTTATGTTTATTCACTTTTAGGGGGAGAAAAGATAATTAAGACTTTATTCTCAAATGCTAAAAAATCTCCATGTTTTCTCAGAAAATATATTTATATAATATATTTGTGTGCATATACAGATTTTATAATTCATACATTCTCCAATATCTCTCCCTTGATATTCTTTTCTTGTTGAAGTAATAAATGGTTAATCAATTTTTGTTGCTTTTGCTTTATAGAATCTGTCTGTCCAACACGAATTCCAGTGGCAGCTCGAGATGAGAAGGGGTTTGATATTCTTTTAGGCTTGGGTGTAAAGAAAAAGGTTAAGAAAAGAATCCAGCTTTTACCAACAAAGATAAAAGGATATGAAGTAACATCAAAAGTTGACTTATCAGAATCCACAAGGTAAATGTTATATGTTGATGCAATTGTTTTTGGTGTATCTATAGGTATGTTGAGAATTCTTTAAGCCTTATTCATGTTCTTCTTTTCCTAGCAATGTTTTCCCAGAAGGTCTTCCTCCATCATATGTATTTGTCTCCACTCAGAGATTTAAGGTCAAGAAAATGTGGGATTTGTGGAGAATTTTAACCATTGATGGAAGGCCACAAATAGCAGTTACCTTAAATGGTGTGGATAAAACTTTACTATTTACCACAACCAGCGTGATTAATGGCTCACAAGTGGTCACCTTTGCTGACCCTCGAGTTAAGGTAAAGATGCCTGGATATGATTATGGTATTTATGAAGAAACACTGTTGGGTTTATGTGTATTGGGAGAAGAGAGCTATAATTTTAACATGACTGAAAAGATATCAACTTCATATTTTAATGTTGCTTTAACAAAGGAAGGAAAATTGTTTCTTAATCCATAGAGAATTTAGGGGTGGGGGGAGCTAACATTTTTTTGAATGTCTACTACTAGTTGCCAGGCACATTTAATTATAACCACTCAAGGAAGAATCTGTTGTTCCCATTGTGCAGACAAAGAAACCAAAGTTCAGAGTTATTAAGTTCCTACTCAAAGTAACAGAGCTAGTAGGTGGTAACTAGAGAAACTGAATTTTGGTCTGGTTATTTTCAAAGTTTATATTGGTCTGTTTTACATTGCTCTGTCTTCCAGCATATTGAAATAAAGACATTTGTTGAGACATTAAATACAGGCAGATAATGGATGCAGGATTCATATTCATTATGAGGATATTTTATTTCTTATAAAGGGGTATATTAATGAAATCAATAAACTGAAAATAAATGTGTATTCTTTTTCAAGTCATATGTTCTGAATACAGGTGTGATGATAACAGCAATTAAGTTTTGATCATTATTATAATTATGAAAGTCTAATATAGTATATAACTTAGAAAATGTGAGGTTATATATGAAATTATACATTTATATAATTTCTTCATTTGGTAAATACATTTTTGAAAATTTGTTGTCTGCCATTTTTATTAAAGGCAATATTTCAGATTCTGTAAAAGGTGATAAATGACTAAGGCATGTTTCTTGCCTTCAAAGAGTTTATCTATAATGAGAGATTCAAGGCTTCTGATTTAATGGAAGTATACCATGTTAGCAGAGTTTGGAGGGAAAAGTGGATTCTCATACAAAATATGAGGAAGTATTTATAAGTGAAATTGTTTTTGGACTGACCTTCAAGGATTTTGATATAGCAAGAAAAGGACATATTAAGTCAGTGGTTCAGTACTGAGTAGTCATGTGTAGTACAGTTCAGGGTTTTTATTTAGAGACTGGAAATTTGTATCCCCTGTGTGTGGAGTGTAGGATACATAAAAGAAGAGGCTAGCAAGGTATGAGCTCAGATTGTGGGGAGCTTGAAAGCCATGCAAAGGAGTGTGGACTTCATTTGGTGGATGACAAGATTCCCTTTAAAGGTCTCTACCATAGATGTGCAGTAGTCAAAGCAACACTCTCCTCTCTTTTTCTTTCTTCTTTTATGAGCAATACTTTCAACTCTGTCTTGGAATTGTGTTAGGTCCTGGGAATATAGAAATTAAGATGGGCCATATTTTCTGACAAAACTCTAGTGAGATAGCTTAGTGGAAGTAGGAAGAACAGCATGGAGGGAGGAGGGTTAAAGATAGAGATATGTTTGAAAATTATTCAAATAAAGCCAGACACTCATGAACCTAAATCATGGCAGTGAGACTGGACACAATGTGAATTTCAAGCATGTTTAGGAGATATATTTGGTAGAACATCGCATCTTGTTGTTATGGCCACTGAGGGGAAAATGGGAGGTAAAGAAACTTGTTTTGGTTTAGAATCTGAAGATACTGTGATTTAAGGGGAATAGGGATAAGAAGAAAGTTTGAGGGATAGTTTAAGTTTGTTTTGCAACATATTCTGTCAGACTAATTGTGAGATATCCTGGAAAAAATGATTCTAGCCAGTATTAGAATTATAGGCATTACATGCTAATGTCAATATGGGGATTTTTCCAAAGAAGTAGTAATTGACCTGCAGGAATGGATGAGATAGTCAAAAGAGCAGAATAAAAAATATCAAGGACAGCCCTGTGGAGAATGCCTCATTAAAGGGGTGGTTAAGGAAGAGGGGTCCTCAAAGAGAAATAGTGTGAGCAATTGGAGAAGAAATGTAGATAATCAAGATGGTTTGAATCATGGAAGTTCAGTGAGGATATCAAAGAGGAGGGACTAGTTGTAGAGTCCAAAGTTGCAATGAAATAAAAAGGATAAGGAATGAAAAAAAACACTTGGATTAAAAGATTAGGAACTCATTTGTGACCTTGAGGGAATCATTTGATATAACTATTTTGGGATATGTAATAGAAACTCTAGAGTTTAATAAAAAAAATTGGTGGGGGGCATTGGAGGCCCAGGTTGGGTCAGAGTGAATTTGACTACAATACAGTTGATTTCTGTACTATAGAGTTATGGTTGGCAGCAAAGGAATAAGAATTAAGAAATAAAGGTAGGTTAGGAATTTTATTTATGGATGTCTTATACTTTCTTTCTACAGACATTGTTTGATGAAGGCTGGCATCAAATTCGTCTCTTAGTAACAGAAGAGGATATAACTCTGTATATTGATGATCAACAAATTGAAATCAAGCCCTTACATCCAGTTTTAGGGATCTTTATCAGTGGGCAGACCCAAATTGGAAAATACTCTGGGAAAGAAGAAACTGTTCAGGTGATTAATAATGATTTTCTTTTTCTTTCATTATATAAAATGGAGCCTTTGCTGCCCTTTCTGTATTTAACTTAATTGTGAATTTCTTTAAGATACTTAATTAAAATGTGGTCAGGTTATTAGTGAAATTGTGCGTTTGTGTATAAGTATGAAAATGTAAAATTAGATTTAGTGTATTTTATAATAATAATAGCAAGATGTTCCCTTGGTTCAGGGTAGAATTCTATATTCTGATGAAACATTAATTTCATATTTCCCAGGAGAGGCATAGATTAAATAATGAATTTGAAAAAGGAAATGTGATTAGAGCTGTAAGTGGTGTTACAAACATTTCTTTGCAGCTATGAAGATAAAACTAGATTAATGCATGTCAGGGTTCTTCATGAACAAAACCAACTTTTTCAATATCTCTTTAAAGTGTAGTATGTGCATGTAGGCTGACAAGTGTGTGTAAAAGTCATTTCTTGCAAAGCCCTTTATTGGAAAGGCGTGTCTTTCCTACTCTGTTTTTATTAAGGGAAGACTCACATTTAAGTGTGTGATTGCACACATGGTCTCTATATGTTAATGTTACATGTCATGTTACAGTAAGTGTTTAAATAGTAACAGATGCTGGGCCTGCTACAGCATTCCGTGCCAGTAACTAAATATCTGTAACTAAAGATGGTTCCTAAGCCACCTATTCTGAGTGTCCTAGGAAGTTTCCCTAGACTAGCTTTTAATACAGGATACGAAAAAGCTTCACTGGGTTCCTGAAGGAAACCAGAGATTTGTTTTTGGTGCTAGGGAAGTTTTCCTTAGGAGTTATGTTGCATTAGATCTTTAATACTATATGCGAGGTATTCAAGTTTTATATTCAAGTGTTAGCTAAATGCTGTGATTTAAACTTTCCATAATTGCTAACTGTAGTGGCTGTGTATCTGAGTTGTTCTTATAAAACAATTAGCACGTGTCTCAACTCTAACTTCACTGGGTTTCTGTTCCTAGTTTGATGTCCAAAAGTTGCGAATCTACTGTGACCCAGAACAGAACAACCGGGAGACAGCATGTGAGATTCCCGGATTTGTAAGTAGGATGGATTATTTTTCCCAACTGGTGCTTCAGTACTATCAAATAAATAAATAGAATGTAGATAATATGTGTTGCTTAATTTGATATATGGTTACTTTTTTCAATTTTCAAAGGAAATAAAGTTTCATTGATTAAAACATATTTTGATGTTCTTACTTGAAATAAAATTTTAATGTTTCACCTTGCAAGTATGAGTGGAAGGTCATGAGAAACTATTTTTCCCACATCATCTCTGGTTGTGATTGGTCCAGTATCACTTGAAGCAGGACTGGGCTTGATCTAGAAAAACAGGATTTTTTTTTGTCTGAATATCTAGTGTGTAATATACATTACTATTTTTAATTAAATGTATAATTATTATATTACACAGCACAGTTCTGGAGAAGGAAATGATTCATTTTCCTGCTCACCAGCATGTTTTCTCAAACTATAATGAACACATAGTTTTCTTTTTGTTGTTTTTACATAAGTAAGGTTTTCTTATGTTTCTACAATGTAAGCAATATTTCTGTTTATTTAGCTATTTTTATTACTGTGTTAAGAGGAAAAAGATTATAAGCTAAAATGTTATAGAGTCTGGTTAGATACCTGAATGTATATAATCAGTTTCTTCTCCCTCAGGCAAAATATGGTGTGTAGTATTGTCATTAATTCAGATAAAGTGGAATGTTGTAAAAGTTTTTGATGTGGATTCCCAGTGGTATTTGAGCTTTATGTGTGTTTTTTTTTTTTTAGTTTGTATAGTCATGCTATCATAATCTCCTTTCTCTCTATTAATCTGTATAATTTATGAATCCACATGTTCTGAAATCTTGAGGACATAGAGCAACATAACTAATGGATCTATAATAAACTCAAAGATGGACTTAAAAATGATTTGTTATGAGTATTCTAGATAGGTAATTGTTTAAGCAGTAAAACTTTTAGAATATAAATCTCTACTGAAAGTATTAATGATACTGCATTTTGAGAGTACATTGTACATAATTTATTTATTGAGATCTCTGCCTCAATGATATAACCATTACCATTTCCTTTCCATATAGCAGAGGCATAGCCTTATTCCGTGGCAGGTTTTGAATTCTCATGTTCGGTGTCTTGTGTTTTTATGTCTCCTTCCTTACTCTCGGCTGTGACTTTGTGAATCCTGTTTGCCTTTTGTATCTTCATTTCTACCTTCTCATTTCCTGATGTAATTTATTAACCTATCTCAAATTGTGTGTTTTTCACTAAGAAAGAGATTGTTTTAGGAGAAACTGTCCTAGAGTGCATAACATTTAATTCTTGAAGTTGATGGCTTGGTTAGATATGTTTTAGCTTTTCTCTTTGATTCTTAACTGATTTCCAGTAAGTTCAAGACAGCATATAAATCCCACCTTGAGGTATTTTTGTTTCTGCATGGCCATTATATTAAGCAGCTTTGGCATTTTAATTTTCTTCTTCCACTTGTCATTATTGTTAATTTTCTTTCTTTATCCTATTATAAATGTAGTAATAACATGTATAAATAAGTAATTTTTTAGGATAGTTGAAAGCAAACTTCTTGCTGGTTTTGATATTTCAGGCATCTCTAGACAATGAAACATCTGAAAATTAGGAAGATAATTTAGAAATTTAATTAAAAACACATTTTCAAACACATTTGTTGTTGTTTTTCTTTCAGAATGGTGAGGTAGGCCTGGTTACTATTGTTCTCCTTAAGGTAATATTTGCATTATGGGACTGGTTAGCTCCCTTTCATCAACTGTAAGTATTTTAGACAAATTACACCCATTTTTTATGGAGTTTGAGTGTATTTTGTGTTCACAGCTTTTTGTGATTAGGAATTTGTTATTAGATTAGGCTAAATAAAATTGGAAAGTAAATGTAAGTTATCTTCATCTTTTCACATAAATATATGTTCATATACATATATATATATACACACATACATATGTACTTTTCCATGTTGGTTTATTTCACCTTTTGTCTTTGTAGTGCCTCAATGGTCCCAGCGATGTAAGTTCAACTCCAGCTCCCTGTATTTGTCCTCCGGGAAAACCAGGACTACAAGGCCCTAAAGTGAGTAATACCTAACGTGCTAATTTTTGTTAAAACACATAAACAAGCTGAGCAAATGTGTAGAATTCCCAAACACCATTGACCCTGTTGTGAAATTTTCACCTAATGTTTTAGAATACGTCACAACTTGAGTGTTAGCGATTTTTTAAAAATTGTATTTTAATCTGTATTTGCCTTTGAACCTGAAACTGATACCCCTAGCCCACTGTGGAGTTCAGAGGGAGCATTAGTAGTTAGCTGCTTGTCTCTTTGCTTCCCCGCTGCCCCTCCCCCACTCGCCCCTGCCCAACACTGCTGCTACATCCCAAGAATGATTCTTACAACATGGTACGAAATGAAGAAAAAGCACTTGTTAAGATATATTTTAAATCCTTAAATTTCTAAATTCTTAATTTCTCAAAAAGATTTTCAGATACAAAAACTTTAAAATAGATTTGAATGCTGTGTTAGATGTCTAATTCTAAAACTAGAGGTATATATATTTATCTCACTTAATCATGTAATGATTATTTTGGGGAAGTGGGATTGCAACCGTGAAGTGCATACTGTTTTATAACCAGTTATTTTTATATAGCAAAATACTTTAAATATGTTTCTGTTATTAAATATGAATGTTTTCATATTTAGCAAGTTGGTACTTACTATGGCATCTCAGATACGGCCTAAGACACTGAGAAGCTAAGTGGTCTGTTCTCTGCAGATGAATCTTGTTCATTTAATATTATTTAAAAAATCACCTACTAAAAATAATGTTTAACTTCAAAGAAAGTATGACTTCCTAGCCAAAGAGAGTGTTTTGTATATTAATCATATATTACTTAAGGTGACCATAAAATTTTTCTTAAATATGAATTTTCTTACTGTTTCAATCACCATGACTGAAAAATTTTAGCCTCTGGACTATGGGGCTAAGAAAATTTAGTTCTTCCTATCTTTTGTACATGTTTCTCCTGTCCATTTTCATATGATAATTCATAACATACTTCAAACCCAGCTGTTAAAATCAAGAAAGAAATGAAATTTAAGAAATAAAAGTTTACATCCAATATTTCATTCAAAGTAAATCTATTTGGCTTGGAATTTGACTTCAGTACATTGTAATTAATTTACTATTATAAACTATTTTTAGATTGCATTTAGGAAAGTTAATCCATGAGTTCTTTAGTTAAACTAACTGCATGTTGTTTCAGATGCCTAGGTGTAAATGAGAAGCACCTATAAGATGCTCTGGAGAATATACCTTGGAAGATAGCTTGGTGTGACCTACCAGCAGACTTCTTTTTAAAAAATATATTTACATAGTTTATAATACTGGAATATTATTCCTAAAAATGATTTGATGTGCAAGAGATACAATGTAGAAATCAGAGTCCCATGTTGTCTAACTTCTCAAAGCCCAGAGTGCTTTCCTGACTCTCGGTGGGACTCCAGTCACTCCCAGGGGCTCTAATGAGCTATCCATTTTTGAGGAGGTATCAGATGCTTCTGATTTTTTCTGATTATTCATTAGTGGTTCATTAGTTGTCTTCTAACGTCACCAATTATTGTTCACATATGTTATACAGCAAAATTTTAGCACACCCTTTGTCTTATCTGACTTTCAATATTTCCGTTTCATGTGTTCCTTATTTTCATTGTTCTTTCTTAGTCACAATGTAACCCCATTGCCACCTACTACTTTAAGTGAAATTGCAGTGTTCCACCAGTCTTCAAGTTGGCGTGCCTTCCTGATCTGCTTTCCATTTTCTTCAGAAAATCTGGCAGGAGGAGAGGAACACACACACACTCTCCATCCTTTTAAGGCTGTTTCCCCTGGAAGTGGTTCCTTACCCACATCAGGGACCTGTATGTGCAAAACAGAATCCCTAGCAACACTTTGAGTTTCATGCACTTCCTTTAGAGAATTTCTGTCTTGGAAAATTGATAGAGTTTTACTTAGATCAACAGAATCAGAACTAAAGGAGATGAAGCAATTTTACTATAGATCCACCTGAGACATATTGGCCATTTTTGTTTGATGCTCTCTGGGAAGTTTTGTAGATGTTCATCAAACAGAGTTACCTGTGAAAAATAGGTCTAGTCTTTTTATTAGAAATGGAGTTCTAGGAGAAATTCTTGTGTTGATATGTGAGGAAGTACTTATCCTAAGACAAAGTCATCTGTTAAAAGTTCTGTAAATTTCCAAAAATATATGAAAACCCTATTAAAAAACTAGGTCAAATTAACTATGATACTACACATTTAGACTTATCATGGCATTATAACTCTTCAATAAGCTATATATTATATATAATATATATATTATAATATATATTATATATATCACTGAATATAAGCTACCCATATCTTACTTATTTTGTATTCCTAGTGTCAAACATAGGAAGTAATTAAATTAATTAATCAATTGAAATAATTTTTATATGCAAGTAATTCACAGAGAAGGAAAATACAAACTAAATTCTCCTTTGGACTTCTAGTGTCTAACCTAGTGTTAAGTAATATTTTTTTAACTTAATGAATTATGAAATCATTGAAAAAATAAGATTCACCCCTGCTCCTTACTAACTTACGTGGAATGCCTTTGTTCTATGTGAATAGTCCAGGCAATCTTCAATTTACAAACACCCCCCTTTTGAAAGACCTTGCCGTGCAAATGGCAGCTTCTTCAGTTGCCACAGGAATATTTGCAGGGCCAAACTCCCCACAGTTGATCTAACCTCATATATTAGATCTATTAGTTCAGAAGTGAAAAGAAAACATTTTTTTCTTTAGACAGGAGCAATTCTTAACAAGTTCTTTATTTGAAATGCCCCTTTCTCTACTGCTATATCCTTGCTGATGCCCTTTGTTTTACCCTAATAATGCTCTGCACAGAGATTCATTTGGACCATCAAAGTATCCTCTGTCTAAAACACAAAAAGCCTTTGGAAAATTTCAGGGGCTACTAGACATTTACATTTTTATATTGATTTTCCCAGACTAAGTAGATTCTTCCTTGCCTAAGAGAGTGCACGTTTGTGTTTTAAGGGAGAGAAGAGGTTGTTTTTGGAGAATGGAATAGGTCTTCAGTCAGATATTCCTGTGGAGGCCAAAAGTATAATGAAGGCACAAAGATTTTGGAAAAAAGGGCTTGATAACGTGGTATTTGGTCCTATGGGGAGAGTCCCAAAGACATTTGTTTTAGATGAATAACTTAAAATATTAGCTTGCTTTTGCAAACACGGCTATTTTTCACTTTAATTATTTGTATTTACACTGCTCGAGAGGCTATACTCAGAGATGTTTGAGCTAGTCCATGACATTCCCACTCCTGTCAACAACTCAGAAATCATGTGGCACAAATTCAGTTCAATGTAAGTAAGTATTGCTTTTAAGCTGAATACATTTTTTTAAAATTCAAGATGTGCAAATGTTTCAACGAAGTTAGAAGTAGATTGGGAATTTAGTCAATTGTGCAATAATAAGTCATATGTCTAATTTAATGTATTTAGGAATTTTTTCCATGTTCAGTTTGCCAGCAGTCCCCAGGCCTGGTTCTGATCATGTATGCATTTTAACGTGTGCAGGGATAGTAGAGTTTAAAACATGGACTTTGGAGCTGAACTGGCTTATTTCGAATTCCATCTCCACCACTGCTCTGTGGCCTGGAGCAAGTTAGCCAAACTTCTCAGACCATATAAAATGGGGATAATAAAATTACCTGATTTGTGGAAGTGTTATGAGGATTAAGTAATTTAATGTATGTAAAGTTTTTAAAGCAGTTCCTAGAAGACAACAATCAATAAAGGTTGGGTGTCAGCTTTTATAATGGTAAAAACTGAATTTTTACTCTAATTGGCCTTCTTTCCAAATTTAATTGGGGTTTTATTTTATTTTTCCAATTTTATGGAAGCAACACCAAACCTACTTGAGTTGTTTTTTTTTTTTTCAAATAAATCAGTAGAACAGTAGTCAAAATAACCAGTAAAATCTATCAGCAATAATAAAACCTGCAAAACAGATTACTTTTCCCTGATGGGGTTGCTCACCAGTGTTATGATCCTTATAAACTCACACTGGGTTTATCTTGTGGATGATTTTTTTTCCCCTTGCAAACTTGGTTTTGATTAATTTAAAATGTTATTCTTAAGTATGTTTTGTACTTTTATGCAGCATAAAAATAAATTCGTTTCTTCATGTGCCAAAGTTTTATTTCATCTTCATCATAGTAGAGGTTAAACCCTCTCAGATACTTTTGATGTCCTAGATTTTGCAGATAATTAATATTTTGCAAGTGAAGGGATCATTAACAGGGAATTTGATTTGATTTGAAATAAATCAGTTGGCAAATAGTTATTGAATTTCTACTTGATTCACAGAATCGTAAAAAAAAAACCCCACACACAATGTAGAAAATATGGACCATGTTTTCAAGGAGTCTGAATCCTAATGATAAATACAGACTAATTGAGAAAGGACTTTGAAAAAACTTTAGTTATGAATGACTGATCAGTGATATAGGCACTACTGTAGCATTTCCATAGGAAGAGACATCAGGAGAAAGTGGAATAATAAGGAAGGTGCAGTGTTGGAAAATTTTGTTATATTGACTCATACATGGAAAAGGAAGAAAATTCTGTTCCCAGGAGAAAAGAACAGTGGGATTTGTTGAAAGGCAGTGAGTCCAATCTGAAAATGGATAAAGAAGGATGACAGGAGAGCTAGAGATTAATGTGGACCCTCTGAAAACAAGAAGAGAAAAATCCTAACACTTCAGAGAGCTGGAATGTTGCTCCCTCATGTCCAGCTAACACCAGAAGTCCTTGGATTAGAATTACAAATTATACCCTTTTAGCAAGACATTAAATGTTTCAGCATTACTTTTCTCCCTGGATTTCCAACCAGCCATTCTTTGTTCCTTTTAAAAATGTCATTTTTCCTCTTCTCAGCCTTTCCTTATGCTAAGCTTGCTCCTATGTGAAAAGCCCACCCTTTCTTCATTATCTCCATAGAAATCACATAGTTCTTTCCATTTTTCCTGTTGAGTTTCAGGAGCAAATCTCTAGGCAGTAGCCTGAAGCAGTATTTCAGATCAGCAAATTTGGCTCAATGGAAGTACCCTTAGCTAATATATAATCACTGGTGTTCTGTGTGAATGATCTTTTGAGGAAAATAGTGATGAATTATTGAGTTGAAAATCAGTTGCCTCTAGGCAGGGATTTATTGATACCGATGGTCAAGACTTCTTGTTTTTTGGCAAGATGCCCCATGTGGACATCATGGACTCAGCAATAGATGACATATTATATTATTTTTGAAGTATTTCTTAGAATTAAATTATAAAACACTCTCACCTCACAAAAAATGTTGCTTTCATTGTTTTTTTTATAAAGGGTGGTGACCATCTGTGTGGTCAGTACTGGCCATTGCGCCACAGTCTAGAGTTCCACGGAGTGTGCCTGGGCTCACTATTCTTTGAAGATCTCTGGTTTGTGAGGGCAAAGGTCATTTCTTCAGTGTTACATGGGCTAAAAGACTGTCAGAGTTGGGCAGCATTGTTTGGCTGGGGCCTCACTCTCACAAAAGTATTCAAGTTATAGAATCTTAGCATGTTCAAATGAGACTGTAAATATAGGCAAAGAGACACCTTGACTGGATTGAAAGAAGTGACTGTTCTGCAGCTTTAAACTTGAGTCCCACATGTAAGATCACATGGCTTATGGACTGTTTTTTTAAATAAATAATTTTGAATTGAATTGTTTCATAGGCCATTGATATCCACAGTATAACATTTAGAATAGAGTTAAATCTTTAGTCTTATGAGTGAAATATTGCTATCATTTATAGTGTATTTGCTATGGCACCTCACCATTTTTTTAGAATTCTAAAGATGTATCCTATTATAAATATTAACACTTTACATCAGTGAGATTTACTTTACCTGTTATACCCATTCTCACACAAATAAATCATTGTACATTTGACATACCAAAAAAACCTTTATTTGTTAAGGTGGGCATTTAAAATATGGCATCATGTTTCTAACCTGCATTTTAGGACTTCTGTTTGTTTGTTTTTAACATACAAAAAGCTGCAAATAGTAGAATTGGCTTCGAACCCTGATGGGCTCTGACTGCGCCAATATGGTTGGTTGTTTTGTATTTAGAAGTCTTGTTCCTCCCTAGGGTGACCCTGGACAGCCTGGGAACCCTGGCTACCCTGGACAGCCTGGTCAAGATGGTAAGCCTGTGAGTACTGAAAGCTTAGTCATCTCCAGTACTGGGATTATAGTGTCAAAGTTAAAATTTCACTGGGCAAAATTAAACAGGTAATGAAGACTCTAAGGCTGTTATAACAGGGGAGGGAGATTGAGGTTCACTTAGTTGAAACAAAAGGAGGGTAGGTTCTTTTTTGAGTGTGGGGTGAGCCAGTGGAAAGGTGCTGGAAAACTTTACAGGGGAGGTTGATCAATGGGATGGAGCAAATTAAGTTATCCTGAGCTTGCTAATGTTCTCTTCTGAAAGTAAGTCATCTGTGTTTGCCAAGTGGCACCCATGGAGTTTGGGGTTCTACCCTCCCACAGAGACTGGGAGGTCAGACACTTCCTTTTTTTGAAGAGTGCATTTCAAAAGGATGATTCCCAGGTCCTTCAGAAAGACTTTTATCGCTAGTTGTAAAGCTAGTGAAGTTTTTAAAAAGATTTACAACTCAAAGGGGGCAGAAAAAGAATTTACAATGACTAAGTTTCTAAAGTAAATGTTCTCAGAGAAGGGAGATCAGAACTTAGTCAGGAAGAAGCCTGTCTAAAGTTGAATCAAACTGAGGGGAACATTAAGGCTGGTTTGGTCTATGGAATTAGCATTCTAGTCACTTTTTAAGTATTTTACTTCAAAACTGTGAACATCTCTGCTATGTTTAAAAAAATGTCCATTGAATTCTTAGTATCAACAAATAGCTGTTTGGGAAATCTTTCTATATTTTCCCTTCACGTCTATGGAAATGTTCAAGTGTTGACCTAAAGAAAGAGATAAATTGTGTCATGCTCAAAATTGTCAAAAATATGTGATTATTTGGGGATAGCAGAGGAATTGCAATTCGGGGCGCACAAACTGTACTAAGCTGCAGGTGACTCCATTGAGGGTTTGGTGTAGGCTGGATTTGTGGAGAGGGAATGTAAAGAGGGGAGAGTTCAGTTAGAGTCTGTTAAAATCATGAACTAACAAGACCAGCTTTGAAAATACCCCAAGTGGACAAAACCAGTCCAGGTGCACAAGCAAAACTTCATCCAGTCAATTTTTGTTCTTGCCTCTGGGAATCATAAGCAAAAACTCTGAAGGTTGATGTGAGGCAACCCCTGACCCAGTCCCTATCATTTAAGAAAGTGCTGACATCCTCAATTTTCTGTAAATCAGGGAAATAAGTTTCTGAGTGCTTTAAGTTTTATTTTTCTGAGGGCATATGAGTGAGATTTTCCACTTTATATCCTCCAGTTCCATTTTAAAGTGAAATTCTTTTACACAGATTAAAACTCTCCTTAAAGGTTATATTATTTTCCTAAGAATGCATGCATTGGTGTACACTTATAATCTGCCTAAAAATAATATTCTCTAAGGTTCAAGAGAACTTAAGGGATATTTGTTAATTAAACACGAGGCAGATCTACTTTAAAGCATTTTTGGCAAATTTTACAGGTAAGTTCCTATCAGAATGTTTATAACAGTAAATAAACATTAGGAATTAGCTTTGAATGTTAAATAATTGTCACCAAAAAAGTATCTCCTAAGAGACTTTCTTTATCATTAGACATTAATCACTGCCATGAAGGCTGGGAAGGTTTGTATTTTGACCCATTCATGTTTGAGCAGTTAAAGAACCACAGGTGTAATGGTAAACCATCGATACTCCATTGAGATAGAAGAGGAGCTTGTTGTGCCCTGAGAGAGGTGCTGACAAATTTAATATAAAAAAATACGGCCAAGTTTTGAAGAGTAGTGATGTTTTGGGTCTATTCATACCAGTGTTGGGTCAGTCTCCAGGGAGGGATTGTCAAAGCAGGAGGCCAGCTGGTGCTGCAACAAGCTGAGGAGCCGGGTTGGGGCTGAGGACCAGGGTGATTGGGGCTGAGCAGCTGGATGATTAGGGCAGTGAGGCTCAACTAACCCAGCAGAGTTCATTCTAAATATAGTGGCAATCTATTTAAGGATTTAAAGAAGGAAAGTGATTTGATCTGCCTTTTCAGAGAGAGAAATACACAGGGTTGGGCAAAAGTAGGTTTCCAGTTTGTGTGGAAAATGATACAATAATTAATAAATAATAATACAAGAATAAACTCTGTGTTCTGTGTGCTCACAACTGCAAACCTACTTTGCCCCGCCCTGTAAATATTGTGTGGAGGGTATATATGGGGCAAGAGTGGAAGTAGGAGACCAGGTAGGAGGTTATTTCAGGGTTTTGAGAAGAGTGGCTTGGACTAGGGCACTGTGGTGGCAAGGAGGAGAGTGGTCAGGATCTGGATTATTTTTTAATGTGAAATTGATCAGAATTTCTGTTAAATTAGATATATGAAGCATGAGAAAAAGAGTCAAGGGAGACTTAGAGGATCTTAGCTTGAGCAACTGGATGAATTGTGGTGCCATTTACTGAGCTGGACAATACTGGGGGAGATGTCAATTTTGTGAAGGAAATCAAGAATTCATTTTTATACCTGCTGAAGGTATCTCCTAGAAAACCAAAGATAGGAATGTTGAGTTCAGGGATATGTTTGAGAATGAAAATACACAGTTAGGACTTTTTGGCATGTAGATGTATCTAAAGCCACCAAAGTGGATGAGATTATTTAGGGAACAAGTATAAACAACGAGAAGAGAAGGTGGCAGTGGGCTGAGCTTAGTGCTCTCTTGCAGAGAATAAAGAGAGGATACAACCAAGGAAATCAGGAAAGAATGATCAGTGAAGTTGGAGGAGTACCAGGAGAATGTGGCATTCCAGGAGACAAGTGAAGAAAGCATTTCAAGAATGGAGTGATCAGTTGTGTCATTGTTGTTAACAGGTTGAGCAAAATGAGATCTATGCCTAGACATGTGGATTTGCTGTGTGGATGTAATTGAGGAGTTGATAGATGGGGTTTCAGGGACGGGCAGTAGAAAAAGTAGATTGAAATGGGTTCAAGAGAGAATTGACAAAGGGGCAATAAAATGGTGACAGTGAATATAGATGCTTGTTTTGAGGGACATAATGAGCAGGGAAATGGAGTAATAGCATGGGGAGGATATGGGAAAAAAGGATTTTAAAAAGATGGGAGATGTTATAGCATTTTCTATGATGAAGAAAGTGAAGAAGAGGGGAAAATTTTATGATTTGGGATATTTGAGATATTTTCAGAAAGAAAATCCTTTTTAGTTTGGGAAAGCATTGGTTCTAGCCGCAAGAAGAGAGTTTGTCCTGACTAAGAATATGGCTAGTTAAACTTTTATGGGCTAGAGTGCTATGCCAATAAGTAGAGAAATTGTTAGGTGTTGTATTTCAGGATATAGGATGATAAATTTATTATCAGACTGCTTTTATTTTGAATTGAATGGACATCTCCCCTTTGCCTTTTTCCTTAACTCCTTTAATCTCCCAACATTAGCCTTGTAGTTTCTCTTATAATCCATCCCTTGCTCACTAATTTAAAGGGTCATGTGAATTCGTTACATTCCCTAACTGCAACTCCTAATCACACTAAAGATAAGCCTGAGGTCCTACATGATTTCTGACCTAATCACTGACAGATGAGTTTTAAAAATGTGAACCTTCCTTTGCCTGAGACCCCTTCCCTGGGATGTATTCTTTCTATTCCTGACAGCTTCATGCTGTCCCGAGTCGGTGCTGAAGTGTCACCTGCTGGCACCTCATAGTGATACAGAGCCTCCTTGACAATGCTGCTAACTTATTTAGGCTTTTGTTTTTCAGTGGTTTAAAGTCCTGGGCAATATTTGGAAGTGAGTGCTGAGCAGACCTTCCATAGACTATGAGTGCTCATTTGCTTCATGCTTTTCCTTTCTTAATAACTTGCCATGAATGAAGTACTGGAAATTTGTTTTAATTTGCCTGATACAATAATCACAGATATTACTCTGACTCTCATTTAAGCTACAATAGACTTATTGTCTTATCTCCTTTAGTACATGTATATGTTTTTGTGTTTGTATATATTTTATGTATTGATATAGCTATATAGAATTTGACATGAAATGTCAGAAAATATTAGATGTTAGATTGTATTAAATGATATCTGGTGTTAAAGAAAGAACAACTGTGGTAGCTAGAAAACCTTCCATGGCAAAAGGGACTTTGCACACATGATTAAGGATCTTGAGGTGCAGGGGTTATCCTGTTTTAGCTAAATAGCCCAGTATAATCACAAGAGTCCTTATAAATGGGAATCAGGAATATCAGAGTCAGAGAAGGAGAAGTGATGATCGAAGCAGTGATCAAAGTGAGGCAGCCTCTAGAAGTTGGAAGAGGGAAGGAACAGATTCTCCCCTCTAAAAGGAACACAGCCCCCCTAACCCCTATGGGTTTAGCTCCCCAAGACCCATTTTTGGGCTCATATCTGAAGAACTGTAAGTTAAGTTTCTATGCTTGGGGTAATTTGGTAAAGCAGCAATAGAAAACTGATACACTAAACCAAACCCTATTTACCCAGAGATACGACTTTTTTCCTTAACTATCCTCCTGTCTCCCTATTTCTTTCTCTCTGCAGGAGATATGAGATTGGGTGGCCAGGCAGGAAGAGAAAGTGAGCCTGGGAGCCAGAACAGCTGAGGGTCATTAGCGTGTGTCCAGGGCCAGCGCACAGCGGGAGTGGGAAGGTGTGGGTGGAGCCTCTGGCTGGCAATTGAAGCCATCTGGACCAAGGAAACTTGGATGGAACAATTCGAAGGGAATTCTGCTTTGTTTGGATTTAGTTCTGTGCAACCCTCCTCAATAAGCAATTTGAGTCTCTTTCTCATTATAACCAGGCCAAGTCAACCAGAGCTTTAAATAGTAAATTATTCCACTCTGGAGAAGTACTAATTTTCATAAGGAAAATGCCTTCAGCCAAAATTAAAGAATTACTTAAAAGTCCTTCCACTCCTTTCTCGTTTCTCTATCAGTTAAATAACTTCTATCAGCACAGTGGCTGAATGTATTACTATTTTATTCTTTTTATCATTATTAAAAGAGAGGCAGGGAAATATTTATATGTCCTGGTAGGTAATCAGAGTAGAACCATTAAAGACATTGTACTGATACGACATTGATTTTAAAAGAAGGCCATGTGTGGAAACACGTACTAGGACTATTTATGATTTTGTAGAAGTTTATATTTTTATAGTGCTCATTTCTGTTTTCCATCGTTATTAATTCTTTTCATAAAGTAAAGTACTTTACTGAAACCAAAGCCTTAGCTGGTTGGCAGAGAGACCTGCAGCTATTTTGCCCTCTACTTTGCTTTTAACGAACTATAGAAATGATTCCTGAAAGTCTTTCCACTCTGCTTTTAAAAGTTGCTTTGCTACTAAGGGCCCCTGTCTCTTAATTTGGAACATGATGCTAGATGAGGCCCAGGTTCTCTCCAGTAATGATTTTCTGAGATCCCACAAAGGCCATCATATTCGCTGAGAATGGTAGGCTAGATTAAGCTACAAAATTCTAGAGATGATTGTTCATATCATTGACCTTAAGAAGTGATTGACGGAATACTGCTACCAATCGACTTAAAAGTGGGTCACACTCAGTGATGCAGCCATACTCCACCTCATCCCCACCTTCCTCAATGTGCCTCTAAGTGGCCTACAGTTTCCAGAAACTGGCCAGCTTACTATGGAGGTTTAAACCTTATAGGAGCATAGTCAGCACAGATGGTGAATTTCAGAGTTACATGTTTTTATCGATCCATTAATAAAGAGAGGGTAGGGGCAGGCTAGTAGGAGATGAACTTATTTATGTAGGAGGGAGAGAGGAGAGGAGATGAAGTACAGTTCTTTAAGACATTGTGATGGCTTTGGCTGTCAGAGTGAACTCAGGAGCCATGTTAGGGTCTTGAGAAAAGGATTGATGTGATATAACTTTTTCAAAAAAAGAATTAGTCTGACTTTTGGGTTGAGAATAGATTTTAAGATGATGGAAGTAGAGGCAGCAAGAGCAGTCAGGAGGCTCTTGAGACATCCCAGGATTGAGATGAGGGGGGCCAGCTGGCCTCAGGATAGCAGTAGTGAGGTGAAGAGAACTACTACTTATATTCTGGGTATATTTTGAAGTTAGAGCTGACAGGATTTGCTGATGTATTGGATATAAATTTAAGAGAGAAGTCAAAGGAGACACCAGTGAGATGTGGAAGGATGGGATTGGGCAAGGGAAATCTGGAGTTTAGTTTTGGGTATATTAACTTTTTTGTTTATGGTGTTTTCATATTGTGTGTATATGGATATGGATATGTGTGTATATATATATACACACACACATATATGCACACAATTTTTTCTTAATTTTTCTTGTTGACCTTATTACAGATGATCCCATTTCCCTTCCTTTGCCTGTTTCCACGCAGACCCCACCCCCCACTGGCCTTACCATGCTGTTGTCTCTGTCTACAAGTTATACTTGTATGTTCTTTGGCTACTCCCTTTCTCTTCTTTCATCTAATCTCTCCAACTTTCCCCCCCTCTGACAGCTGTCAGTCTGTTCCATGTGTCTATACCTCTGTTTCTATTTTGTTTGTCAGTCTATTGGATATATTCATTTTTAAAAATTATTTTATTGTTGTTCAGTTACAGTTGTCTGTATTTTCTCCCCATCATCTCCTCTACCCCAGTCAAACCCACCTCCCTCCCTTGCTTCCACCCTCCCCCTTGGTTTTGTTCATGTGTCCTATATAGTAGTTCTTGAAAACCCTTCCCCCCATTATTCCCTCCCACCTCCTCTCTGGTTACTGTCAGATTGTTGTTAATTTCAGTGTCTCTGGTTATATTTTGCTTGCCTTTTCCTTTTGTTGATTATATTCCAGTTAAAGGTGAGATCATATGGTATTTGTCCCTCACAACCTGGCTTATTTCACTAGGCATAAGGCTCTCCAGTTCCATCCACGATGTCGCAAAGGGTAGGAGCTCCTTTCTCTCTGCTGCATAGTATTCCATTGTGTAAATGTACCATGGTTTTTTGATCCACTCATTACTGATGGGCACTTAGGTTGCTTCCAGCACTTGTCTATTGTAAGTTGTGCTGCTATGAACAATGGAGTGCATAGGTACTTTTGGATTGGTGTTTCAGGGTTCTTAGGATATAATCCCAGCAGTGGAATTGCTGGGTCAAAAGGCAGTTCCATTTTTAGTTTTTTGAGGAAATTCCATACTGTTTTCCACAGTGGCTGCACCAGTCTGCACTCCCACCAACAGTGCTTTAGGGTTCCCTTTTCTCTGCATCCTCTCCAGCACTTGTTGTTTATTGATTATTTATGATGGCCATTCTGACCAGTGTGAAGTGGTACCTCATTGTGGCTTTAATTTGCATCTCTCTGATGGCTAGTGATGCTGAGTATCTTTTCATATGTCTCTAAGCCCTCTGTATGTCCTCCTTGGAGAAGTGTCTGTTCAAGACTTTTGTTCATTTATTAATTGGGTTGTTTGTCTTCCTGGGGTAGAGTTGTGTGAGTTCTTTATATATTTTGGAGATCAAACCCAATGAGGTACCATTGGCAAATATGTTTTCCCATATAGTAGGTTCTCTTTTGATTTTAATGCTATTTTCTTTAGCCATGCAGAAGCTTTTTAATTTTATGAGGTCCCATTTGTTTATTCTTTCCTTTATGTCCCTTGCTCTAGGGGAACTATCAGTAAAAATGTTGCTGAGTGAAATATCTGAGATTTTCCTGCCTATGTTCTCCTCTAGGACTTTAATGGTGTCATGGTTTATATTTAAATCTTTTATCCACCTTGAATTTATTTTTGTGTATGGTGTAAGTTGGTAATCGAGTTTCATTTTTTTGCATGTAGCTGACCAGTTCTCCCAACACCATTTGTTGAAGAGGCTATTCTTACTCCATTTTATGCTTCTTCCTCCTTTGTCAAATATTAATTGACCATAGAGGCTTGGGTTTATTTCTGGGCTCTCAGTTCTGTTCCATTCATCTATGTGTCTGTTCTTATGTCAGTACCAGGCTGTTTTACAGTGGCCTTGTAATACAGTTTGATATCAGGTATTGTGATCCCTTCTACTTTGTTCTTCTTTCTCAAAATTTCTGTAGCTATTTGGGGTCATTTATGGTTCCATATAAATTTCTGAAATGTTTGTTCCATATCTGTGAAATATGTCATTGCTACTTTGATAGGGATTGCATTGAATCTATAAATTGCTTTTGGTAGTATGGACATTTTGATTATGTTAATTCCTCTGATCCATGAGCACGGTACATGTTTCCATTTGTTTGTGGCTTCCTTAATTTCTTTCTTCAGTGTTGTGTAGTTTTCTGAGTACAGGTCTTTTACCTCCTTGGTTAGGTTTATTCCTAGGTATTTTATTATTCTTATTGCTGTATCAAATGGGATTTTTTCCCTGATTTCTCTTTTTGATATTTCATTGTTGGTATACAAAAATGCCTTTGATTTCTGAATATTGACTTTGTATCCTGCTCTTTTGCCAAATTCACTTATTAGGTCAAGTAGTTTCTTGGTGGAGTCTATAGGAATTTCTATGTACACTATCATATCATCTGCAAACAATGACAGTTTTGCTTCCTCCTTTCCAATTTGGCTGCCTTTTATTTCTTTTTTTTGCCCGATTACTGTAGCTAGGACTTCTAGTACTATTCAAATAGGAGTGGTGAAAGCCGGCATCCTTGTCTTGTTCCTGATCTTAGTGGAAAAGATTTTAGTTTTTGCCCATTGAGTATGATGTTGGCCATAGGTCTCTCATATATGGCCTTTATTATGTTGAGGAATGCTCCCTGTATTCCCACTTTGCTGAGTGTTTTTATCATAAATGGGTGCTGCACCTTATCGAATGCTTTTTCCGCATCTATTGATATGATCATGTGATTTTTGTCTTTTGTTTTGTTTATGTGATGTATTACATTTATTGATTTGTGAATATTGTACCATACTTGCATCTCTGGGATGAATACCACTTGGTCATGGTGTATACTCTTTTTAATGTATTGCTGGATGTGGTTCACCAATATTTTGTTGAGGATTTTAGCATCTATGTTCATTAGCAATATTGGCCAGAAGTTTTCTTTCTTTAGTGTGTCTTTATCTGGTTTTGGGATTAGGATGATGCCGGTTTCATAAAAAGAGTTTGGGAGTCTTCCATCTTCTTGAATTTTTTTTAAAATATATTTTATTGATTATGCTATTACAGTTGTCCTGTTATCCCCCCTTCATTCCCCTCCACCCTGAACACCCTCTCCCACCCACATTCCCCACCTTTAGTTCATGTCCATGTGTCATAAGTTCTTTAGCTTCTACATTTCCTCTACTATTCTTGCCCTCCCCCTGTCTATTTTCTACCTACCATCCATGCTACTTATTCTTCATACCTTTCCCCCTCTCTCCTCCTCCCATTCCCCTGTTGCTAACCCTCCATGTGTTCTCCATTTCTGTGGTTCTGTTCCTGTTCTAGTTGTTTGCTTAGTTTCTTCTTGTTTTTGTTTCAGGT